>CM075806.1:123368992-123495684 GCA_037975025.1 Excoecaria agallocha | reverse complement strand
ATTTAATTACAATTATTTATTTATTAACATCTACCATCAATCAACACTTCCATATATCACCCTGCATCTATTATTAACAAAAGATTGTCCATCATTCTTCTTTGTATGGGTGTGCAAAAAGACTTCACAAGTAGTGGGCCATCGTCATTTCTTCTTAACCTAAAATAAAATACAAGAAGAAAAATTAGAAAAATAGACTCAAGTGTTGTCGAAAATTCGATAGCATATCCTCTAAAATTAAGACAAATCCAAATTGTCAAACCTAAAAAAATTCACATTTATATTTCTATAAATATCAATGCGTTTATAACAACCAATTTGGCCACTTCTAGACCCCAAAACAACTCATATAATCACCACATCAAATAAATTACCTCCATTAACTGGTACGTGATTGTATGTGATATGGGCTATCATAAAAAAAAGTGGGCACAAATATTAAAGTGATATAATATTGGCTGAAATTATAGTGGGCCTAATTTATATGGTAAAGTATGGATGTTATATGTGTAGATACTCTATATAAAATTTATAATTTTATAAATTAGAAATAATGTGCAAGTAGAAAAGGATTATGAGCCCCAAATTACACTTTATTTCATAAAATCCTATCATTTGAAAATAAGTAAAGAGTGATTCTCCCAAACATATGCATGTCAATTTGGAAGGCTAAAAAGCCTTGATGACCGAAGGATTGAACTAAGACAATGGATCCAGTACACTTATGCTTCTAATTTTATTTTTGATTATTTGACATGGTAGATTTATGGGGTATTTGAGATTTAGGATTTCACCCAACACACCTCGTCATCCGCTACCTCCTCCGTCTCACACTACAAAAAAAAATTGATTTTACCGACGGCACAATATCCATTGCTAAAAAGAAGATGTTACCGACGGATTAGCTACGGAATCACAAATGTGTTAGTAAAAATAAAAAAAAGCAAAATGGCAACGTTTTTAGCGACTAAAATGGAAAATAGTCGGTAAATTTGGTGGGAAATAGTGATGCCCTTTTTAGCGACAGTTTAGCGACGAAAAACCTTAGTCGGTAAGGATATCAAAATTTTTGTTATGTACCGAAGGAAATTTCGTCGGTAAATAATGGCAGCATATTTTGGCACATTATTTACTGGCGAAATAGCGAAGGAATATGGGGAAATGGAAATATGAATTATTGCGACGGTCGTTTTCGTCGGTAATCCATCGCTATTAGTTTTATTATATTTAAATAAATGTCTAAAATTTTGTTTTTTTTTTATTTTTTTATAAAATATATTTTTTTCCAAATAAAGCCTAGACTAGATATTTTTTCGTTTTAATTATATGTAATTTTTATGTAAAATAATTAATATATTTTAGTTATACTCCTATTTTTTAATTATATATACAAAATATTTTATGAATATTTAAATAAAAATTTGTTATATTTTGATGTGATAGGTTTGATCCATAAGATTTTTATTTTTTTATTATTTAAATTTAAACCGATCAATATATAAATGAATTAATGTTACCCTAAATATTTTAGGTCAAATTTAAGATTAATCTACAATAATTTTTATTATAAAATAAAATTTTATTTTATTTTTAACTTAAATTTTTTATTATTATTGTGGATCAGGTAGAGAGGGAACAGATCGGGGAGGGGGGGGAGAGCGGTTGCCGGTTCCAGAATCCAGCGTCGTCCACCGTCGTCCAATGTCCTTCAGTCCCCTCAACTGCTGCTTCTTCGCAGACGAAAAGCAAGCACTACCATCTTCTTCTTTTATTCAAACTCTATTTTTCTCTCTTTACACAATAAGCCGTCGACCCCTATTTGGATCTACCCCTCTTTGAATCTGCTCCTCTCTGTCACGTCGACCGCCTTCATCTCCCTCCCTCACCGGCATTGTTGCTTCCTCACTGGGGTTCTTTCTCTCATCTGTACTGATAATTATTTATTTTGAATCCTTTGTTCATTCTCTACTTCTTTTGATCCTCAGCCTCTGTATTGTTTCATGTTTTCTTCTGTAGCAGTAGCTTATAGTAGATGTTTTCCTAGATAGCTTGTCTTTGCATTTAGAGATCTGAAATCGGATTTTTTTTAGTTTAGCATATTTGTGAAAATAATTGGGTTTTCAAGTCGTTTGTTCCTGCCATCTAATCTTCTGGTTGGAAGTGCAAGGCAGCAATCGGTCAATGTTCTCCTTCAGTAGCTTAATCTATTTTCAAGCTGGCTCGTTCTTAAGTTCTCTATGATTTCTGGTCAACGTCCGCCTTTCATTAATTTTTCTTTTCTTTTGGCATGGTGTTAGGTCTGGAAAGGGCAAATGACGAATTATTTACCGAATTATTGAATGCTCAGAATTTTGTATCTGGGTATTATGATTCTTATTCTTTGAATAGGAAGATCTGATGCCTCGGAAGTATTTCAAATTGTTTTTTTTTTCAGGATTTTGCCTTTCCAAATCGTTGTTTTCAGCTCCAAAGCTATGAATCCTCTTTTTTGAAAAACCTTTATTTTCTGAATCAATTTTGTTTGATTTTCAGTTTCACTTGTTAATTGTCCTTTTTTTAATAAACTACCATTTATCACTGCATGTCTGCTATATAATTTATTTCAATTCTTTGAAATAAGTATATTTTTCATTGGAAATAAGCATTTTCACTTGTAATTGGCTATCATTGTAGTTTGACAGTGAAGGGCTAAGATTACGCAAGTTAATTAAAATAATGAGTTTGTTTTAAGAAATTAAGTTTATTGCGATGGCATTTTTCTTGTAGTGGAAGTTCTTTTTGACTTTGTGAATAATCAGGTTGGAGTTGTCGAGTAACTTGTTTTATTCTGTTTTTCCATGCTTATTTTAACATGTATGCTTTTGGATGTAATTCATCTCTAAGCTTTGAAGTCCCTTATATGAGAAGTATCTTGCTAACTGGGCCAAAAAGAAAATATGATTCTTAATTAACTAACATGCCGTGTTCAATTTGGTAGGGGAATGAAGTTCTGTTTCAACCTGCTAAGAAATTTTCTCCTGCAATTCAGAAGGTAAGCTTGCTTTTGATTTAATAACGCAAGTCCTTATTAGATTATAATCCCACTAATTAAGAATTCCCAATAGTGCAACTTAATCAAACAATATATATATTAATTGCATTATGTTCATGTCTGATCAATGAGAAGAATCATATGTGTTTGTTACAGATATTGACGGCATTGAAGGAGCAAGTCATGAAAGTACAAGGTGTAAGAATAGAAGATAATAGGTTTTGCATCTCCGTACATTTCCGACAGGTCAAGAAAGAGGTAATATGTTTTGGTTTTTAATTAAATTTAATTTAAAGGAGGACAATTTTTATGATACTCGGTGTCTAATTAGATGTGATTTCTCTAATTAGTTGAAACATGGCTGAGTTAAATTATTACATTTCAACTGCACATGGTTAAATCAATTGGATTGCAACTCAATTGATTTTATATTTTCACAAGTTTATGACACCTTGATACAAATATAGTGTGCAATTGTATCCTGAATGTTCTAAATACAGCAATCTGATTGCCATTATTTATCAATAGAAATTCCAATCAAATCAAATATATTTTCTTATATAATATAGCCAAAATTAGAAATATAGTGTGCAATTGTCATTTTTGTGATGAGTATTAGGAAATCAATGTTAGTTACAATTAGTAACTGTTTCTTTGTTTCATTTGCTAATAAGTACAATTAGTATCTATTTGTTTCATTTGCCATTACAAGTCTTGCTGCTTGCTTGTTTTTGATGTGCTGATACAATCCAGGTCCTTGTCAAGACTGATAGAGCTTTCATTTGTTTTGTCCACTTATTTTTTATGTTCTAATAATAATAGACATGTATTATCATTGTTCTGTAGTTTTGTTCCATGTATCCTATGATAACATATTCATGGATAATATCTAATTTGAACATTGGATGCTGCCCTAAATTTGATTCTAACTTTTGATGTCTATCTGTATTTGAAATTGTGTAGCCAGGATAATGTAAGGAACAAGTACATGTTGTTTTCCCTATAGTTTTATTCCTAACAAATGCAGTAGTTTTTTTATTTAATTATTGTTCATATAGGAGTCTTTATGCTGTCCTTGTTGTTTGTCTTTTTCTTCAGCCTTGGTATTTGTTGATGGTAGTTGTCCTTATATCCAACCCTTTATTATTATAAAATGGCAAAGATTAAATATTTTCCAGAAAGAAGCTGTCATAGGTCAACTAATCACATAATAACTAGATAGTCATCTAACAAAACAATTTTGGATTAATTAATCAATGTTTTAAAGCTACGCAACCTATAGATTAAGGAATGGTAACCTTTTTTCCCTATATCTAAATGATTCTTAACACTGCTAAAAATTTCATATGTATAAGGCCATCTTAAATATTAAATATCTAAATGATACTTATGCTAGCTTCTTAAATATTAAATTTATTAATCACCAGTTATCCATTTTAGGGAACCTTTGAATTATTAATCTGGGAACCTTGCAAAGCTGTACATTTTCGTGGTTGCCATCAGTTTTTACTACAAGTTTTATTGGTGAGTATGCTATTTCCAACTTCCTAACCTGCAATTCTTTTGTAAATTTCTCTTTTCTTGTTTGTCTTCGACTATAATTGCATTTCATTCATTGATTGTATAGTTGTGCTCTTTGAGAGTTCATTTATCATCTCCTTGATTTTATTAATGTCTTAGTTTTATTGCTTGCTTGCTGCTGGTCAGGTTGAGGGATCAATGACAGTTTCAACTACTATAAAAATTAAGGATCCATATATTATTGTTAAAGCTAGAAATCTGATCAAGCTTTTATCAAGAAGTGTTCCTGCACCTCAGGTACAATCATGTACTTTCCTGCTTTAAGCATTTTTCATCTATGTTTGTTTTCTGAATTTTTAGTATTCATTACATTACCAAGATTGGCTATCTGATAACCTGACATGCTACTGAACAAAATTATGCACAATTTAGGATTATACACCCTTCTGAACAAGAGAGAAACTTTATCAACTAAAAAGATGATACTGAACAAAATTTGGCACAATTTGGGATTAAACACAAACATAATTAAGAACAAAAATAGATTATATCAGATCACGCACACCTTTATTGTCAGCCACTAGTCATTTTTATTATCGCACCAGTCATTTTTAATTACCTTCAAGATTTAAGTTAAACAACCAAACATCACAAAGGAAACTAAATTTCATTTTGTTCTTTTCTACTCATTTCCTTCACTAAAGGAAATTGAATTTCTCTTGAAGTTATTGAGATTTTATGAAAGGCTTCTTCTCAAGCTTATCACTTTTGTGCAAATTTTTTGCTTTATGTATACCTTCAAGTAGTTTTAGTTGAATTTGCCCTTCTGTTAATATGCTTTTTCACAATTATAATCCAAAGGCGTACATGGATTGCTATTTTCATTTTTGTGTGCTATTTTTTTTTAATTAACGTTCTTGATTTTTGTGAGATGAACGAGGCTGGAGATAGAATTATAGCTGAACTTTCACTGGTAATTGAGGCTTTTTTTGTGATATTTGTATGCTATATTTTTCTATAGCTAAATAATGTTTTGGCTGTATGTTTCTTGTGTTTTGTACCCTAGATACCAAAACTTGAAGCAAATTAACTTGGGCAAGATATTCTGCAGTTGATTGTCATTCTAGTTTCAAATTTTAGACTGAAGGTTGATTAACGCAGTTGTGGTTGCGAGCTTAGGATAAGTTTAATAATTTAAAGTTTTCATTGTTTTGAAGAATGTTCTAAGTATATTTAATGTTGAGTTTTATGTTTTTGGCATTCTAATTTACACAATATTTGTACAGATTTTATATAACTTTTTGTAAAAATTATTTTTGATATATATTAGAATTATTAATTAAGATATATATTGAATTTAGATTTTATACTTTTATATTGACTTTATTGTGTTTAATTTTGGATTTACAAATAGTAAATATATAATTTTGCAAAAAAAATAAAAAAATAATATATTACCAACGTAAAAATCCGTCGCTGCCATAAACTACCGACAACATTACCGACCAAACATCCGTCGCTGTTTATACCAAATAAATTAATAATTTATTCATTAAATATTACCGACGGTTTACCGACAAAATTTTCCGTCGGTAGAAGCTCTTCACGACGAAACATCCGACGGATTTTAAATAAAATTACCGACGGAATTTTTTATAAACCCGTCTGTAATATTTACGGACGGACTTTTCCACCGGTAATTTGGTACCTTCAAGCATTTTGCCAACGGATTTATTTCGTCGGTAAAATAAAAAAAAGTCGATGAAGTCATGTTGCGTTCGGTAAAAGCAAATATCCGTCGGTAAAATATATTTTTTTTTGTCGTGTCACTTTATTTATCTTGCCTTCGGCTTTCTAGCTCCAGTATCATCTTTGTCAGTTATCTTCTCACTCAAAAAATCTCCTCTTAGCTTTGATTTAAGATATGCCTTGAGAGAAACAACTCTCATTGTTAAGCGAGTTTTTTTGATATATTTCAAATTTGATCGTCTCCATTGGTGAGACTCAGTCAAGAACAATTTAGCATACAAACAGAAACTAAAAGAACAAAAAGAATATGATTACGGATTTTTATGTAAATAAATATATAAAAAGTTACAAAATAATATAATTTTACTAATAGTTTATTCTTTGCTATTTTAGTAGTTTTTGAGTATTGAAAATTTAATGATATAAATGAATTTCTATTTCAAAATTGAATTAATTAAATATAGCCAATTATATCGAATTTCTTTTAATTTGATCCGGGCTGATTTGGTATAGTATAAAAACATTTTGTACTTAATAAGTTTTACAAGTTGCATTCGAAAAAGTAAGTTTTAGAAGATTGATCTAGGTCAAATAATAAAGGAATAAAATCATCTATAATTGACAAAAAAACTCTGAAATATATGATCAGCTAATGAAATTTGCAATTGATTGATATTGTAATCAAATTAGCAGCTGTTGATTGGGATTCAATTAGTTAAGAAATGGAGTTGTGATAATTATTGGATATGAAACAACATTAAACATCGAATAAATTTAACCTTTGTTAATGAAAAAGTAAAAGAAAAAGTCAACACCTCAAACAAAATCAGACAATCAGGAATTAAGGAATGAATTTGACATTCAGCTTATCAATTAAGATTGAAAAGCAGTTAAAGACTTCTAGTAAATTTGAAGATGAGCTTAATTATTCAAAGTTGCAACAGCCGTGAATGGATATGAGATGGCAATGGATTTTTCACTTAAAAATAATAGTAATTAAAAAAAACCAATGCCATTTAATGTGATTAAAATTTTAAATTCTATAGTTAGCATATCAATGTGCACAAAAAACACATTGGCAATCGGTGAATTAATTGACAGCACATTCTTCTATTGCCCTTGATTCTTTTTGCTTGTCTCTCTTTCAAGGAAAGTACGTCCGAGAACCGTTCGATAATTTATGACTTTAAATTCTGTATAATATAAAATTATGTGATTAATATTAAATTATTAAATTTAATTTGTTATATATAAATTATATTATATTATATCAAAAGTTTAAAAGTGACAAATAAATAAAATTTAAATTTTACTTAAAATTAACACATAAAAAAGGAGAGAATATTTTTTTTTGGCAAAATCGAGGCTCAACTATTAAAATATTTTACATTTAATCATTTAATATAAAAATTACATTTAATCCTTTCACTGTAAAAATTCTGGATTCAATCCTTATAAATACTTTAATATATATATAATATCAATATGTAATCCTTCATTATTTACTATTAGCACTAGGGGTGTACATGTGTCTGAATCTTCCTATACCGAATAGAAGTACTGAAAAAAAGATCAAGAATCGAACTGTACCGTTGACTTTTTGATTAGAACCGAACCGAGTTGTACCATTGACTTTATTTGGAACAGATTTGGATATTTTATCTAGAACCGGATCGAGAACCGTATTGAACTGTACCGAATTATACCGAACGAACCGATATTTATTAATTATTATATATAATAATAATAATTTATATATAAATATTACTTATAATTGACAACACATTCTTCTATTGCCCTTGATTCTTTTTGCTTGTCTCTCTTTCAAGGAAAGTACGTCCGAGAACCGTTCGATAATTTATGACTTTAAATTCTGTATAATATAAAATTACGTGATTAATATTAAATTATCAAATTTAATTTGTTATAATTTTATTAAAAAAGAAAAATAAAATGAAAAAATAAAATAAATTATATTATATTATATTAAAAGTTTAAAAGTGACAGATAAATAAAATTTGAATTTTACTTAAAATTAACACATAAAAAAAGGAGAGAATATTTATTTTTGGCAAAATCGAGGCTCAACTATTAAAATATTTTACATTTAATCATTTAATATAAAAATTACATTTAATCCTTTCACTGTAAAAATTCTGGATTCAATCCTTATAAATACTTTAATATATATATAATATCAATATGTAATCCTTCATTATTTACTATTAGCACTAGGGGTGTACATGGGTCTGAATCTTTCTATACCGAATAGAAGTACCAAAAAAAGGATCAAGAACCGAACTGTACCGTTGACTTTTTGATTAGAACTGAAACGAATTGTACCATTGACTTTATTGGAACGGATTTGGATATTTTACCTAGAACCGGATCGAGAACCGTATT
The DNA here is from genome assembly GCA_037975025.1 of Excoecaria agallocha. Classification (NCBI taxonomy): domain Eukaryota; kingdom Viridiplantae; phylum Streptophyta; class Magnoliopsida; order Malpighiales; family Euphorbiaceae; genus Excoecaria; species Excoecaria agallocha. The sequence continues at coordinate 123,486,980 of CM075806.1, read as the reverse complement.
GAATTGTACCGAATTGTACCGAACGAACCGATATTTATTAAGTATTATATATAATACTAATAATTTATATATAAATATTACTTATAATTTTTATTTTATATGTATTGCATAAATTTAACTTCATAATTATTTACATTATATATTTTAATACACAAATTAAAATAATAATTAGTTAATAAATTAAACTAAATATTTTAATTATTAAGATCAAAAATTTAATTATTATAATAATTATTCTATATATATGAATATATAACTAAAACAATTTGTATTTAATTTAATCTATCTTTAATATCACTTAAATATTATTTTATTTTCTTTATAAATATCTATATAAATATGCAAGTTAAGTAATTTATCAAATAAGTACTTTATCAATTAATTTCATTTATTTTGAATATCAATTAACTAATACTCATCTATTTTTAGGATAATACCTATATAAATATCTAAATTAATAATGTAATTAAATATATTTATTATATATAAGGAAATATTATCAATTAATGTATTATATTAGTGTATAATTATTTTACCAATTAAATTCATTTATTTTTAGTGTCATCCAACTAGTATGTATATATTTTCTTGCAATACCTATATTAGTAATGGAGTTGTAAATCAATAATGTGATTATATATATAATTATTTTATATAATAAATTTTTATCAATTAATATAATTATATGACTATATAAGTATGTAATTATCTTATCAATTAATTTTATTTACTTTTATATCATGAATGATTGAATGTACTTATGATATGAGTACATATACTCTCACTATCACTTAACTAGCACTCATCTATATTTGCACAATACCTATATGAGTATTTGAGTATTTAAATTAATAATACAATTATATACAATTATTATATTAATGAAATTTTTCCAATTAGTGTAATTATATATGTATATAATCACCTTAGCAATTAATTTTGTTTTCTTTTAGTATTACTCAATTAGTATTTATCTATTTTTACATAATATCTATATGAGTAATTGAGTGTGCAAATTAACAATATAATTATATAAAATTATAATTATAATGAAATTTTACCAATTAATGTAATTATATACGCATATAATCAACTTAGCAACTAATTTCATTTTCTTTCAATATCAACTAATATTTATTTATTTTTGTACAATATCTATATGAGTAATTGAATAAATATACATTAAATTATTCATTTATTCTTAAATTATTCATTTACTCTTCATTTTATAAATTATTTAATTTAGACTATTAATTTAATAGTTATTTAAAAAATATTTTACATTTACTCTCATTTTTATAAATAATGGTAAATATAAATTATTTTTCTAATGGTAAAAAATTGAATTTAAAAAAACTTAAATTTAAAATTTTTTAAGTGGGAAAATTTTTTTATTTTGAAATTTTGGGGGAGTAAAAAATTTAATTAAGTAGTTAATAACTTTAAAAATATTTAAAATAGAATTATTTGAGGGTTACAGGGAAATTAGGTTTAGGGCTTTCACTCTTTCCCCCTTTATGCCTTATATTTATCTTCACTACGCTCTCATCACACAGCTCCTCACTCTACAAATTTAAACTCGACTGGTAAAAGAATGAAATTTCATTGTTAATTTATGTAATTTAATTCAATTTATGTTAATTTCCACTCCATCCCTTTCACGCATCGGCAGCACAGAGCACACAACCTTCAATCTTTTTCCCCCATCCAACGTGGATCTTCCTTTACTAGCTACCGGTTAATCTCCTATATAACATCCCGACTTTAAATTACCTAAATGATAAATAAATCGACACGAGTTATGTTTTAATTTGGTATTAAAATGAATATAAATTAATGTGAGTCAAAAAATATAAATAAAATAGTTTAGGGTTGAATTATTCTTGAATTGAGGGTCTAATTGCATAAAAGAAGAAGTTTTAGGGTTACATTGTAGATAGGGTAAAGATGGAGGGACCAAATGAAAAGTTTGCCAAAACGAGGTCGTTTTGACTTTAGATTTTTTCCCTTTTTCTAAGGAATCAGCGGGTTTCCTTTTTTCCCACAGTCCCACCGCCCCCTTTCTTTTTCTTTCCCTCTTCTCTTCTTTCCCTTCTCCTTGCCATCATTGGTCCCCCACCAGCCGCCAGCTCCGCCCGAGCAGCCCGCCGATGCCACCGATTTTATTCTTCCCTCTCGCGTGCGATAGTGGTAGTGACTCCTCCCCTATGTTGCCTCCTCTCTTGCTCGGTTTCCTTTTTAATCCCCTCTATGGTTGCTTTTCTCCCATAATTGATAGGTAAGCTTTGATTTCTCCCTTGATTTTAATGGATGAGAAAAATTGTGAGAAAAGGGAGAATTTCAAATTTAGGGATTTTAGATTTTTGGGAAAAATATTAGATCTATAAATATATTTGAGTTGTTTGAAAACTAAGAAGGAAAAATTAACTAAATTATCCAACCGAATCTTCTGCAACTTTTGAATAGTCTATTAAAAAGGTTAGAAATATTATCAAGTATGTTAGAAGCAGTCCCCAAAGGTTAGATTCTTTTAAAAAATCTTGTGAGAAATAAATATTAAGTATGCAAAGAGTTTGATCATAGATTGCCCTACTAAATGGAATTCAACATACTTGATGTTAGACATTGCTTTGGGATATCAAAAAGCTTTTGATAAGTTGGAGGATATAGATAGCAAATACGATCTTCATTGAGTTTTGGCTTGTTTATTTGACTGAAACTAATTGCAAACAACTCACAACTCTCATAAAATTTTTGAAAAGGTTTTATGATGTGACTTGCAAATTGTCTGGATCATTGCATTCAACTTTAAACTTATATTTTTCAGAGATTATGCGTATTTTGAATTTGTTGCAATCTTCTCAAACTAGTGGTGATGATTTTTTAATAGAAATTGAAAAATAAATGCAGTCAAATTTTGACAAATATTAGAGTTTGATTAACAAGACGAATGGCATTCTTTTTATAGCTGTGGTTTTGGATCCTAGATTCAAAATAAAATTTCTAATTTCAAAGTACACAGCTTTTTATAATGAGATTGAATCGAAAAAATTAGTTTCTAAAGTGACAGCTGCTTTGAATGGATTGATAAAAGAAAATAAAAAATAGAAGAAGTAATTAATACCGATAAAATTGTAGACCCACCACTAAATTCTAATGAAATTGATGATGATGTTGATGCATGGTTTTTGAAAAATGAGGATAAGAAGCAAGTTGTGTCTCAAGGAGATTTGGATACTTATTTGATTGATAAATTAATTAGTAAAAAATTTTTCTGATTTTGATATTTTAAGTTGGTGAAAGATAAATGAGCCAAATTATCCAATTTTGGCTAAGGTTGCCAGAGATATTTTAGCTATTCAGTGCTCAACTGTAGCTTCTGAATTAGCTGTTAGCACTGGAGGAAGGACTTTAAATACATTTAGAAGTTCTTTAACTCTGATTCAGCTGAGCTTCTTATTTGTTGCCAAAATTGGTTAAGATCAGCTACAGTTTTGGCTTCAGAGGCATCAATCAAAGAATTTGAAAATTTTGAATCAGATAATTATTATATTTGTGATTTTTTTAGATATTGTTAAAGATTCTGAAATGAGTGCCAACATAATGCAAGTGAAGACTGTTGAATGTTAATTTTTACATTAATGTACTTTGACTTAAACTTTATTAAGTATTTTATTAATGTACTTTGACTTAAACTTTATTTAAACTTTATTAAGTATTTTATTAATGTACTTTGTATTTATTATTTGTCATTTTATTTTGCAAAATTTTAAAACTATTGAATTATTCGAAATACTGGATTGTATTGTACTGTATTATTTTATACCGAAAGAATCGATAAATCGTACCGAATTGTACCGAATTTTTATAGAACTATACCGAATTTTCAAGACAGTTACAATACTTAATTTTTAAAATTTTCAAAATTTCAAGATAATACGAATATTTGTAAATTTTCGAATTTTACCGTACAACGTACACCCTTATTAGCACGTGCATTTCGATTATTGTTAATAGGTGGATCTGCTCAACCAGGATATAATTTGATGCGGTGATATATACAGCTTGCTAGTCCGTTACCGCCACAGCTTATTGCATACCTGTCATGACCACTGGGATCTTCCTCTCTTCTCTTCTTGTTCTTCACACTTTCTCTCTCTAAATCAAGTTTTCAAGTTTATTTTTCGATAAAATCGACAGACTCCTAGGTAAGTGGTGTGGTCGCCAGTGTACTCTTGGTGATGAAAGCTTCCATTCGGTGTGTTTAGATCCATCTTTAGTGAATTTTTGGGGATCAGCGTTGGCAGTTTCTTGCGTTCACGACTAGAGGAGCCATCCAACGGGTGGTGAAAAGTACATGCTAGTAGCCTGTTAAAAATAAATTTAATATTATCTCAAACAAAAATGTAAGGATCAGAAGAAAAAGAATTACAGTAGAGGAATCAAATGTAGAACATTTTAATATTTTAGAGATTCTAAAATGGATTGTACCTTAGTTTTTTTTTGGCAATTTTTTTTTCTTATTTTGAAGTATAAGTAAATAATTTTCTATTGTATACATTATTATTATTATTATTATTATTATTATTATTATTATTATTATTATTATTATTATTATTATTATTATTATTATTATTATTATTTAAAGTTATTGCTAACTGTATAAATATTTATCATTAATGTTTTTTAATGGGATTTTTTTAGAATTTGGGCTTTCTTTATAATTAGGAATATAGTGCTATAATAAAAGATTTTAAGATTTTGATGCATTAAAAAATGGCAAAATTAGAGATGGCAAATGAGCGATTTTGAATTGGACTATAAATGGACATATCATAAATGAATTGAATAAATTTAAACCGATGCACGGATTTAATCCATATGCAAACACTTAGTCTGGCCTTACATCAGTGCTTCATTCGCAGTTATTGTTAAAAAGAAAAAAGAATATATTTTTTAAACCATACTGTATATGCCAGCGTTACATGAGTAAGGATGTTAAATGAGGCCTTGTATATGGCCGACAATGTACCCTTTTCTTCTGGTCTTCAACCCAAATTTTCAGTTTGATGTCTTTATCAAATTAAAAAAGAAAAAGAAAGTTCTGCAAACCAAGCATTTCTTCATTAAATCATCTCCAAGATATATATCTAATTCTATTTTTGCTTTATATCAGTATTGTGGTTGAAAATTAGTTGGGGACCAATCACCTTGTGGTTATGATTCTTGTACAACATTCTAACCCAAAAAGAAAAAAAGAAAAGGAAAACCTTTAGGACATGGAGCATTATCAATTCAACCATTTTGAAATGAATCTTTCAAGCAAAGGCTTCAAATCTTTTTTTAAAAAAAAATAGGAATTGCAATTGCTGCGGATTTTGAAGATTGAATAGTAATCAGAATGCAGAAATTAGGTAAAGCTATCTTAACTAATTAAATTAGTAAGACCTAGTCTACTAATTTACAAAATATTTTACAATTAATTGATTTTTAAACCAAAATTAAGAACTTTTAGTCTACTGATTTTAGTTATGAGATCCATATCAGTTTTTGAACTCTTCAATAACCCAAACAAATGAGAGAAGCGAAAATAAGTGCGTACCAAAATAGAACTGGAGGCTGTTGGCAACGGTGACTGTGAACGACGGACGACGATGATTTGACGGTAGAGAGGGATAAAGGGTGGAAGAGGCGGATGGAAGGACTGGATGGAGAGAAAGAGAGAGGACCAAAACAGAGAAAGAATCGTGATTATGGCTGGGCATAAAGGAATTTAGAGGCAAAGGCCCATTAGGTATTTTCAACAAACCCGTTTGGCTTAGTTTTATATGGGGAATTTTTTGATTTGGCCTAATGGACTTAGCGGAGTTTTGAATTTGAGCCAATTTTGCCAGAGTTGGGAAAAATTGTTGCAGTTTTTTGTTAAAGTGGGATCCACCAACATAATATAAATTTTTGTTAGAAAATGACACACACTTTACCCTTTTTCACTGTTTATAACTGAAATGCATGAGCCGTTCTGACGGCACAAATAATGTTCTTTTAACGCACCAAAATTCTAAAATCTTTTATTGTACTATCATATTCCTAATTATCTATAAAAATGCCCCAATTAAAAAAAATCCCTTTTTTAAATGAACAAAATTTAGTAAAAATAAGAATATTTGAGTGGCCCTTTGTGTGGGTCTAATATGTGAGTTCTGTGTGGATTTTGTTTCTCTTATAAGACCTACGTACATATGCGAACACTTGGAGTGAGGTTTCGAATATGAACACTTTGAGTGAGGTTTCAAATATGCACAATTGATTTTTAGGATTTGAGTGTAGTACTTATACCTAGATCTGGCAAAATTGACCCAAACCCAAAATTTCATCCAAATTCATCTAAAAAATGATCCAAATCCAATCTAACCAAGAAAAATATTCATTGGGCTAACCCAAAATTGATCCATTAAATATGTGACCCGTTTGGATTTGGCTATGACGCCTAATGGACCTCCTACAAAATGCTCAATAGGTCTGGCTATAATATCCATTGGACTAACCCAAAAACTGATCCGTTTGGACCATCATATTTTTTTACTGCTGTAATTTTAATATTACATTATATTTAGGGTTAATTTCATTAAAAAAATGGGTCAAATGGGTTGATTTATATTTGTGCTTTATACAATCCATCTGGAAGTATTTTAGTTATTATTCTGTGTTTAATTTATGTTAATCTAATTTTTATTTTATTTATGTTTTACGGTTAATTTAGTTTAGTTCTTGCTTTAAATTCAAAAATTTGAGAAATAATCACAGATTAATTTAATTCAAACATTGATATTTTGCTTAGCAATCCATGTTTCCATGGATTCAATATTCTTGGGGTTATAATTGTTAGCTCAATCCTACATCTCAGTTTTGATGATAATCAAATCTTGAATAAACTTTGTCAAAACTCTATTTAAATGTGTTTTATTTCAGATTATCTCCATCTAGTATGGAAGACAATTCTAGCCTAATGCATGAAGGAACTTCAAGCTATTCTAATCTATGAAAAATTCAAGGAATTAGGGCACTATTAATGTAAAATCTTTTGAGGAGCTTCATACTCATATTCATGCATTATAAAAGTTTTTAAAGCATTAAAACTGGTTTTAAAATTAATTTAGTCAAAACCTGCTTTTAAAAGTCACTAGAAGTGTTTACCAAAACTGGTTCCAGAAAATATTTTCCTATTCTAGTGTACCAAAAAAGTTCGCCAGAACTACCAGTTTTACTTTTTACTAAAACATAAAATAACGGCTAGTTTCAGATTTTCAGCAGTTTGTCTTCACTCTAACGACTAGATTTTATTTTATAATGGTTATAATTGATTTTTGGCTATAAATACAAGTTATTTTGAGTCCTTAAATAGAAGAGAAGTTGGAAAAATCATTTTATCTCTTGAGATACAAAGCTTATACTTTTTCTAATCAACTTTCCACATCTTGCACTTCATACATTATCCTCCTCCTCAACTAGATTATAGCATTTATGTTGTAATCCTTTTGTGAGGAACATTTATGATAGGTTGTTAGTAAGGGTTGGCTAGAATCTTAGAAATTCTTGTAAGTTATGTGGGATCCACCAACATAATATAAATTTTTGTCAGAAAATGACACACACTTTACCCTTTTTCACTGTTTATGACTGAAATGCATGAGCTATTTTGACGGCACAAATAATCTTGTTTTAACGCACCAAAATTCTAAAATCTTTTATTGTACTACCATATTCCTAATTATCTATAAAAAATGCCCCAATTTAAAAAAAATCCCTTTTTAATTGAACAAAATTTAGTAAAAATAAGAATATTTGAGTGGGCTTTTGTGTGGGTCTAATATGTGAGCTCTGTGTGGATTTTGTTTCTCTTATAAGACCTACGTACATATGCGAACACTTGGAGTGAGGTTTCGAATATGAACACTTTGAGTGAGGTTTCCAATATGTGCAATTGATTTTTAGGATTTGAGTGTAGTACTTATACCTAGATCTGGCAAAATTGACCCAAACCCAAAATTTCATCCAAATTCACCTAAAAAAATGATCCAAATCTAATCTAATCAAGAAAAATATTCATTGGGCCAACCCAAAATTTATCCATTAAATATACGACCCATTTGGATTTGGCTATGATGCCTAATGGACCTCCTACAAAATGCTCAATAGGTCTGGCTATAATATCCATTGGACTAACCCAAAAATTGATCCGTTTGGACCATCATATTTTTTTATTGCTGTAATTTTAATATTACATTATATTTAGGGTTAATTTCATTAAAAAAATGGGTCAAATGGGTTGATTTATATTTGTGCTTTATACAATCCATTTGGAAGTATTTTAGTTATTATTCTATGTTTAATTTATGTTAATCTAATTTTTATTTTATTTATGTTTTACGGTTAATTTAGTTTAGTTCTTGCTTTAAATTCAAAAATTTGAGAAATAATCACAGATTAATTTAATTCAAACATTGATATTTTGCTTAGCAATCCATGTTCCCTTGGATTCGATATCCTTGGGGTTATAATTGTTGGCTCAATCCTACATCTCAGTTTTGATGATAATCAAATCTTGAATAAACTTTGTCAAAACTCTATTTAAATGTGTTTTATTTCAGATTATCTCCATCTAGTTTGGAAGACAATTTTAGCCTAATGCATGAAGGAACTTCAAGCTATTCTACTCTATGTAAAATTCAAGGAATTAGGGTACTATTAATGTAAAATATTTTGAGGAGCTTCATACTCATATTCATGCATTATAAAAGTTTTTAAAGCACTAAAACTAATTTTAAAATTAATTTAGTCAAAAACTGCTTTTAAAAGTCACTAGAAGTGTTTACCAAAACTGGTTCCAGAAAATATTTTTCTATTCTAGTGTACCAAAAAAGTTCGCCAGAACTACCAGGTTTACTTTTTACTAAAACATAAAATAACGGCTAGTTTCAGATTTTCAGCAGTCTGTCTTCACTCTAACGACTAGATTTTATTTTCTAACGGTTATAATTGATTTTTGGCTATAAATACAAGTTATTTTGAGTCCTTAAATAGGAGAGAAGTTGGAAAAATCATTTTATCTCTTGAGATACAAAGCTTATACTTTTTCTATTCAACTTTCCACATCTTGCACTTCATACATTATCATCCTCCTCAACTAGATTATAGCATTTATGTTGTAATCCTTTTGAGAGGAATATTTATGATAGGTTGTGAGCAAGGGTTGGCTTGAATCTTAGAAATTCTAGTAAGTTATGTGGGATCCACCAACATAATATAAAATTTTGTCAGAAAATGACACACACTTTACCCTTTTTCACTGTTTATAACTGTAATGCATGAGCCGTTCTGACGGCACAAATAATGTTGTTTTAACGCACCAAAATTCTAAAATCTTTTATTGTACTACCATATTCCTAATTATCTATAAAAAATGCCCCAATTTAAAAAAAATCCCTTTTTTAATTGAACAAAATTTAGTAAAAATAAGAATATTTGAGTGGGCTTTTGTGTGGGTCTAATATGTGAGCTCTGTGTGGATTTTTTTTCTCTTATAAGACCTACGTACATATGCGAACACTTGGAGTTAGTTTCGAATATGAACACTTTGAGTGAGGTTTCAAATATGCGGAATTGATTTTTAGGATTTGAGTGTAGTACTTATACCTAGATCTGGCAAAATTAACCCAAACCCAAAATTTCATCCAAATTCATCTAAAAAAATGATCCAAACCCAATCTAACCAAGAAAAATATTCATTGGGCCAACCCAAAATTGATCCATTAAATATGTGTCCCGTTTGGATTTGGCTATGATGCCTAATGGACCTCCTACAAAGTGCTCAATAGGTCTGGCTATAATATCCATTGGGCTAACCCAAAAACTGATCCATTTGGACCATCATATTTTTTTACTTCTGTAATTTTAATATTACATTATATTTAGGGTTAATTTCATTAAAAAATAGGTCAAATGAGTTTATTTATATTTGTGCTTTATACAATCCATCTGGAAGTGTTTTAGTTATTGTTCTGTGTTTAATTTATGTTAATCTAATTTTTATTTTTGGTATGTTTTACGGTTAATTTAGTTTAGTTCTTGCTTTAAATTCAAAAATTTGAGAAATAATCACAGATTAATTTAATTCAAACATTGATATTTTGCTTAGCAATCCATGTTCCCTTGGATTCGATATTCTTGGGGTTATAATTGTTGGCTCAATCCTACATCTTAGTTTTGATGATAATCAAATCTTGAATAAACTTTGTCAAAACTCTATTTAAATGTGTTTTATTTCAGATTATCTCCATCTAGTATGGAAGACAATTCTAGCCTAATGCATGAAGGAACTTCAAGCTATTCTAATCTATGAAAAATTCAAGGAAGTACGGCACTATTAATGTAAAATCTTTTGAGGAGCTTCATACTCATATTCATGCATTATAAAAGTTTTTAAAGCATTAAAACTGGTTTTAAAATTAATTTAGTCAAAAACTGCTTTTAAAAGTCACTAGAAGTGTTTACCAAAACTGGTTCGAGAAAATATTTTCCTATTCTAGTGTACCAAAAAAGTTCGCCAGAACTACCAGTTTTACTTTTTACTAAAACATAAAATAACGGCTAGTTTCGGATTTTCAGCAGTCTGTCTTCACTCTAACGACTAGATTTTATTTTCTAACGGTTATAATTGATTTTTGGCTATAAATACAAGTTATTTTAAGTCCTTAAATAGAAGAGAAGTTGGAAAAATCATTTTATCTCTTGAGATACAAAGCTTATACTTTTTCCTATCAACTTTCCACATCTTGCACTTCATACATTATCCTCCTCCTCAACTAGATTATAGCATTTATGTTGTAATCCTTTTGTGAGGAATATTTTTGATAGGTTGTGAGTAAGGGTTGGCTAGAATCTTAGAAATTCTAGTAAGTTATGTGGGATCCACCAACATAATATAAATTTTTGTCAGAAAATGACACACACTTTACCCTTTTTCACTGTTTATGACTGAAATGCATGAGCTGTTTTGACGGCATAAATAATGTTGTTTTAACGCACCAAAATTCTAAAATCTTTTATTGTACTACCATATTCCTAATTATCTATAAAAAATGCCCCAATTTAAAAAAAATCCCTTTTTAATTGAACAAAATTTAGTAAAAATAAGAATATTTGAGTGGCCTTTTGTGTGGGTCTAATATGTGAGCTCTGTGTGGATTTTGTTTCTCTTATAAGACCTACGTACATATGCGAACACTTGGAGTGAGGTTTCGAATATGAACACTTTGAGTGAGGTTTCCAATATGTGCAATTGATTTTTAGGATTTGAGTGTAGTACTTATACCTAGATCTGGCAAAATTGACCCAAACCCAAAATTTCATCCAAATTCACCTAAAAAAATGATCCAAATCTAATCTAATCCAGAAAAATATTCATTGGGCCAACCCAAAATTTATCCATTAAATATATGACCCGTTTGGATTTGGCTATGATGCCTAATGGACCTCCTACAAAATGCTCAATAGGTCTGGCTATAATATCCATTGGACTAACCCAAAAACTGATCCGTTTGGACCATCATATTTTTTTACTGCTGTAATTTTAATATTACATTATATTTAGGGTTAATTTCATTAAAAAAATGGGTCAAATGGGTTGATTTATATTTATGCTTTATACAATCCATCTGGAAGTATTTTAGTTATTATTCTGTGTTTAATTTATGTTAATCTAATTTTTATTTTATTTATGTTTTACGGTTAATTTAGTTTAGTTCTTGCTTTAAATTCAAAAATTTGAGAAATAATCACAGATTAATTTAATTCAAACATTGATATTTTGCTTAGCAATCCATGTTCCCTTGGATTCGATATTCTTGGGGTTATAATTGTTAGCTCAATCCTACATCTCAGTTTTGATGATAATCAAATCTTGAATAAACTTTGTCAAAACTCTATTTAAATGTGTTTTATTTCAGATTATCTCCATCTAGTATGGAAGACAATTCTAGCCTAATGCATGAAGGAACTTCAAGCTATTCTAATCCATGAAAAATTCAAGGAATTAGGGCATTATTAATGTAAAATATTTTGAGGAGCTTCATACTCATATTCATGCATTATAAAAGTTTTTAAAGCATTAAAACTGGTTTTAAAATTAATTTAGTCAAAACCTGCTTTTAAAAGTCACTAGAAGTGTTTACCAAAACTGGTTCCAGAAAATATTTTCCTATTCTAGTGTACCAAAAAAGTTCGCCAGAACTACCAGTTTTACTTTTTACTAAAACATAAAATAACGGCTAGTTTCAGATTTTCAGCAGTTTGTCTTCACTCTAACGACTAGATTTTATTTTCTAACGGTTATAATTGATTTTTGGCTATAAATACAAGTTATTTTGAGTCCTTAAATAGAAGAGAAGTTGGAAAAATCATTTTATCTCTTGAGATACAAAGATTATACTTTTTCTAATCAACTTTCCACATCTTGCACTTCATACATTATCCTCCTCCTCAACTAGATTATAGCATTTATGTTGTAATCCTTTTGTGAGGAACATTTATGATAGGTTGTGAGTAAGGGTTGGCTAGAATCTTAGAAATTCTTGTAAGTTATGTGGGATCCACCAACATAATATAAATTTTTGTCAGAAAATGACACACACTTTACCCTTTTTCACTGTTTATGACTGAAATGCATGACCTATTTTGACGGCACAAATAATGTTGTTTTAACGCACCAAAATTCTAAAATCTTTTATTGTACTACCATATTCCTAATTATCTATAAAAAATTACCCAATTTAAAAAACATCCCTTTTTAATTGAACAAAATTTAGTAAAAATAAGAATATTTGAGTGGCCTTTTGTGTGGGTCTAATATGTGAGCTCTGTGTGGATTTTGTTTCTCTTATAAGACCTACGTACATATGCGAACACTTGGAGTGAGGTTTCGAATATGAACACTTTGAGTGAGGTTTCCAATATGTGCAATTGATTTTTAGGATTTGAGTGTAGTACTTATACCTAGATCTGGCAAAATTGACCCAAACCCAAAATTTCATCCAAATTCACCTAAAAAAATGATCCAAATCTAATCTAATCCAGAAAAATATTTATTGGGCCAACCCAAAATTTATCCATTAAATATACGACCCGTTTGGATTTGGCTATGATGCCTAATGGACCTCCTACAAAATGCTCAATAGGTCTGGCTATAATATCCATTGGACTAACCCAAAAATTGATCCGTTTGGACCATCATATTTTTTTACTGCTGTAATTTTAATATTACATTATATTTAGGGTTAATTTCATTAAAAAAATGGGTCAAATGGGTTGATTTATATTTGTGCTTTATACAATCCATTTGGAAGTATTTTAGTTATTATTCTATGTTTAATTTATGTTAATCTAATTTTTATTTTATTTATGTTTTACGGTTAATTTAGTTTAGTTCTTGCTTTAAATTCAAAAATTTGAGAAATAATCACAGATTAATTTAATTCAAACATTGATATTTTGCTTAGCAATCCATGTTCCCTTGGATTCGATATCCTTGGGGTTATAATTGTTGGCTCAATCCTACATCTCAGTTTTGATGATAATCAAATCTTGAATAAACTTTGTCAAAACTCTATTTAAATGTGTTTTATTTCAGATTATCTCCATCTAGTTTGGAAGACAATTTTAGCCTAATGCATGAAGGAACTTCAAGCTATTCTACTCTATGAAAAATTCAAGGAATTAGGGTACTATTAATGTAAAATCTTTTGAGGAGCTTCATACTCATATTCATGCATTATAAAAGTTTTTAAAGCACTAAAACTGGTTTTAAAATTAATTTAGTCAAAAACTGCTTTTAAAAGTCACTAGAAGTGTTTACCAAAACTGGTTCGAGAAAATATTTTTCTATTCTAGTGTACCAAAAAAGTTCGCCAGAACTACCAGGTTTACTTTTTACTAAAACATAAAATAACGGCTAGTTTCAGATTTTCAGCAGTTTGTCTTCACTCTAACGACTAGATTTTATTTTCTAACGGTTATAATTGATTTTTGGCTATAAATACAAGTTATTTTGAGTCCTTAAATAGGAGAGAAGTTGCAAAAATCATTTTATCTCTTGAGATACAAAGCTTATACTTTTTCTATTCAACTTTCCACATCTTGCACTTCATACATTATCCTCCTCCTCAACTAGATTATAGCATTTATGTTGTAATCCTTTTGTGAGGAATATTTTTGATAGGTTGTGAGTAAGGGTTGGCTAGAATCTTAGAAATTCTAGTAAGTTATGTGGGATCCACCAACATAATATAAATTTTTGTCAGAAAATGACACACATTTTACCCTTTTTCACTGTTTATAACTGAAATGCATGAGCCGTTCTGACGGCACAAATAATGTTGTTTTAACGCACCAAAATTCTAAAATCTTTTATTGTACTACCATATTCCTAATTATCTATAAAAAATGCCCCAATTTAAAAAAAATCCCTTTTTAATTGAACAAAATTTAGTAAAAATAAGAATATTTGAGTGGGCTTTTGTGTGGGTCTAATATGTGAGCTCTGTGTGGATTTTTTTTCTCTTATAAGACCTACGTACATATGCGAACACTTGGAGTGAGTTTCGAATATGAACACTTTGAGTGAGGTTTCAAATATGCGGAATTGATTTTTAGGATTTGAGTGTAGTACTTATACCTAGATCTGGCAAAATTAACCCAAACCCAAAATTTCATCCAAATTCATCTAAAAAAATGATCCAAACCCAATCTAACCCAGAAAAATATTCATTGGGCCAACCCAAAATTGATCCATTAAATATGTGTCCCGTTTGGATTTGGCTATGACGCCTAATTGACCTCCTACAAAGTGCTCAATAGGTCTGGCTATAATATCCATTGGGCTAACCCAAAAACTGATCCGTTTGGACCATCATATTTTTTTATTGCTGTAATTTTAATATTACATTATATTTTGGGTTAATTTCATTAAAAAATGGGTCAAATGGGTTGATTTTATTTGTGTTTTATACAATCCATTTGTATGTGTTTTAGTTATTGTTATGTGTTTAATTTATGTTAATCTAATTTTTATTTTTGTTATGTTTTACGGTTAATTTAGTTTAGTTCTTGCTTTAAATTCAAAAATTTGAGAAATAATCACAGATTAATTTAATTCAAACATTGATATTTTGCTTAGCAATCCATGTTCCCTTGGATTCGATATTCTTGGGGTTATAATTGTTGGCTCAGTCCTACATCTCAGTTTTGATGATAATCAAATCTTGAATAAACTTTGTCAAAACTCTATTTAAATGTGTTTTATTTCAGATTATCTCCATCTAGTATGGAAGAAAATTATAGCCTAATGCATGAAGGAACTTTAAGCTATTCTATACTCTATGAAAAATTCAAGGAATTAGGGTACTATTAATGTAAAATCTTTTGAGGAGCTTCATACTCATATTCATGCATTATAAAAGTTTTTAAAGCATTAAAACTGGTTTTAAAATTAATTTAGTCAAAAACTGCTTTTAAAAGTCACTAGAAGTGTTTACCAAAACTGGTTCCAGAAAATATTTTCCTATTCTAGTGTACCAAAAAAGTTCTCCACAACTACCAGTTTTACTTTTTACTAAAACATAAAATAACGTCTAGTTTCATATTTTTAGCAGTCTGTCTTCACTCTAACGACTAGATTTTATTTTCTAACGGTTATAATTGATTTTTGGCTATAAATACAAGTTATTTTGAGTCCTTAAATAGAAGAGAAGTTGGAAAAATCTTTTTATCTCTTGAGATACAAAGCTTATACTTTTTCTAATCAACTTTTCACATCTTGCACTTCATACATTATCATCCTCCTCAACTAGATTATAGCTTTTATGTTGTAATCCTTTTGTGAGGAATATTTATGATAGGTTGTGAGAAAGGGTTGGCTAGAATCTTAGAAATTCTAGTAAGTTTTTTACATCTTTTTCTTGAAAAAAAGTTATGGGTAAAATTTACTAGTATTGTATATTGGCTTTGACTCTTTTCCATTAAAAGATTTGTTAGTGGAGAAAAAATCTCAAGATGGTATCTTGGGGAGTGGATGTAGGCGTAGAGGTCGAACCATAATAAATGCTTATGTTGCTTTATCTCTACTTCTTTCCTCTTTTTTATTCTATTTCTAAAATTATTTTGACAGAACTGATTTGTTGAGAAAATTATTTTACAAAAATATTTCTGTTAAAAATCTATTTGCACATATTCTGTTCTCTGCAAATTGAATTTACTTTGAAAAAGGTTTTGGAAAATTAATCTTTATTGTTCATTACATTTTGCATACTAACCAGATCTACTTCATCAAAATATTCTTTATTCTGCTTCATTAGAACTTATTTTAAAAAATTGAGTGACACTTAATTCACTTCCCTCTTGTGTATCTTCGGGGATGGATTATTAGAACCCTCTTTGAAGAAGCTCTCAGACTTATCATTGGCTTAGACATGACATTTGCGGTCTGGGATACACTGAAAGATGCCTATGCTCATGACTCACAAGAAAGCAAATTCACACTACGACAACAACTGACCTACCTTCGCAAAGACGATGCTACCACCATTGGAGATCACATACGCCTCTTTAAGGGTATATGTGATAATCTTGTTGCCCTTAGAAAACCCATACCAGATAAAGAAAAAAGTATTCTATCTTCTCACAAGCCTTGGTCCACAATATGAGACTTTTACCACAATCTTGTTAAAACCACCAAGACCATTATATTCTGAGTTGATTTCCCAGTTACAAAATCTTGATCAGCATCATAATTGGATCTTAACCCAATCTGATATGCCTTCTTCTCACCTCACTCCACATTTAGCCTTCTATAGTCAGCAACAAAAACAATCTCACAGCAACAACACAAGGACACGCAATAGCAGTTTCACCTCTTCAGATCTTGGCTTCCATGCTCAACAATTTCAACATCAAAATCATAGCTCTTCTAACAACTCGATCCCAGCTATTTCCCAACGTCGACCATCACCTCTAAGAGAAAGACATATGATTGCAGCAGAGAGAGAACTTTACCGTAATGAAACCTATCAATACTGTGAAAAACCTGGGCACATTGCCAAAATTTATTGGTGGATACCTAAACGTTCCACTCAAATTAATGACATTCCTCAAGCTTTTGTAGCTCTCACACTAGACAACTCCATTGCCGACACTGAATAGACCTCAGATATAGGCGCTTCACATCACATGACAGGTCAGTCAGGTATGTTGACTAATGTCCATAAATATTCTGGTTGTGATTCCAATATGATTGGCAATGGCTCCTTTATTCCTATCACCGGTATTGGTGAATCATCTATCCACCAAAAAGATAAGACTCTGCTTTTTCATGATGTTCTCTTAGTTCTAAATCTGAAAAAAAATTTACTTTCAATTAGTCAATTAACCACTCAATACCTTGTTAATTGTGAATTTACTGATGTTGATTTTGTATAAAGGAAAGGACAACAGGGCATCCATTATTGACAGGGAGAAGGAACGGTGACCTGTACACCTTGCCTAATGTACCAGTAACTCATTTCTCTCATCAATTCAAGGCCGGTACTCCTGATGTGTGGCATCAATTCTTGGGATACCCTCAATCTTCTGCTGTTCGGTTGTTGAGAAATAAAGGAGTGATAGATGTTCAAGGCCCCTTACAGGATAATCATTTATGTGATAGTTGTCAATTAGGAAAATTAAGTAAATTTCTGTTTGCTCTATCTGAACATTCTACTACTGGTCTCTTTGATAAAATTCATTGTGATTTGTAGGGACCAGCTCCTGTTTTATCCATTGGCAGGTTTCGATTTTATGCTTGTTTGGTTGACGATTTTTCTAAATATACTTGGATTATTCCGTTAAAAAATAAGTATGATTTTTTTGCTGCTTATCTAACCTTTGAACAATATGTTGAACGTCAATTTAATAAACGAATAAAAATTTTCCACTCTGATGGTGGAGGTGAGTTTGTCAATTCTAGACTATCATCACATTTTCTTGCAACAGGTGTTGATCATCATCTCTCCTGCCCCTACACTCCTGTACAAATTGGCATGGTGGAATGAAGACACTAAATCATATGTGAACTGGGAATGACCATGTTCTTTCACAGTCAGGCTCATCTCGTCTTGTGGGTTGAAGCTTTTACCACTACAGTCTATCTTCTAAATCGATTACCTTCATCGCCATACTTTATGTTACATGGAACTCATCCTAAATACTCTTCACTTAGAGTTTTTGGTTCCAAATGTTTTCCATATACGTGGGATACAAAATCTAATAAATTTGATCCTAAATCTATTTTATGTATTTTTGTAGGATACAGTGAAAAACACAAAGGATACAAGTGTTTTCATCTGTCTAGTCGTAAGTTCTTCATCTCTCACCATGTTCCTTTGATGAAACAAGTTTTCCTTTTTAAAATTCATCTTCTTCTAGTTCTCAGTCTCATGCTCTTAATATATTTAATTCTTGATTACCTGCTTCTAATTCCTGTCTTGTTGTAGGTAATTCCTCACGTCACTTAACACCTATACCTCCCATTCCTTTACCATCCATTCCATCTCCCACTTCAATATCACCTGAACCTTCCTCAAGGTCTGAATCTCCAATGACTAGTGCTGACCCTGCTATTGTCGCTACCACCTTCCCAGCTCCGTTGATAGACCTACCCGCTGAACACACATTTGCACCTATGTCTCTTCCCATTAGTAGTTTGCCACATCTCCTAGCAGCCTCTGATGCTCATCCTATGGTCACCCCATCTAAACTTGGCATTGTTAAGCCCAATCCTAAATATGCCCTGGCTGTCACCTTATCTGACTCTATACCCAGGGAACCCAAGACCATTAAACAAGCCATGTCACACCCTAGTTAGAAGGCTGCTATGCTCGATGAGCTTGCTGCCCTACATCAAAATAGCACTTGGCGGTTGGTTCCACATACTTCAGACATGCATGTAATTGGATCCAAGTGGGTGTTTAAAACCAAGCTTCGCCCTGATGGTACACTGGATCGCCTTAAAGATTGCTTAGTTGCCAGGTTGATGGTGTTGATTATACAGAGACATTCTCTCCTGTTATTAAACCAGGTACCATTCGTCTGATATTATCTATTGGCCTTGTGAAACATTGGCCTATCCGTCAACTTGATGTTAAAAATGCCTTTCTACATGGTCACATTGCTGAAGATATTTATATGGCTCAACCACCAGATATGGCTGATCTAAATTACCCTTCTCATGTTTGCAAACTTCAACGTGTTTTGTATGGCCTTAAACAGGCGCCATGTGCTTGGTTTGATAGACTTAGTGCATTTCTTCTCTCTTATGGGTTCTTTTGTAGTTTACCTGACCTCTCTCTTTTTATTTTTCATTCTACTCATGGATCACTTGTTTTGCTTTTGTATGTTGACAATATGATTCTTACAGGTTCTTCCATATCCCTTGTTAATTCTTTCATCATCTTAAGTTGTGAATTTTTTATGAAGGATTTAGGACCAGTCCATCATTTTTCTCGGTGTTGAAATTTCAAGCACAACATATGGGTTAAATTTGTCTCAGTCACACTATGCTCTTACCATGCTTGAATGATCCAACATGCTCTGTTGCAAGCCCATAGCCCCACCTTTGGAGGCCAAACTTAGACATGTATCCCATTCTGAGCATCTATTTGATCCCAGTCATTTTCGAAGCATTGTTGGTGCTCTCCAATAACTCACCATGACACGCCCAGATTTGGCTTTTAGTGTCAACTTTGTGTCCCAATTCATGCATGCTCCTACAACCGCCCACTTTAAATTGGTTCAACGCATTTTTCGATATCTGAAAGGCACTATTAACATCAGTTTACATCTTACTTCTACCACTCCTCTTATTTTGTCTGCCTTTTTAGATGCTGATTGGGTTGGTTGTCCAACTACAAGAAGGTCTACCACTGGCTACTGCACCTTCCTTGGTTCCAATATCATCTCCTGGTGTGCCAAGAAACAACACACTATAGCACGCTCCAGAACTAAAGCTAAGTATCGTGCTATGGCTAACACCACTGCAGAACTCACTTGGTTAACTTACATCCTTCGTGATCTTCACATTCCTCTTTCTACTCCACCTACTCTCCATTGTGATAATGTCAGTGCCTTGTATATGACTGTCAATCCGATTTTTCATGCTCGAAGTAAGCACATTGAGTTGGATTACCATTTTGTACGTGAACGAGTTGCCCTTTGACTACTTGTTACTAAACATGTCTCTTCGGATAGACAGGTTGCTGATATTTTTATGAAACCTATGTCAAAGGCTGCCTTCTATTTTTTCAAACACAAACCGTGCCTTCAATCCTGGCTCAGTTTCCTGGGGGATATTAGCATCATACAATCTACCACCACTGTGAATTCCTAGAGTGATAAGGATGTTCACAACAAATGGAGTGATAAGGAAGTCCATATATCACAGAGAGATAAGGATGATCAATTTCATAGTGCTATCCATGAAATTATGATTGGTGATAAGGAACTTCAATGGGCAACAACTTCCTACTATAATGGTAGTTCAATAGGAAACGGGAACCATAGTGATTGACAGTAAACATGCCTTATCTAAAAGGTTATCATTATCTCTACCTCTAGCTTATCATCTCTTTCTCTTATTATTTTGTAACACACTTCTTAACTCCTTGTAACTCTCATGTACTACTATTTATATTACTCTCAATAAGCTATATAAGTAAGCATGAGGTTAGAAAAATAAATTCAGTTTAAAGTTGCATTGAGTTATCTCTATTTTTTTCTACAAATTCTAAGTCTGATTCAATAGTATGAATATCTTATTGCTTGAAGGATCAGCATACCATTGGCAAGTTGAATATGTAAAGAGCTATCTTCTCCGTATAGTGAATGCGTCCATAAACTCACTATTGTTTTTTGCGATTGCTGAACACAATCTCATAGTTGTTGGAATGGATGCAGCATACGTAAAGCCCTTTGTTTCAAGTTTTACAGTGATAGCTCTAGGAAACACCATTGATGTTCTTCTGATAGCAAACCAAACTCTTGGATATTATTACATGGCAATTAGACAATATACAGTTCAAGATCCTGACTTATCTTTTGACATACAAATGCTACTGCAATTCTTGAATACAAAGGGGATTATACCCCTCCAGCTTCTCCTTCCTTTCCAACAGATACTCTTCCTACTTATGCGGATGCTAATTCTGCAATTTATTTCATTACAAGATTGAGGAGCCTTCATAATCGAACTAGACCCAAAAACATTACTACCCCAATGTTCATTACAGCAAACACAAATGAATTGGTGTTTAACATGGCCAATACTGTGTCTGCCAGCTTGAATAATATAAGCTGGAAAAATCCCAGGATCGACGTGCTTCAGGTCTACTACTAGTATGATATATTTATATCTATATTTAAAAAAGTATTTTACTTTTGATAATCAATTAGATTTATGACTGATATATTAAAATCTTATGTTACAGCAACATAAGTGGTTATTACTGCGAAACATTCCCAGATATGCCACCAGCATTCTTCGATTTTATTTCAGTAGATTTGCCATTTAGTAACACAAATTCTATTATGGCAACCGAGGTGAAGATGCTAGAATATGGAGAAGAAGTAGAGATTGTTTTCCAATCAGTTAATATGATGGGTTCATCACAGGATCATCCTATGCATTTTCATGGTCATAGCTTTTATCTTGTTGGTATGGGAGGTGGCGACTTTAATTTCGAATCCGATCCCAAAACATACAATCTAGTTGATCCCGCATATGTGAACACTGCTATTCTTCCACAAACTGGATGGCTTGCTGTCAGATTTTTTGCACTAAATCCTGATATGTTTATATGTTCATTTATTAATTTTCGATAATTAATTAGAGATAATGATTGATATTGTTGCTAAGTGCTAAATACACTTTAATAAAAGTATTAAATATGTGTAGGAGTATGGCTATGGCATTGTCACTTGGATCACCATTTAAGTTATGGAATGGCGATAGTAATGATAGTTAAAAATGGTGGGACTAGGGAGACATCTGGGGTTAATTTTACCAGTGGTCATCAAAGATTAGCCATTGTAACGATATGGTCATTAAACTTTAATTTGTAATGAAAAAATCATCCACCTTTTATTTTGTAACTTAAAAGTCAGTTTGATCAAAAAATTAAAATTCGACATCGGCGTGTGTAATACACCTGTAATATCAATACACATCAGCAAAAAGTGACAAATTATCCTCCAACTCACTGCCTATATGACACAATTTAAAAAAATTACAGCTTGATTTTCTTACTCTTCCCGACCCCTTCTCTCTCCTCTCCCCATTCTCTCTCCTCGCCCCCTTTCTCTCCTTATCCAAAGCCTTCAAGCTCCATTAAAAAAATCATTAATCAACCGATCTAGTGGCTATTTATAAACATGCAATAGAGGAAATAATCAAGAAGCTTTCAGATCTATGAAAGTGAAAGCACATCATCTGACCCAACCGAGGAAAGATCTACGAAACGGTCCGCAATATGCCTTTGAAAAGCTTCCAGCTCCAGCTCATGATTGGAGGACTCGTGTGTAGATTCCACTGTAAAAAGTGTTTAAGAATTTTTATTGAGTCATGGTTGCTTCAGTAGCTGATTTTTGCTCTTCTCTTGGGATGTAGGAGACTTCTTTATGCTTTTGTTACTGCTCTCTTTTTCTTCGTTGTCCTCTTGTTCTTTGTTGTTGTTGGTTGGCTGCTTTTTAAGCTCTGTTTCAGTCGGGTTATTAATTGACAAGGCAATTTTTTAGGTTTTTGTTTTCAGCAGTGTCTTTAAAGCTTTGCTTCTGAGGGTTGTAGGGAATAACATTTTGGTTTGGTTGTTTAGGTAGCTTTTCGATGATTGCAGGCTTCTTTTTTAGTAGAGGTTGAGATCTCCTTTTTTTAGGGTTCAGGCTGGTTTTGTTGTTTCTTTTAGCAGAGGTTTTTTTATTTTGAAAAAGATATATGGCTCGAATTGAGTCACTGAAATAGGGATAGAATCGCTTGAATGAAAAAGCAAGAGAGTGATTAATTGACTTAAAATATAATGGTTGGATTTTGTGATCCCCATGGATAATTGAATCAAGTTTGTTAGTTGTAATATATTGTTTGTGTCAATTTTATCTTCTGTTTGCATATTGTACAGTAAGGATCTACTGTATCTTTACATAGAGATCGATCATCCTTGCAAGATAATGGAGAAAGATTAGCCCTATCTCTGTAGGTGGATACACTAGGCTCGCCATTTAGGAATAGAGTGTATACCATTGTCCAAAGTGAATGCGGTATACTCCCTCTTTCACGATTAGGATAGAGTATGATATTTAAAAGTAAATATATAGTATTAAACAAAGCAAGCGAATACAACATATTCAAAAGTGAAATCACTGTATTTACTCCCTGTATCTATTGCACTTAAAGTTTTAACGCAATAGCAAAATCTAGTTCATACGTTACGTTGAATCAGCGTTTGACAAAATTCATTTCAATATATTCTATTTGCATTTAATGGTACATTATATGATCGTTTTGAAAGCTTTAGAAAATATTAAGAAAATTAGAAGATTGTTAAAATTTTTAACTTTTGACTCAAATGTATACAATTTTGTTTTACTTTGGCAAACCGAATTCACAGTACTTACATTTTGTTTATGGATTGCATACAGTGCATTTGTCCATTGCAGTAGTGAATATAATTTATTGATTATGTTATAACATTATACATTGTATTAAACAAATTGAATATTGATACGTTGGATTATCGTTGAACAAAATTTTATTAACTGCCTTCGAATTATATAAAATAATGCATTATTTTCTAATTTTCCTAATATATTAATATAAATAGTTAGAAAATAATAAAAAAATTAAAGATTATTGAAAAATTAAAATTTTCCTAATATAATAATAAAAATAGTTAGAAATAATAAAATTTTAAAGATTATTGGAAAATTAACTTCGTTACAGAATAGTTATTTTTAGGTTCGATCATTGCGTTAGCGAATGATCCACCAAATTAAAGCTACAAATCTTTTCAGTTTGTTTTGGACTAATTGGGCGAACGAAATACAGAGTATTTTCATATTGTTGGACTTGCATACAGTGCAATCGATAATTGCATTATCTAATATAACTAATTTATTATGTGTTAACAGAATACAATGTAATAAAGAAAATAAATAAGGATAATATTGAATTAAATAATACATTATATTAACTATTTTGCAGAAAATAGTAATAAATAATGTTGTAAAGTATTTAAAATAAATTTGACATTAATAAAGAAATTAACTTTCGAACGAAACAGATCAATCCAATGATTTTATTTTGAGAAAAGTTTATACATTCTATTAAATTAATCGAACTTAAGAATACTTTGAATTACTTTGAATTACTTGCCATAGGTTAAAAGAAAGTAAAGAGTAATTAACATATAAAAAATATAAGCAGTATTATAATAAATGAATTAAAGTAAACAATTACACTAATATAGGAATAAAATAAATAAAGAAATGGCAATCATAAACTAATTAAGCTAATTAACAATTTGATAAAAAATAATAAGAAATACATAAATATTATTTAAATATTATAATATTGATCAATTCAAAATAGTACTATATAGAAATATAATATCAATGACTATATAAAAACAACTATATAAAATTCATAATAAAATAAAGAATGCTTAAAAAAATATAATATTACTGTATAAACGAACGACGTCAATTTATGATTTCATAATTTTTGAATTTCGGTTTTATGCTAAATCGAACCGAATTGCCCTCAAATTTTCATTAGGTTTGCGTTATGGTATCTTGGAATTTTAGTTCGGTTGGGTAAAATTCTAAAACTTCGATTTATCGATTACATTTTTCACCGATGTAAGCGGATATAGTGAAAGTAGAATTTATTCAATTCAATTTCTTTGAGTCAAATGTATTCACTTTGAAGAAATTGAATGCAAAGTATTTACTTTGCTTTTATACTAAAGATAGAGAATAGGAAATAAGATTTGGTTAATTATTTCTAATAATTAGTCATAACAAGGCAACTCAATCAAATATTTCAAGATTTATTTTTCATTCGAAATTAAACTATAAAATGATTTGTTTTATATTTTTTTAATTTAAATATTCTAAATATTTATTCAGATTTCTTTACAAATTTTTTTTTAATTAGAATAATACATCAATTATTTATGACATTATTGACTTTAATATCTTTTTAGGTGTAATAAACATATATGAAGATTTATAAATTAATAAGTGTATACAGTGTAATACATATTAATTAATAAGAAGGTTTATTAATTATTAAGTGTATACAATTTATACAGTAATTAATGTCCTATATACATTACATAAGTGTATACAAGCCCATAAGTGTATACAATATACAATTTATTAATTAATAAGTGTATACAGTGTATTATATCTCTTTTGTCCAAACTTAATAAACTGTATACAGTATAATATTAACTTTTCCGAATTTAATAAATTGTATACATTTTCAATGTTGCATTCTAATATTATTTTCGAAATTCTTGTTTATTACGTAATGTAGATATTGAATTAGTTTATTTGCTTCTTTTCTTATTAGATGTGAAAGTTTGTCATGAGAAAATTTATAGTTTCAATGTACTTTAATAACTTGATTTTTATGAGCCCAATGTGGCTTAAAATAAAGATGGCTTAAAGTTGGCTTAAAATAGCTTCAAATACTCTACTTTTTGTAAAGGTTAATGTTATCCAAAAAAAATATCTAAAATACACATTTACATTAATGCCCCCATTTGAGTCACTCAATTTGAGCTATTTAGCACGACTCTTTTATTTTCATGTTCTTAGGACTGTCAGTTCCCTTTTGTTCCTGATCTTTGAGCTGTTGTTAGGTTCTCTGATTTTTGAATTAAAATTTTCAGCTTATCAAAAAAATAGCAGATGAATGAACTTTGTCTTGATGTATTTATTACTGTGTAAGGATCAGGAAATAGTTATTGCATTAATGAAGGAAGCAACAGCTTTGGCCGGAGGTTTTAACATTGTTGATTTGTTCCCTTCAGTAGAGTTTCTTCAGGCAATCACTGGATTTAGAAGTAAACTGGAACATGTTCGAGATGAATTGAGTCGCGTGTTTGGTAACATAATAGATGAACATAAGAAGAAATTGATGAGCAGTAATGATTTTGATGAATCCGAGAAGGAAGATCTTGTTGATGTTCTTTTAAAGCTCCAAGGAAGTGGGAGGCTTCAGTGTCCTCTCACTACTAAAAACCTCAAATCTATCATTCTGGTAAGTATACTATTTTCTTCAGGGAGGGCTAGGAATTAGATACTGATCTATTGAAAAAGTTCTCAAAATCTTAATCGTTTGAACTGTGCAAGATTTGTTCATAGCTGGAACAGTCACATCATCAACAATAGTAGAATGGGCAATGTCAGAGATGATGAAAAGTCTAAGAGTAATGAAGAAAGCACAAGAAGAGGTAAGAAAAGCTTTTAAAGGGAAGAAGATGATCTGCGAGGCGGATGTTCAACAATTGAGTTACTTGCCATTAGTACTCAAAGAAACATTAGGATTACATCCACCAGCACCATTGCTGGCTACCAAGAGAAAGCAGCAAAACCTGTGAAATCGATGGATACCACATACCTAACAAGACAAAGATCATAGTAAATGTTTGGGCGAGGAAAGAAAATGGGGAGAGGAGAGAGAAGGGGTCAGGAAGAGTAAAAAAAATCACATTGTAACTTTTTTTAAAGTTGTGCCACGTAGGCAGTGAGTTGGAGGGTGATTTGTCATTTTTTTGCTGACGTGCATTGATATTAAGCGTGTATTACAAGCATCGATGTCGGATTTTAATTTTTTCAATCAAACTAACTTTTAAGTTATAAAATAAAAGGTGGATGATTTTTTCATTACAAATTAAAGTTTAATAACCATATCGTTACAATGGCTAAAATTTGATGACCGTCGGTGAAATTAACCCGAGACATCTGTGCGCAAACCCCCGGCTTATATGCCTCCTTCTGATAAAGATGATGGGGCCCCTTTTATTAAACTCTAGAAATCCTAGAATTAATATTCATTTGGAATATATGGAGGTGAAATATTAATTTTGGTACTTGCCTACCTTCAAGGTAAAGCAACCACTATTTGTAAGTTTTCATTTAAATAAAGTTTGTACTCTATAGATATATTATTTCTTATTAAACCACCGAATTTCTTCATTAACAGAAATACATAATTTTAATAATAAGTATATGGATAACTATTAAATTTTATCACTTCTTTCAATTTTAGTAGAATTTTACCTTTTGGATTTTATACCTATAAATACTCTGTTATTATTGCTCCAGTTGATGTAGAAAAGAATAGAAAATTCACTACTTATATTATCTATATCTTTACTTTATTTGTCTTTATTTATTTACAATACTTTTTCAGCATGATTAAATTTGTAGTGCAAATTTTGATAATTGAAAGCTAGTAGTTTACTACAACCTGACTCGAAAGAGTTAAAATTTTAATTTTTAGAAATTAAACGGCAAGTAAATCTAATTCATACAATTTTTAATTGTTCTAATTTTGATGGATCAATAATATAGATTATAGATTGAGTTATATGATATAATTAATTGTATTAAACATAAAAATAAAAACTGTATTTAGATTTTTTTAGCTCTTGCAGTGACTTGCAAATTTTGTGTCATAACTTTGTATTACCTTTTTTTTTGCATAATTACAAATTATTATGTGCTTTGTTACATTCTGGTCTTCATATAATTTTATTTTCCAAATGAATATCTCTAAATATATATGATGTATATATTATGTTAAGCCATATTTTGGTTTTTAATTTGCTCTGTGTGTGTGTGTGTATATATATATATATGTTATGAGCAATATAATTATTTGAAGGCTTTTAAAGAGTTGTAATACTATTACTACATACAACTTGTTATAAAAGATATTATTTTTCCAACATGTTTAAAAAAATTCATTAATTTTTAAATGATATTTATTGAAATGGGTATCAATTTGAGATTGAAATGAAAATATTAAAATATGTATATGACAACATTTGTATTATAAAAATATTTTTGAAAATTATTTGATTTACTGACAAAAGCACATGGATATATATTTATACAAAACTTCTATCTTGAGCACATGCAATGGAGCAATAAACAATTGACTAACATACAATTTATTCAAAAAGCGGTGAAGCATAGAGCTAGTAGATACTTGAAATTGTATAATCTGAGTAAGTCAGAACTGGGTACCTTCATATAAAAAAGATTTCTATATTTCTTTTAAGCATTATAATCTTTCTTAGGCTTAAAAAATTGGGTATATGCGGATCAAAATCGGGTATGCTCGCTTCCACTACAGTCTATGGAAGTAAATCAAGGTCGGTTAAGTTTGAAAAAAATATAGATATATATAAAAAGAAATAAAGAAAAAAAATTCCCGCTTTCTTCTTTCCTTTATCCATTTAATTGTGTGTGATTAAAGTTTCTATATACTTTGGTTTGACGAGTTTTCTTTATGTATTGATTTAATGTTGAATTGAGGCATAAATTTCTTACTTGCTTAATGTATAAAACCTTGGTGTTTTTGGTTTGAAAAGATAGTTGAGGAATCCATACTTTAATATGAATTCGTGGGAAGTAGTTATGAATTCTTATTTTATTTTACCTCACATTTTTGTCTTATCAAAGCCTATGGGATGGGAGTCTGTTTTTAGGTATTGAACTTTTGACAGCATTGATTATATAGTTTTATTCATGCTTGAGGATAAGCATGAGATAAGTGTGAAGGAATTTGTTAAGTCACCAAAATTGCATAATATTCCTTGATTTTTGCTCATTTTTATGCATTGATTTTTAGTCAATTTTGGTAGTTTTTCACTTATTTTGTAGTTTTGCCTGTTGCAAGAATTAATTGGTGAAAATAGAGTAATTTGTGGCTAATTAGAGCTGATTTAGGCTAATCATAGAGATTTGAAAGATTTGTAGAGGATTGGAAGTAAAGAGCTGAATTTGGGCAAAAATAAATGTTAGCCTTACCTAAAGCTAAGAGGCAGTTAAGGGTAAGCCTTGAATTTAATTAAATAACATACATCTTATTGAAAATATCAAATTCGTAATTGTTTGGTAAATTCGATAATAAATGGTAATTAGTATAACAACACTGTAAATAATTGTTGTATTAAGTAAGTGCATGATTTAGTTTAGGGATAACGGTGATTTTTGCCCTCCAACTTTTGTAAATAGGGTAAAAATAGCCTTAAACTTTTTTTTGGTCGGATTTTACATCTAGAGTCACTTTTTTGATTGAAATTTACCTTTATTTTGGATGGAAAACACACGTGGCAGACGAACTTAATGGCACCCAATAGAGATGCAACATGTTATCATCTGTGTGGCACTATCTCTCCTAATCAACATTAATCCAAAAATAAAAAAAGAAAATATGATGTGGCTTGATCTTTAACCCCAACTCTTTATTTCCCAGCTTCAAGAACATGTCCCTAATGATAACTTTCTTCTCTCTCTATTGAAGAAAAACATAGAAAATAGACATAGCCTAAAAGCCCACAATAAGATTTCTTATTTTATAGATTCAAGGTCAGAAAGAGAAAAAATATGAAGCTATCTACAAAACCCATATCGAGCCCAGGTCGGGCAAAGAAGTACCTGCTGCCATTAATGAGGTTCTTGAGAAGCAATGTTGGTAGCAGAAGCAGAGGCAGGTCTCATTCAAACTTTCTAAGCAGCAATAAAAATCCAATACCCAGTAATAAAAATCCAATACCCAACCCGAAAAAACCAAACGACACCGCTATCAATGGATTTGAAACTCCCTCTTTTTCCACCAATTCAATGGAAAACTGAAGCCCAATTTCTCAAAATTCAATTGGCGTAAGTGGGTAATGTTCTTCCATTTGGGCTTTAAAAGGAAAAACAAAATTAGACAAGATTCGTCAAAAATTGAACTCAAATTTAAAGATTTAGAGCGAAAAAGTGAAGAAGATGAAGAAGGTGAAATAGAGGAAGCTAAAGTCTATGGCTCCATATCCATTTCTTCACCTAAGTATGCTTTATTATTGACTAGAAGCAGATTTTCACCGTACAGATCGTCATCTTTAGATTATAGATTTTGGGGCTTGCCTTTTAGCAATGAAGAAATAGAGCAAAAATAGAGCATAGAGTAAGACAATACTGAAGATAACAACCCAACAATGAAAATAGAAGTTGTGAATGAAAAACAATCTGATGAAGAAACAAGAACATATTCAAAATTGAAGAAAATATGAGTTTTTTCAAAGAATTTAAAGCTTCAGTTAGAGAAAAATAATAAAAAACTCATTAAATATTGAAGAACAGAGAAGGATGGGAATGTTCATCCTTTAATACTCGCAAGGTGTAAATCAGAACTAACAAAGAATTATAGAGAAGCTTGATCTAGAGATTAGCTTCTTGAAGAAGAGAAGGTTGGGTTTCACATGGGGCTTAAGATTGTACTTTAAAAACAGAGGTTGGGGAAGAAATATGCATTTCAAACCATGTCAGATTTCTTTTTTTTTTTGGATTAATGCTGACTAGGAGAGATGGTGCCATACGGATGCTGACGTGTCACATTTTTATTGGATGCTATTAAGTCTGCCTGTCACGTGTGTTTTCCATCCAAAATAAGGGTAAATTTCAACTAAAAAAGTGACTTCAGGGATAAAATCCGATCAAAAAAAAGTTTAAGAGTATTGACCGGTATCTAGCAAGTGTACTAGATCGGCTAGTAATATAGGGAAATATAGATTAAGACCCCAAATATCGTACCCAAGGGAACATGAATTGCTAAGAATAATATCTATGTATGAATTAAATTAACCCGAGATTGTTTCCCAAATGTTTTTGATTTAAAAGCAAAAATTAAATGAAATAAACAATGAAACAAAACAAAAGCTAAAACATGAATTAAAAACAAAGTAATAACTGAAATTCTCTTGCTAAAGAAACTATCAACCTTAATTTTCATTGCAATGACTTAAATTCAATATAAACACCAGTGATTATGGAAAAACTAGTAATAAAACAAGATATCTTTATTCAAGTATATCATTCTTAGTATTAAACTCATAGACAAATCTAATACTTAGCATGAAAATCTAGTTTTAACTTCCTAAACATTCATTGAAACCTTTCTCAAGAGATTCAACTCCCATTTATTCTTGGTTCTTCCTCTCTTAGTATTAACCAATAAAATTCACACATAATCATCTCATATTTCGGAAAATAATCATGCATAAACATTAAAGAATCAATCTAAGAACATGCAAATCATTAACTATGTCAAAACCAATCTTTAGTTATTTATTCAATAAACCAATAATCAATCTCAACACAATCAAAGATAAGAATATGCTTAAAACCAAGAAATAATCAACCGATATTGAAATTAAGCTCAAAATGAAGTCATAACAATAAAAATATAAGTTTTCAAGAATCCATTAGCAAAAGAAGAAAAACTATTTCCTAAACATGTTTAAAAACTAAAACAAAGTTGAAAAACTAAAACAAAATTTAAAGGAAAACTAAAAACAGAAAAACTAGAAAAAACAAGTAAAACTAAAACTAAAGCAATTAATCTCTTCTAATCCTTCATTGATCTTCTAATTTTCTTTCTTTGGTGTTAGAGTTGTCTATTTATAGGCAAAAGATGTTGTAGAAGTCTTCTAAACTTCCCAAATTGGAGTAGGAGAAGAATCCTTCTTGAATTGGAAAAAATCGCAAATCCTTCGTTGCATGGGAGAAGCATCACGTGGCCATGTGTTCCTTAGTGTATTTTCACACGTGGCCATGTGTTGGTTTGTGAAGAAAATCACGTGGCCATGGGTTCTTGCATTTTGTTCTTCACGTGGTCACTTGTTCACTTTCTTCTTTCTCACACGTGGCCACGTGTTGTGTAGTGGATCTTCACACGTGGTCACGTATCGCACTTCTGGACCTCACGATCTCTAATTAACATGAATTTTCCAAATTTACAGTTTTGGCCCAAATCTTCTTGCCTTTTTACAATTAAGTCCTTTTTCTTGCAAAATAACCCTGAAAAACACCAAAATTAACAATTAACTCCAAAAACACAAAATTAACTAATTAAACTCAAATATAACCTAATTAACACAAAACTAACCTAATTAAACACCTAAAAACATACTAAAAATATCATATAAATGACCATTATCAAATACCCCACACTTAGACTTTGCTCGCCCTCGAGCAAATTAGAACAATCCAACTTCTCAAAATAATCAAACTCCAATAAAGAATCATGCATTTCAAAACCAAGTTTAACAATTAACAAGAACACTTAATAAAATTTCAACTAGAATAAATTCAAACAAGACAATATAAGTTAGTTTCATTGTGTGTGTGCAAGACCAAAACATTTTAAGTTTTTTCAAAATCCAAAACACCAATGCAAATTCATAGTCAAGTTTAGAATGAATGTATACATAAGTATACACATGGTTTCTCGCTTGAAACTCTAGAAACACCATAGGCCTCTCCTTTAGCACCGGAACCTTGAAGGTCATCTCCGCTAAACAACTCAAAGATAAAACTTAGAATCACTTAGGTCTTTTAAATGTTGTAATGGGGTTAAGGTATTGGTTATCAAAGAATGGATAAAAGATCAACAATAAGAATAGGCACTCTAAGATAAAATAGACTAACAATTCTCAAATTTCATCCCATTAACTTAAACATTAAAGAACTTAGCCAAAATTTTCCAACCCTTCACAATTCAAAGTACAATCTTGAAATTCTCTCAATTTCACCATTTATACCCTTTTAGAAGTCATATCTATTTTTCCTTGTAACTACCCCACACTTAAGATTTTTTCATATATGCTAGCTTTATTTCACTTTTTTTTTATTGAACTAGCATTCACAAGCTAACCTCAAGGTAGTACAAGGTATATTTTCATTTGACTTCATCAATAATTTTGAAACTTTCTTACTACACCCAATAAAACTCTATTCTTTTCATGCATTCTTCTAATCCTAAAGTGGCTAATTCCTCAAGGTGAGATAAAAGCTTTTTAGGTTATATGGTTAAAACTTTAGGTGCAACAAGAAAAAATTCATGGTACGCCTTAAGCATACCCTTATAGGCTCAAAATGGCTTATCAAAGGATAAATTTTATCAAGGTAGGATACAAGTCTTATAAAAGAGTTTATCAAGAAAATTGTTGCCTAGATCACTTTCTAAGATGCTTGAGTTGTTCATATGCTTTGAAGGGTGATGAGGAAGGTTCTAGTGCTCTAAATTTCCTTACTTCACTACTTCATTGCATTGAGTTTTTCTAAGTTAAAAACATGGTCTAAGTGCTTTTATGATTTTGGAAACTAATAAATATTTATCAAGTTGAAAATTAATCCATTCAAAGGCATATTAAACAACATAAATGTTCTCTTGCTAAGCAAAGGTCTAAAACATGCATATTCTATATTCAAGTTCAAAGTGTTCAAATTTTGAAGTCAACTAGGGCAAACTAAGTTCTCATGCAAATTAAATGAAAAGTGAACTATATAAGTCTTTAATACGTTTTACAAACTCAAACAAAACATGAACACAATAAAAAAACAAAACACAAAATAACATAATTTTGATTTATGAAAACGAAAAATAAAGTTGAAGAAACTTCCTGAAAGGAGGCTATCCCCTCCTCAAAACCTTGTTGTCCACAGCAAATGACGCTCTATGGTGGTGGTGGTGGTGGAGGAAACCGCTGCCAAAAATGATGAATAAAATGCTCAACTCTCCGATTTCCTTCCATGACTGTATCTCGAAGTATATCTAATCTCCCTTGAATTTGATCAAGTCTCATTTGTTGTGCATCCATCCGTCCACTTAGTTGATTAAATGGTGCTTCCCATTCCGGTGTTGCAGGCTCATTAATTGGGGAAGGTACAGCCGCGGCAATATGCTCCTCATTCGGTTCCTCTTGCTGCTCCTCTTGTTGCTCCTCAAACCGAATGTTATTCTCTCTTAAGTACTCCTCCCGTGTTGCCCAATGACCACGAGGCTTAGGGATCAGAATTTTCATCCTTTTCAGCATTGTATTATACACACAAGGCAAATCTCCCTTAAGTGGTTCTCCATACACTGGATGCTCAACTGCAGAAGCTAGAACCGTAGCTATCCATCCTATTGAAATCTTATCCATGTTCCCTGGCATTTTCTGCAAATCCTTAATTCGGGTAGCTATAATTCCTGCTCCATTTAATGCTATTCCGTCCATCATACAACGAAGAACCATGGCCTGAGAGACACTGATGGTACTTGCATTCTTTAAATTATTGTAGACACTCTTTGCAAGAAACCGATGAATGATCCTCAATGCATGAGTTCTTAAAGCATGGACCTTGCATTGTCCCCCTACCCATGGTTCATCCAATTCAAGGTCCTTAATCCTTTCCCAATTCTCCATAGGCGAAGTATCTTCAAGTTCAGTAGGAGCATTTGGCACAAATCCAAGGATTTCCGAGAATTGACTAAAAGTTAAAGAATATCCTCTCTTACCCAGCTTAAAACCCACTGTTCCGTCCTCCTCATCTCTCTTAAAATAGCATTCAAAAGAGTATAAGAAATCCCTTGCCATATCCGGATAGACTTTCGGCTTTTTCCCAACGAAATTCCCCCAGCCAATATTTTGAATCAAAGGCTCTATCTCATAGTCCCACAGATTTTCAGCCGGGATGTTGAGGAACAAATGGCTCAAATAAGCAGGCTGGACATATATGCAATTGCTGAAGTAGTCGAATTTGTTTACCTTATTCTTATCCACATACGAGGGAATACGTACCCCAGAAGAACTTGCTACATCCGGATATTTGGTCCTTCGTGGTTCCACTACAAAGAAAGAAAAACAATATGTAAGTATCAATTTTTATCCCAAAATAGATTTAGTATGAGTGCATGAACATGTATTAAAGTGAAATAATGCATAATTTGGATGAAATGCTAAATGAAAAGCATATATGATTATCAATAAAAGATGTATGCAGAATATGAGCACAAAAGCATGTGTAACTAAGATCATAAACAACTCTTTCACAAGGTATATGCCATGCATCAATGCCAACTATAAACATGCCAATCAAAGAGTGGAAGTTAAAAGTTTGTATTTAAAGAAAAACTCATTGAGGCATTTTGTCAAACACATTGTGAGCATAAGTTGGAATATAGATTTAAGAAGCATAACAAAGAGTGTTCACTACCTAATTTCATACCAAGCATCTATTACATGCACATATTAATCATAAACATCCAAAGAAGCAAAAGGAATAAACATGCAAACACTATGTGAAGTGCAAATTAACCTAAAAATGAAGCTTCGATTGAACAAATATGCACAAAACACAACCATTGCTACCAAACAAATGATAATTAAGAAGTAGAGGAAGTAAATACTTACTTGGAAATGAGAAATTCACCAAAAATGTAGCACAAGATGGAGATAGTGTGTGTGAGTAGTGAAAAACCTAAAATAAGGATTCAAATGTGGAGACCAAGGTGATGAATAATGGAAGAGAGAAGAAATTGAAGGAGGAAGCTAATGGAGATGATGAGTGTTGGTAGGTGGTGTAAATCCGTGGACACGGGTTGAATTTGTGGTGGGGAGGCGTAGGCACGGAGAAAATGAAATGAAAAATGAAGAGAAAGAGTGAACAAAATCGTGAAGTTTTATAAAGGAGAAGCTTGGGACGTGGCCACGTGATGTTTAATGAAGACAACTACGTGGTCACGTGTGAGAACATGAAAGTGGGCAGTGAATCTTGACGTGGCCACGTGAAATTTTAAAGAAGTAGGACCCGGGGTCACGTGTATGCAAATGAAGTGTGATACATGTGTGATGCGTGGCCATGTGAGTGTTAGTGAAAATATACACGTGGTCACGTGTAAGGATGTAAAGTGATACAGAGGACTGGAACGTGGCCACATGAAATTCCAAGAAGAAATACACGTGGTCACGTGTGAGGTAACAAATTTGCACAGAAGCTAGGCGTGGCCACGTGAGTTTCCTTGAAGAGATACACGTGGTCACGTGTCTTTAGTATTTTCCTGCCTTACTTCTTCGATACACACCCATATAATTTCTTCCTTAAATGCACATGTCTCCATTTAAAAACCGTGATTTACTTACTCTTTTCATGAATCAAAATATTTAAACACAAGCATGCATCAATCAAAATACCTAAACACACAAACATGCAAAAATCAAAACATTTAAACACGCAAATATGCAAAAACACGAAATTTTGACTGAAAATATAAAAGAGATAGAAAGTTGGAGTTCTGAGTTTTTGGAGTCTCCAGCTAGACTCTCCAAACCGATTTTTAAGTATCTTTAGGAACCATGGTTGCTTCAGCAACCTCTTGTTGTCCGATTTGGTATGGTTTAAGTCGGTGTCCATTGACTGTAAATTCACGTCCATCTCTCAAGCTTTTTATCGTTACTACTCCAAAATTATTGCTTGTCATCACTTGATATGGTCCAAGCCACTTTGATTAAAGCTTTCCTGGAAACAAACGAAGACGACTGTTATAAAGAAGCACTAACATTCCCGGGACAAAATCTTTTACCCTTAGATGCTTGTCATGCCATCGTTTGGTCTTTTCTTTATAAAGTGCAGCATTTGTGTATGACCATTGTCGAATTTCATCAAGCTCATTGAGCTGCAATTTTCTTTTTTCTCCTGCATTTCTCAAATCAAAGTTAAGAAATTTAGTAGCCCAATATGCTTTATGTTCTAATTCGACCGGAAGATGACATGCTTTTCCAAAAACAATCCTAAATGGAGACATACCTATAGGAGTTTTAAATGCGGTTCGATAAGCCCATAAGGCCTCATCTAACCTAAGAGACCAATCTTTTCTAGAGTTATTCACCGTTTTTTCTAAGATTGACTTTAACTCCCTATTAGATACTTCTACTTGGCCATTGGCTTGGGGGTGATATGGAGTTGTGATTTTGTGAGTAACACCAAATTTTCTAAGTAGGGTCTTAAATTGATGGTTGACAAAGTGTTTGCCCCCATCACTTATAATAGCTCTAGGTGCTCCGAATCTAGTGAAAATATTCTTACGAATGAATTCCAGCACAATTTTTGCATCACAAGTCCTAGTAGCTATTGCCTCTACCCATTTACTCACATAATCCACAGCTACCAATATATATTCAAACCCAAATGAATTTGGAAAAGGTCCCATAAAATCAATGCCCCAAACATCAAATATTTCTACTTCTAGCACATTGTTCATAGGCATCTCATCTCTTTTGGATATATTTCCTACTCGTTGGCATTTATCACATGTAGATATAAAAGATCTTACATCCTCAAATAGAGTAGGCCAGAAAAAACCTGATTGGAGTATCTTTTGAACCGTCCTATTTGGTCCGTGATGACCTCCAACTTCACCTCCATGACATTGGTTCATGATTGCTTCTTGCTCTGACTCCGGTACACATCTTCTTAGTATTTGATCCGGACATATCTTGATGAGGTATGGATCATCCCAAAGGTAATGCTTGGCATCCGCTAAGAGCTTTTTCTTTTGTTGCCAAGTAATTTCTTTAGGAAGATATCCACCTGCAAGAAAATTAGCTATATTAGCGTACCATGGAACTTTATTCTCATAAGTGTAACAAGCACAAATAAGTTCATCAGGGAATAAGTCAGAAATTTCTCCCTTTTCGATACTAGCATGATCCAATCTAGATAGATGGTCAGCCACAAAATTTTCTGCTCCCTTCTTATCTTTGATTTCAACATCAAATTCTTGAAGTAGCAACACCCATCGGATAAGTCTTGGCTTAGAATCCTTTTTTGCAAAAAGATGTCTCAACGCGGCATGGTCCGACCACACAGTAATTTTGGATCCTAAGAGGTAAGACCTAAATTTCTCAAATGAGAAGACTATTGCTAAGAGTTCTTTCTCCATAGTGGTGTAATTTACTTGGGCTCCGGTGAGTGTATGACTTGCATAGTAGATGGTGTAGAAAACCTTTTCCTTCCGCTGTCCTAAAACTGCTCCAACTGCATAATCACTTGCATCACACATGATTTCAAATGGTAAGCTCCAATCGGGTGATGCAATGATCGGTGCACTAACTAATTTTTGCTTCAATGAGTTAAAAGCCTGCAAACACTCAACATTAAAATCAAATGCAGCATCTTTAAGCAATAAATTAGAAAGTGGTTTTGTAATTTTAGAGAAATCCTTAATAAACCGACGATAAAACCCGGCATGACCAAGGAAACTCCTAATGCCCTTTATACTAGTTGGTGGAGGTAATTTTTCTATCACATCAAATTTTGCTTTGTCAACCTCAATGCCTTTTTCAGAAATTTTATGTCCTAACACAATGCCTTCTCTAACCATGAAATGACATTTTTCCCAATTAAGTACCAAATTTGTTTCTTGACACCTTTTTAAAACCAATGCTAGATTATGCAAACAAGATTCAAAATCATGACCATAAATAGTGAAATCATCCATGAAAACTTCCATAAATTTTTCAATAAAGTCATGAAATATGGCCATCATGCATCGTTGAAATGTAGCAGGTGCATTACAAAGACCAAATGGCATTCTCCTATATGCAAATGTTCCATATGGACATGTGAATGTGGTCTTTTCTTGGTCTTCCGGGGCTATAGGTATTTGCATATACCCCGAATAACCATCTAAGAAACAATAAAATTTATTTCCTGCTAATCTCTCTAACATTTGGTCAATAAAAGGCAATGGAAAGTGGTCTTTTCTAGTGGCATTGTTTAATCTTCTATAGTCAATACATACCCTCTATCCCGTTACCGTGCGTGTAGGAATTAGTTCATTGTTTTCATTTATCACTACAGTCATTCCCCCTTTTTTAGGTACACATTGAACAGGACTTACCCAATTACTATCAGAGATAGGGTAGATAATACCTGCATCAAGTAGTTTCAATACCTCCTTTTTCACTACCTCTTGCATAGTTGGGTTGAGCCTTCTTTGAGGTTGCACCACCGGTTTAAAGTTATCTTCCATTGGTATTTGGTGCGTACAATAGCTTGGGCTAATTCCTTTTAAGTCGGATGTCGCCCACCCTATTGCTCCTTTATGTTCTTTGAGTACTCCAATGAGCATTTCTTCTTCCAAATCTGTCAACAAAGATGAAATGATTACCGGGTTAGCATTTTCACTTAAAAATACATATTTCAAATGAGATGGAAGTGTTTTAAGTTCAGAATCTCCCTTAGGAGGGGATGGTTCATCCTCCATTTCACTATCTTCACTATGCTCCTTTTCCAGAATTTGTATCAACTTTTTCTCCTTTGTATCCAACTCTTCCTTTTCCTTTGGATGCATTAAGCAACTTTGAAGCTCATCTTTGAGAATAATTTCCTCTTGCTTTGTGTTGGCACATTTTTGAACCTCATCAATAAAATAAATGGATTCTTCAAAATCATATGAGGGGTGTTTTAAAATTTTGTTCACATTAAAAACCATTTTCTCCTCATTAAATCTTAAAGTAACCATTTGACCATGAACATCTATTAGAGCTCTTACGGTGTTCAAGAATGGCCTCCCCACAATTAACGGCACCTTTCTATCTTCTTTCATGTCCATCACCACAAAATCCACCGGAAATATGAAATTTCCTACTTTTACCAATAGGTCCTCAATGATTCCTTTTGGCCTCTTTACCGATCTATCCGCCAATTGAA
The DNA here is from genome assembly GCA_037975025.1 of Excoecaria agallocha. Lineage (NCBI taxonomy): Eukaryota > Viridiplantae > Streptophyta > Magnoliopsida > Malpighiales > Euphorbiaceae > Excoecaria > Excoecaria agallocha. Next base: position 123,447,089 of record CM075806.1, on the reverse strand, counting down.
GTGTCATTCGGGTTTCCTTTAGATCGCCTAGATTTAATTTCCTACAAATCGAATAAGGCATCAAATTAATACTTGCACCCAAATCACATAAAGCATTGCCAACAAAATTACTTCCTAATTCACAAGGTAATGTAAAACTACCTGGATCTTCTAATTTTTTAGGAATTTTATTGGTTAATATAGAACTACAATTACCTGATAATTGGACAGTTCCTATACCTTCTAGCTTTTTCTTGTTAGAGCATAATTCTTTCATGAATTTAGCATATTTAGGCATGTGTAATAAAGCTTCAGCAAATGGTAGGTTTATATGTAGCTTTTTAAACATGTCTAAAAATCTACTTAATTGTTCATTTTGTTTTTCTTTCCTAGCTAGAATTGGAAATGGCAATTGAGATTCATCAAGAACAGTGGATACAAGCTTTTCTTTACCTTTACCCTTCTCAATCGTAGGAGGTGCTTTGTTATTAATTTCAGAATTAGAAACATTTACCTCCGTTGTTGGTTCCACCTTTTCAGAAAATTTCTTACCAAGTTCAGTCTTCTCTAATTCTTTCCCACTCCTTAAAGTGATTGCTTTGGCTTCCTCCTTTGGGTTTCGGTCTACATTGGATGGAAATGTCCCTTGAGTCCGGTTGGATAGAGAACTAGCAAGTTGCCCCATTTGGTTTTCTAGGTTCCTAATGGATGCCTCTTGGTTTCTCATCCAAATATCTTGTGACTTCCATCTAGCATCTTGACTAGCTAAAATAGAGTTTTGGGAAGCCATGAAATTTGCAATCATTTCCTCATTATTAGATTTCTTTTCTTGAGGAGGAGGAGGAGGAGGTTGAGGTTTTTGAAAACCGGGTGGTTGGTGGTATGCTTGTGAAGGATATTAATTTGGATAATGCGGTGGAGCTTGGTTTTGGTATGGATGTGGATTATTGGAAGCTTGATTGTGGTTGAATTGGGGTCTAGGATTGGGGTTAGAAGAAGAACCTTGATTACCTTCCCTCCATGAAAAATTTGGATGGCTTCTCCATCCCGCATTGTAAGTATTGCTATATGGATTCAAGGCATTGACTTCTTCTATCATATTCTCAGCATTCTTTATTCCCATCGATCCCGAAATTCCTGCATAAGAATCAACTTCATTAGATAGCATAAAGACATTCTTAGCTTTAAGCTCATTTATTTCTTTTGAATATTTCTTTTCCATTAATTCTAATTGAGCTTTTAGCATAGCTACTTCATCCACATTATGAACTCCCTATTTTTTTTGAGTTGCTCTAGAGCTTGCCCATTGAGCATCATTGGTGGCCATCTCATCAAGGAGTAGAAATGCGTCTTCGGGAATTTGATTCATGAAACTTCCATTTGAAGCTGCATCTAATAAGGATCTTGCTGATGGATGAGCACCTGCATAGAAAATATGCATCAATTGAAAAATAGGAACTTCATGATGAGGACAACTTTTCAAGAGTCTCCTAAATCTTTCCCAAGCTTCATAGAATGGCTCCTCATAAAACTGCTGAAAATCACTAATTTGTTTCCTAATGAGGGCGGTCTTAGTAGGTGGGAAAATTTTGCAAAGAAATTTTTCTTGCATTTGTTGCCAAGAGTGGATGGATTGATTCGGTAGCATTTGAAGCCAATCCCTAGCTTTTCCTATGAGGGTGAATGGGAAGAGTTTCAACCTAATTGCATCAGTCGATACATTAGGAATTTGCACAGTGTCACTTACTTCCAAGAACATATCTAAGTGTTGTGCGGGATCCTCTATGTCTGAACCCGAAAATTGATTTCTTTGTACCATTGTGATGGTAGCGGGTTTAATCTCAAAGGGTTGGTGGTGAGGAATCCTAATAGTTCTATGTTCTTCGTTCCACCTAGGGATAGCATAATCCCTAATGGTTCTAGGTCTATACCCATTCCCGGGAGCTTGGTGGGGTATTTGTTGCTCTTCGATCCTAGGTGGTGGATCATTCATAGGTTGCTCAATTTCTGGATTATTCATGTTGCCTCTCAACCTTCTAATCCTATGGAATGTCCTCTCAATTTCAGGGTCTAATGGTAAGATGGGGTCGTCTCTCACCATAAACCACTAGCTACTTATAAAGAAAATAAGAAATTAGATGAAGAAGAGAAGAAAACACACAAAAATCACTTTAAAATCAAAATAAACAAACGCCAATGTGTTTCCCGGCAACGGCGCCAAAAACTTAACCGGTATCTAGCAAGTGTACTAGATCGGCTAGTAATATAGGGAAATATAGATTAAGACCCCAAATATCGTACCCAAGGGAACATGGATTGCTAAGAATAATATCTATGTATGAATTAAATTAACCCGAGATTGTTTCCCAAATGTTTTTGATTTAAAAGCAAAAATTAAATGAAATAAACAATGAAACAAAACAAAAGCTAAAACATGAATTAAAAACAAAGTAATAACTGAAATTCTCTTGCTAAAGAAACTATCAACCTTAATTTTCATTGCAATGACTTAAATTCAATATAAACACCAGTGATTATGGAAAAACTAGTAATAAAGCAAGATATCTTTATTCAAGTATATCATTCTTAGTATTAAACTCATAGACAAATCTAATACTTAGCATGAAAATCTAGTTTTAACTTCCTAAACATTCATTGAAACCTTTCTCAAGAGATTCAACTCCCATTCATTCTTAGTTCTTCCTCTCTTAGTATTAACCAATAAAATTCACACATAATCATCTCATATTTCGGATAATAATCATGCATAAATATTAAAGAATTAATCTAAGAACATGCAAATCATTAACTATGTCAAAACCAATTTTTAGTTATTTATTAAATAAACCAACAATCAATCTCAACACAATTAAAGATTAGAATATGCTTAAAACCAAGAAATAATCAACCGATATTGAAATTAAGCTTAAAATAAAGTCATAACAATGAAAATATAAGATTTCAAGAATCCATTAGCAAAAGAAGAAAAACTATTTCCTAAACATGTTTAAAAACTAAAACAAAGTTGAAAAACTAAAACAAAATTGAAAGGAAAACTAAAAACAGAAAAACTAGAAAAAAACAAGTAAAACTAAAACTAAAGCAATTAATCCCTTCAATCCCTAATTGATCTTCTAATTCTCTCTTCTTTGGTGTTAGAGTTGTCTATTTATAGGCAAAAGATGTTGTAGAAGTCTTCTAAACTTCCCAAATTGGAGTAGGAGAAGAATCCTTCTTGAATTGGAAAAAATCGCAAATCCTTCGTTGCATGGGAGAAGCATCACGTGGCCATGTGTTCCCTAGTGTATTTTCACACGTGGCCATGTGTTGGTTTTGTTCTTCCTCACACGTGGCCACGTGATTTCCTCCTTTGTTTCACACGTGGTCACGTGTTACATGGTTTCTCTTCTTTTCTCCTTCTCACGTGGCCACGTCTCCTTCTTCATTTATTTTCACGTGGCCATTCATCAATCTTCTGGACCTCACGATCACTAATTAACATGAATTTTCCAAATTCACAGTTTTGGCCCAAATCTTCTTGCCTTTTTACAATTAAGTCCTTTTTCTTGCAAAATAACCCTGAAAAACACCAAAATTAACAATTAACTCCAAAAACATAAAACTAACAAATTAAACTCAAATTAAACCTAATTAACACAAAATTAACCTAATTAAACACCTAAAAATATACTAAAAACATCATATAAATGACCATTATCAAATACCCCACACTTAGACTTTGCTCGCCCTCGAGCAAATTAGAACAATCCAAACTCTCAAAATAATCAAACTCAAATAAAGAATTATGCATTTCAAAACCAAGTTTAACAATTAACAAGAGCACTTAATAAAATTTTTAACTAGAATAAATTCAACCAAGAAAATATAAGTTAGTCTCCTTGTGTGTGTGCAAGACCAAAATATTTTAAGTATTTTCAAAATCCAAAACACCAATGCAAATTCATAGTCAAGTTTAGAATGAATGTACACCTAAGTGTACACATGGTTTCGCACTTAAAACTCTAGAAATACCATAGGCCTCTCCTTCAGCACCGGAACCCGAAGGTTATCTCCGCTAAACAACTCAAAAACAAAGCTTAGAATCACTTAGGTCTTTTAAAGGTTGTAATGGGGTTAAGGTATTGGTTATCAAAGAATGGATAAAAGATCAACAATAAGAATAGCCACTCTAAGATAAAATAGACTAATAATTCATAAATTTCATCCCATCAACTTAAACAAGAAAGAACTTAGCCAAAATTTTTCAACCCTTCACAATTCAAAGCACAATTTTAAAATTCTCTCAATTTCACCATTCATACCCTTTTAGAAGTCATAATTTTTCCTTGTAACTACCCCATACTTAAGATTTTGCCATACATGCTAGCTTTATTTCACTTTTTCTTTCTCTTTTTTTTCACTTTCTTTTTTTCTCTTTTTTTTCTTTTCTTTTCTTTTTCTCTTTTTTTTCATTTTTTCATTTTTTTTTCTTCTTTCATTTTTTCTTTTTTTTCTTCTTCTTTTTTTTCACTTTCATAGCTTTGATGTTGGAATTACAATAATATAACATGGTTAATCACAAAGATAACACTTCATTATTCACTTGACTTCAATAATAGCCATTTACAATAAAATATCTTATTACACCCATCAATATACCCAATTCCTATTTATTCATCCAATCCTAGAGTGGCCAATTCTAGAAGGGAAGATAAAAGCTTTTTAGGTTATATGGTAAAATAAATAAGGGTAACAAGAAAAATTAAATATAGTACGCATTAAGCATACTTTATTAGGCTCAAAATGGCTAACAAAGGATAAATATGCATATAAGGTAGGAAAACAAGTTAAAATATGGCTTAACAACAAAAACATTGCCTAGATCACTTTCCAAGTTGTTTTGAGTTGCTTTTATGCTTTGAACGGTGATGAGGAAGGTTCTAGTGTCCTAAAATTCCTTACTCAACTATTTCAATGCATTGTTTTTCTTTAAGTATAAAAACTGGTCTTAAGTGCTCAAAAGATAGAAACTAACAAATATAAGTCAAGTTGAATATTAAACTAGCTAGAAATTCATTAAACAACATGTTTGTTCTAATGCTCAACAATAATTTTAAAATATAGCACATTCTAAATTCAAGTTCAAAATGTTCAATTTTTTTGAGAAAAAACTCGGGCGAATTAAGCTAAATGTATAATAAATGATAAATGAATAAACTAAACTTATCATGCAAATTAAAAAATAAACATGCAAACTAAAAACAAAACTAAACAAAACTAAACAAACCGACTAAAACAACATAATTCATGAGTAAGAAAATGAGCAAGGTAAGAAAAACTCCCTCAAATTGGTCTTCAATTTCTAGCTCAATTGATCCCTATTTGATAATGATCTTTTATATAATGTTTTTAGTATGTTTTTAGGTGTTTAATTAGGTTAATTTTGTGTTAATTAGGTTAGATTTGAGTTTAATTTGTTAGTTTTATGTTTTTGGAGTTAATTGTAAATTTTGGTGTTTTTCAGGATTATTTTGCAAGAAAAAGGACTTAATTGTAAAAAGGCAAGAAGATTTGGGCCAAAACTGTAAATTTGGAAAATTCATGTTAATTAGAGATCGTGAGGTCCAGAAGTTCAATACGTGACCACGTGTGAAGATCCACTACACAACACGTGGCCACGTGTGAGAAAGAAGCAAGAAATGAGTGGCCACATGAAGAACAAAAGAGGAGAGGACGTGGCCATGTAAAGAAAAGAGAAGAAAGACGAAAGAAGAAAGGAGGACCCGTGACCGGGTGAAGGAAGAATGAAGGAAAATTGTGAAGACACGTGACCACGTGGATTCCCAGTGAAGGACCACACGTGGCCACGTGTGGAAGAAGAAGAAAGTGGGACGTGCCTACGTGTGAAGAAGAAGGCAAAGAGGCGTGGCCACGTGATCAATTCTCCCATGTTACGAATGATTTACGATACTTCCTATTTTGAGCAGAAAATACTTCCTATTTGATTTTCAGAGTTTAAGAAGGAATCCATGTCTTCTTTTGCTTATAAAAAGCCGTCCAAAACACAGAAGAGAGGATCTCTCCAAGCTTTAATCATTCATCAAGCTTTTGAATTAGTTTTAGAATTAAGTTTTTCTTTGTTTTAGTTTTTACGTTCTTTGTTTTTACAATTTTTCCAAAACATTGTTTTTAGTTTTTAAGAATGTTTAGTGAGTAGTTTTCTTTACTTTTGCTAAAGGATACTTGAATCCTTGACTTGTATTGACATGACTTAAGTTTGTTCTTAAATTTCAATACAAGTTGATTATTTCTTGGTTCTTAAACATAGTCTTGTCTTTTCTCAATATTAAATTGATTATTAACTTGATTAAGAATTGGTTAGTTAATTGGTTTGAGTTGATTAATGATTTGCATGCTCTTAGGTTGATTTAGTTGGATTAATACATGGTTATAATCTGAATAAGCTATAATTGTGTGCTAATTTGATTAAGTTAAGATTAAGAAAAGGGTAATCAAGAATAGGTGAAAGTTAATTCTCTTGAAAAAGGTTTTAATAGACATCTAGGAGACTTAATTCAGTTCTTTATGCTAAGTGTTGAATTGTTTTGAATAAAGGAGTTTAATACTTGGAATAATAATCTTGAACAAAGTTATTTGGGTTTATTAAACTGAATTTTCCATGATCACTTGTATGTTCTAGTTTAATTAAGTCATAGCAATACTTGTTAAGGTGGATAGTCCTTTAGTGAAAGTTGTTTTTATCATAAATTTTTATCTCATTCAATTTACTTGTTTTTCAAATAGATTTATTCTTCACTTTAGTTTTCTTAATTATTTTAACTTAGTTTTCAAAATATCACAACTTTGGGATTTCTTTTCTTTCTTTGCACACAAAATTTGTTTTGAAATTGAAATAGCACACACAAGCACAAGTTTCCCTTGGGTTCGATATTTTGGGTCATAATCTTATTTCCCTATATTACTAGCCGATCTAGTACACTTGCTAGACACCGGTCAAGTTTTTGGCGCCGTTGCCGGGGAACAGCGGTGTTGTTTGTTTAATATCTTTGGTTAAGTTAGTCTGAGATTTTTTATTTTTATTTTGTTTTTAATTTGGTGATTGTTCTTTGTAGGAACAATTCTTAACATATTTCAAGATGATGCAAGATGAGGTCCAAGATTATGAATTGTTTCATTTGAAACAACGAATGAATAATCTACTAAAACAAAGAGAGGAGATAGAACAATTGCGTGCACAATCACAAAATCCTTATTCATCACCATCCATTGCTGAAGAGTCTTTTTCCCTTTGGATGTTGAGAGCACAAATGGTAGAATTGACAAGAGAGAATCAAAACCTGCGATACTCAAAAGAGGCCTGTATCTCCGAAAATCAACGTCTTTATAACCAGCTTATATGTAAGGACGAGCAATTTTGGGCTGACAAAGAGGAGTGGGAGGCTACATTGAGGGCTCAAGAGGAGAAGTTTAGGATTCAAGAAGAGAAATTAAGAGTTCATGAAGAAAAGATAAGAACTCAAGAGGAGATTATTATGAGTCAAGGAAGTTTATTAAAGGATAGAGAGGAAGGAATTGAAAAGTTGGAATCCAAACTAGAACTTTTGAGCTCTTCTATGAAAACTCAAAGTGATGATGGTAAGAAAAAGGAACCAAATCATTCATTTATGGAGAATAAGGAACAAGAGGGACAATTCATATTTGAGGATAAGTCATGTGTTTATTTAGAAGTTGTAGGATCTTTTGTAGAGAATTTATCACCAAATGAGCAAGAAGGAAAGGATTCTCAAGTGGAGTCACTAGATTCAGTCGCTTGGAGAATTTATTTAGGCTAGAGGAGCCGGTAGAGTTCGTTATAAATGAGCCAAAGGATGAGTCCTATTTTATTGAAGATATGGAGTTTCCAGCTTTGATAAACTATGACAAGTTTCTTCTACTAACGGGAGAAAATGAGGAACAAAGTCCGGAGAGACCTACATTTAGATCACAAGCTCGACCTCCCGAGAGTAACAAGAGTCGAGCTGGGACTCAATAAACAAGAACTTCTTCTCTAACTCTTCTCTTTAAATTTTCATCTATTGTTTTTATGTTTTGCATGTTATTTGTTTTGCTATAGTTTTTATTTTTAGTTTAAGGTTTAATGCATGTTTATTAGTTGTTTGTGTCTTTTATTTCATAAGTTTAAGATATGGGTTTGAACAAAAAGCTACTTTTAATGATTTTTATGCTTCATGATTAAATTTGGATTAGTAAGAGCTTTTAAAAGAATTAAAGAGCTAATATGATTTTTGAGGTAAGTGAAATTGAACTTGTCAAAGATTTATGAGTTGGTTAGATGTGAGTTGATTTTAAGCTTCATGAACTTAGCATGTCTTGAGTTAAAAGTGGACTACAATTGGAATTTAATTGATAGATGTGCATATTATTGGCATAAATCAATTGTAGCTTGGAAAAAGGAAAAGCATAAATAAGTGAGTATGAGCTGTAATTGGTTTATATGGTTCAATGCTTGGTTTACATTGTTAATATGATTGATTGAACATGGTTAAAGATGAATTAAGATGAATAAAAGTTAATTTGGTGCTTTAATGCGCAGGAAAATGAAGGTCGAGAATGCAGAAGTGAAGACCATTGCGTGCCCACGTGAAGGAATCAAGCTAGTAGATGCGTGGCCACGAGTTGGAGTTCTGCCTGGCAGTAGCCTTTCGCGTGCCCACGTCCTCCTTCTCCAAATGCCTCGCGTGCCCACGCATGGAAGACCTCCCCTAGAGTTGCCCTCCTACGTGCCCACGCGTTCTCCCTTCACAGCTGCATCCGTGCCCACGCATGAAGCTCCTGCCTTTCCCCACGATGCCACACACGGCCACGTGACTCCCTCACCAGAAAGTTGCGTGGCCACACACAAGGCAACTGCTTCGCCCATCAAACATCACGTGCCCACGTGTAGGTAAGGCTACACCCATCTAAAGTTTTCACGTGGTCACGCACACACTCACTGCCTTCATTACACATACACACGTGACCACGCACACACCCACCTAAGTCATCACGTGGCCACGCATACACTATGCACATAAGCACACGTGCCCACGTGAATCTTTCCCCTTGCCTCTCACGTGGCCACGCACAAGCAAAAACACAGACATCCTCACTCATTCACACTCACATACTCACTCACACATGCACTCAAACACACACTTTACATTAAAGAATCAAAGTTCAATTATACTGTAGCATCAATTCATTCCTTGCTGCTTCAAAATAAGGTTTTGTGCAGAAAATTTTTCATGAGTTCCTCGTTGTCTAATCCTAGCGCCTTAAATTTTATTCAAGTCATTATCTGCAATTTTGATACATTAATGTTTATATATACATTTAGTTGAGCATATTATGGATGACTTGATTTTCATTAATATCTTTATGATGCATGGCATGGCTAGTTGAGACTTTTATGATGAAGCATGTTACATTTCAAGCACACACCTTTTCAATAAGGCACACACACTTAGTTTTTCATTTGCATGATGTACTTAATTCACATAAATTGGTGTATGTTTCATTAGTGTTGAATATAAGTTTGCTTAGAGAGTGATTTTCAGTTATGCATTGCATTTACTCTTAGCTACTTATTGTTTGACATTGAACTTCATTGTGGCTTCATATAGGTTGAGTTTGTAATTATAATTGGCTTATTTTATTTTTGTGCTTACCATGACCAATTAAAATATTTCTCTTCCTTTTATTTAAGCCTAAACATCACCAATTCACTTTACACTTGAGAGAATACATCTTGTAATCCATTGAGTACTTAAGCAAGTTTGGCCTAGTTATATTTGTTCACTTAGTTACCATGTTTATTAAGTCTTGTTCATTGCACTTTATTGGTTTTAGAGGCATATAGGCTTGTTAACTTAACTCCATTGACCTCTTGCCTTCTTTTTGACTTGATTATGGTTCTAAGTGTGGTAAGCTTACATTTTTGGTCACTAACTTGTTTCTCAAAAGTGATGAAGTGTGCTAAAATTTTTCATACTTTGCTGAGGACAGCAAGATTTTAAGGAGGGGGGATAGAGATCAATTGAGTTAGAAATTGAAGATCCAACTAAGGGAGTTTTTCTTACCTTACTCATTTTCTTACTCATGAATTATTTTGTTTTAGTCATTTTTGTTTGTTTACTTTAGTTGTTTAGTTTGGTTTTTAGTTTGCATGTTTAGTTTTTATTTTGCATGATAGTTTAGTTAATTCATTTATCATTTATTGTACATTTAGCTTAATTCGCCCTAGTTTTTTCTCAAAAATTGAACATTTTGAACTTGAATTTAGAATGTGCAATGTTTAAAATTCTTGTTTAGCATTAGAACAAGCATGTTGTTTAATGAATTTCTAGCTAGTTTAACATTCAATTTGGCTTATATTTGTTAGTTTCTATATTTTTGAGCACTTAAGATCAGTTTTTGAACTTAAAGAAAAACAATGCATTGAAATAGTTAAGTGATGAATTTTAGAAAACTAGAACCTTCCTCATCACCCTTCAAAGCATAAAAGCAACTTAAAACAACTTGGAAAGTGATCTAGGCATTATTTTTATTGTTAAGCCATATTTTAACTTGTTTTCCTACCCTATATACATATTTATCCTTTGTTAGCCATTTTGAGCCTAATGAGGTATGCTTAATGCGTGCCATATTTATTTGTTTTTGTTACACTCATTTATTTAACCATATAGCCTAAAAAACTTTTGTCTTCCCTTCTAGAATTGGCCACTCTAGGATTGGATGGATTCATGGGAATTGGGTATGTTGATGGGTGTGATAAGACATTTTATTGTAATGGCTATTATTGAAGTCAAGTGAATTGTGAATAGTGAATTGTGACTTTGTGATTACCCATGTTATTATTGGGTTGCCAAAATTAAAGCTAGTAAGAAAAAAAAAGAAAGAAAATAGAAAAAAAAAAAGAGAAAAGAGAAGAGAAAAAAAGAAAGTGAAAAAAAAGAAAGAAATGTTGAAATAATGCTAGCATGGATGGCAAAATCTTAAGTGTGGGGTAGTTACAAGAAAAATTATGACTTCTAAAAGGGTATGAATGGTGAAATTGAGAGAATTTTAAGATTGTACTTTGAATTGTGAAGGGTTGGAAAAATTTTGGCTAAGTTCTTTATTGATTAAGTTAATGGGATGAAATTTGAGAATTGTTAATCTATTTTATCTTAGAGTGGCTATTCTTATTGTTGATCTTTTATCCATTCTTTGATAACCAAAACTTTAACCCCATTACAACCTTTAAAAGACCTAAGTGATTCTAAGTTTTGTTTATTGAGTTGTTTAGCGGAGATGACCTTCGGGTTCCGGTGCTAAAGGAGAGGCCTATGATGTTTCTAGAGTTTCAAGCGCGAAACCATGTGTACACTTAGGTGTACATTCATTCTAAACTTGACTATGAATTTGCATTGGTATTTTGGGTTTTGAAAATACTTAAAATGTTTTGGTCTTGCACAAACACAAGGAAACTAACTTATATTGTCTTGGTTGAATTTATTCTAGTTGAAAATTTTATTAAGTGCTCTTATTAATTGCTAAACTTGGTTTTGAAATGCATGATTCTTTATTGGAGTTTGATTATTTTGAGAAGTTGGATTGTTCTAATTTGCTCGAGGGCGAGCAAAGTCTAAGTGTGGGGTATTTGATAATGATCATTTATATAATGTTTTTAGTACTAGATTTACTTGTTTTAGCTTTAAACTTCCCAAAAACTTGACCGGTATCTAGCAAGTGTACTAGATCGGCTAGTAATATAGGGAAATATAGATTAAGACCCCAAATATCGTACCCAAGGGAACATGGATTGCTAAGAATAATATCTATGTATGAATTAAATTAACCCGAGATTTTTTCCCAAATGTTTTTGATTTAAAAGCAAAAATTAAATGAAATAAACAATGAAACAAAACAAAAGCTAAAACATGAATTAAAAACAAAGTAATAACTGAAATTCTCTTGCTAAAGAAACTATCAACCTTAATTTTCATTGCAATGACTTAAATTCAATATAAACACCAGTGATTATGGAAAAACTAGTAATAAAGCAAGATATCTTTATTCAAGTATATCATTCTTAGTATTAAACTCATAGACAAATCTAATACTTAGCATGAAAATCTAGTTTTAACTTCCTAAATATTCATTGAAACCTTTCTCAAGAGATTCAACTCCCATTCATTCTTAGTTCTTCCTCTCTTAGTATTAACCAATAAAATTCACACATAATCATCTCATATTTCGGATAATAATCATGCATAAACATTAAAGAATCAATCCAAGAACATGCAAATCATTAACTATGTCAAAACCAATCTTTAGTTATTTATTCAATAAACCAATAATCAATCTCAACACAATCAAAGATAAGAATATGCTTAAAACCAAGAAATAATCAACCGATATTGAAATTAAGCTCAAAATGAAGTCATAAAAATAAAAATATAAGTTTTCAAGAATCCATTAGCAAAAGAAGAAAAACTATTTCCTAAACATGTTTAAAAACTAAAACAAAGTTGAAAAACTAAAACAAAATTTAAAGGAAAACTAAAAACAGAAAAACTAGTAAAAACAAGTAAAACTAAAACTAAAGCAATTAATCTCTTCTAATCCTTCATTGATCTTCTAATTTTCTTTCTTTGGTGTTAGAGTTGTCTATTTATAGGCAAAAGATGTTGTAGAAGTCTTCTAAACTTCCCAAATTGGAGTAGGAGAAGAATCCTTCTTGAATTGGAAAAAATCGCAAATCCTTCGTTGCATGGGAGAAGCATCACGTGGCCATGTGTTCCCTAGTGTATTTTCACACGTGGCCATGTGTTGGTTTGTGAAGAAAATCACGTGGCCATGGGTTCTTGTATTTTGTTATTCACGTGGTCACTTGTTCACTTTCTTCTTTCTCACACGTGGCCACGTGTTGTGTAGTGGATTTTCACACGTGGTCACGTATTGAACTTCTGGACCTCACGATCTCTAATTAACATGAATTTTCCAAATTTACAGTTTTGGCCCAAATTTTCTTGCCTTTTTACAATTAAGTCATTTTTCTTGCAAAATAACCCTGAAAAACACCAAAATTAACAATTAACTCCAAAAATACAAAATTAACTAATTAAACTCAAATATAACCTAATTAATACAAAACTAACCTAATTAAACACCTAAAAACATACTAAAAATATCATATAAATGACCATTATCAAGTATTTTTATCCTATTTACAAAATTTGGAGGGCAAAAATCACCCTTATCCCTTTAGTTTAAATCAATCTCACTTGTAAGTTGATTGGCTTAGGTCGAGTCTTTATAATTCGTAAATCTATCGATAAATTAAATTTTTTCGCTTGTAGAAGCTTTATTTATTGGATAAAGGTTAATTATAGTCTCACTCGATTAGTTAATCTTTTTGAACTTTGAGTTCACGATATTAGGATCTAAACACACAATGTATTTATTATTATTTTTTTTGTTTTTAGCTGCTTTCTTCCCCTAACATTAGGAAAATTATTAATCAAAATGCATTTTCAACTAAAAATTGCAATAGAAGAATTTTTTAATCTTTATTGGTGTAATGCATGTAAGTATTGCTTACATTAATATTATGTATCCAATATAAAAACAATACTATTATTCTCATAAAAATATCTAGCAATTAACCGAAGACATTTAGTAAACATTTTTGCTAGATCTTGGAGTTTGAATATGTACAAGGGGTTTATAACAATCTTTTAGCCACGATATATGATTACTAACATTATCAAGAAAAATATCTTGATTGCATAATTTGAAAATTGTGCACTTAATTTGAATAATCTCACAAATTATAAGTTGTGAGTTGATAATAAATATACATATGATCATTTTATTGATGTATTTTTTAAAAATTATAAATCATTTATTTAAATGGTTCACATGATGAATAGTGGGCTCACATATATTATGTTTATTCATTCCATAATTAATGAAGAGAATTCAATCCCTTTATTAGTTAGTGATACTTTAATAATATTTCTTGAGAACAAATAGATTATAAGAATTGCTTAAGTTGAATTAAAGAAACTTTTAGTTCTCTAATAAATATATGAATTCTCAATAATTTATGCATATAATCGATCCAGGATGGTTAAACTGGTTATGCCAAATAATCAATTGTTAATTAATAAACTTCAGGCTTACTATTTTTATTATATCGATATTTATATCAATTGATAAAATATCAAATTTTTTAATATTAATATCAAATAGTTAGTAAACTTCATGTTTACTAATATTTTGTGACAGTTAATGAACTAAACGTTTATTAGTATTTGTATTAATTTTGAAGTTTACTATAATCAATAAACTTCAGTCAATTTTTAAGTTGGCTATAATCAATAAACTTCAGGTTTAATGATATTGGTATCAATTAATTAATAAATTTCATGTTTATTGATAATTGTATAATTGATAAACAATTGGTTATTAATATTTGTACAACAATTAGTAAACTTCAGGTTACTAATATTTGTATTTATTAGTAAACTTCGAGTTTACCAATATTTGTATCAAAATAAAATCAAATTATCTTTAAAAATATATTCTTATACAATAATTTTCATCTATGAATTTTCGGTATTTCTCTTTTAGTCTAAAAATGATATACATTTCAGCGAATATCTCCATAAATAATAAGTTTCTTGAGACATAATAGACAAATATCCATATATAATAAATTGTACTTGGGTAATGACTTTGCAGTTCTTCCAGAACCTTTGAATAATTTTGTGTTATCCATTAAAATAATATAATACATATTGTAAATACACTTCACTTAAAAAGAGAGATTTTAAATTAATTAGGCTATAAATAAATAAATAAAATTAAATCACACATATATAATCAATTTAAACATACATGGCTTTATGCATATGTCATTAATTTGATACAAGCATAATTATGACCAACCATTTACAATTCTAATTGTTTTCAATTAAAGATGTTCAAATATGGCATCATTTGATTTACGAGATTGAGAAAAAAAATAATATAACTAAAATCAAGACATACAATACGGAATTGAAGGAGACATGTATTATTATCTCAAACATATGCCTTTCGATATATACAATGATATACCAATTTGAGTGGCATTATAAATTTTTATCATATGCCTTTAATTAATATATAAGAAATTTATCAGTTTTTTAATATAAAACGATTGGCATTATAAATTTAAAAAATAATATAAAAATAATTTTGAGATGATTTATCGTTAAATTTTATAAATTATAATTTTTTATTCATTCGAGGCGGATTGTTGTAAACCATCGACTTTTAATAATTAATAGAGACTATTGATTACAATTTTATTTTTTTCTTCTTCTTAAATTACAAATTTATTTTTAAGTTGTGAATTGCATAGAGATACTCTTAAATCTTTATTTAATTCCGACACGTCAGAGAGACCAGGAACCGTATTTATTATTGCAAACACATTACACATCATTCATTTCAAATGGACCTTCCCTTGCTCCTGCAGAGACAGAAAAAGTAGAAAACATTTCCATTGCAGGAAATTCTCCACCGTAAAAAGTACAAAATGATCAAAGTGAATTTATTATGAAAATTTTATTAAAAATAAAAAAAAACCATAAAATTATTTTAAGAACCTCCATTTGCCAAGAAAATCTGTAATAAACAGACAGGGCAGCCCCTGAAGTTTGATCAAAACTATAGATTTTCTCATCTTCATCATTCTCAGCAGAACCATGGACATGCTCTGTCTTTCTCTCCATGACCAAACATATATACTCTCAACTGTTTTTTTTCCTTGAAGAAGAAACCATTCTGTCATTAAAAGGACTCGTTATACTTCTTCTGCTATTGGGTTTTGGAATTAGCCAAAAACTGTTGTTCATTTTTTCTTTTAGTAAGAGTTAGATTCATCTTTTGTTTTCTTCTCTATTTGGTCGAATTCTCATATTGATTCTTTTGCTTTTTTTTTTTTATTGTGGATCATGCATTGAAAATGTTTGCTATTGGAAATTGTGGTTTGTAATAATTCAGTAAACAATCAACTGTTCAAGAATTTTCACAGGTGAATTCTAGATTCCTTTAGTTAGACTTGTATATCTTGTGGTAAAATTTTTAGATTAAAAATATAAATTTAAAAATTTTCTGTCTAATATATGATACAGTTAGCGAAATACGGTAAAATTTTAGATTTGTTAAATAAGTCAAATATTATGGATATCAGTTAGCGAAAACTAGTCAACTGATCAGAGAAATAAATCAAAACCTACGAAAAAAGAATAAGAAACCGAGATTCAAACAGGGCTGAAGAAAAGAACAGACCCCAACAATAAAAGAAGATGAAGAAACCTAAGTCAGAAGATAAAGCACACAAGTTTCATTATTGAAGCCTAATTGTATTTCGTAAATATTTTGAGACATTTTTTGACGATTTTTTTTAGTATAACTGTATGGTATTTGAAATTCATTCAGAAACCAAATTAAAAGAAATTTTTTCTTTTTTATAAAAATAACCTTAATTGTGGCTGAGACTAAAAGAACACGTCTTACTCTTAATTTCCACCACCTACAGTTCACCAACACAACGAATATTCACTTCAACACATGTCATTTCTGATGTTAACAAACCTCATCTTGTTTCTTTTAACGGTTTAAAGTTTAGGTTGACCTTTCGGTATATTCCAACTGAAAATCAAACCAATACAACGAATATTCACTTCAACAGATATTACGTTTATTTCTTCAATAAAATGGCATGTGATATTTACAAATAAATTATTAAAATATTCAGGGTTACAGAAGAAGAAGAAGAAGAAAATGGGTATGTTGTTGAAGCTTCTGTTAGCTGCAGTGGCTTTGAATGGGATGCTTCTTTCCATTGCTGAAGCGAAAATTCGCTACCATGATTTTGTTGTAAGTGCTAATTGAGCTCTTAGAACTTTTCTGTGTATCTCATCCGAGCTATAATTAAGTCCAACTTCCTTTTTAGACTAAAATACCCTTAATTGTTTGTCAACTTTGTATGATTAACAAACTCAAATCTTTAAGAATTAAAAAGAAAATCTAAATTATGGTAAAACTAAAATCAAATTAAATATGCCCATTGAATGTGTTGGTGAAGGAATTAAGAGTACTGTTTATACGGTTTATTTCCCAATTCTATTGATGAAAAGTCAAAACTATGTTATAATCATATATTTCTATTATAGTTTATTCTTTTAAATCAATCAGTATCACATGCCTTTATTAATTATATATATTTGTTTGACGTAAATAATGACATGAATTATATTTAAGTTTTTATATTCTCTTACAAGTTAAATAATTTTATTACAAAGACAATCTTATATTCTTTACAAACATTTAACCAACCCCACTAATATCATTTTAAAAAAAATTAATAGAATAATTAATTTTTTTATACGTAAAAATATCAAATTTATTCATAAAAATATTTTATAAAAGCACATCGTTCTGGATGAACGCATGCATACCTTTATACATATATACATACATATTTGTATGTATTATGTATGTATGTAGGTACATACATAAAGGTACCTACGTATATATGAATGTATATGTACTTATATGCATACATACATATACAGATATAAGCATGTGTGTTCGTAAGTATGTATTTATATATGTATGCACAGATATTATGCATGTATAAATGATTATTCTTGGTATTGATGCTGTTAATACTTGTACACACTTTTTTTTTTGTCCTTATAAGATTTGCTTGTATCTATAATATATTTTAAAGTTTTTTTTTTTTGTTAATTTTCATTCAGTTGAAGGATAAGAATTTTACAAGGTTATGCAGCACAAAGTCAGCTATGGTAGTGAATGGAAGTATTCCAGGACCCACTGTTTATGTGAACAAGGGTGATACTTTATATATAAACCTTCACAATGAGGGAAGCTATAAAGTCACTATTCACTGGTACAAATTCATAGAAATTGTCCCATTTATTTATTTTTTAATTCACTTTTAATTCCTTATATATATATATATATATATATATATATATATATATATATTTCAAATTTGTTCTTTCAATATTAATTAATTTTTTAATATTAATTTCGACAAAATTTAACACCTGGTTTAAAATTTAACAAAGACAAACAACAAGACACAATAACAGCTCCCAGCCTAATACATCTACCACAGCTGCATCCCAACAAAAAAACACTTTGCGAATTATGCCACAAAGTCATCATGTCTGTTTTGCCAAATAGTCTGCAAATTGGTTGTATCTGTTCTCATCCGTACAAAAACCACTTTGCGAATTATGAGTCAAGTGGAATAATTCAAAACATGGCCCACGTAATATTCTAGAATAAGCCATATGCAATATTTAAAATTGATGTTTACTGTCACGTTAACATTTTGGTGTGGAATTTATTATTTTTCGAATAAAAATTCTAATCTCTTTAAAATGTTTTTATAGAACATTTTTACTCGATGGAATAGTTACTGGGGTACGATTACAATGACTGTGGATGGCTTCAGTATATTTAAAGCAAATTTAGATTAATTTCCATTATGGCTCCCCAATTTTTATTTTTTTTCATTTTAGCCCCCAATTTTTTTGGTTCCTTTATGTCAATTATTTGATAGTCTATTTCACCCATCTTATACTCTCGCCTATTGGTTCAAGGCATGGAGTGAAGCAACCAAGAAACCCATGGTCTGATGGTCCAGAGTACATCACACAATGTGCCATTAAACCAGGCACAAACTTTACATACGAGGTTATATTTTCTGACGAGGAAGGTACTCTTTGGTGGCATGCCCATAATGAATGGACAAGAAACACAGTTCATGGAGCAATTGTCATTTACCCTGAAGAAGGAACATCTTATCCTTTCCCCCACCCTGATGGAGAAGAAGTCCTTGTATTAGGTATTTAAGTATCATATACCCTCTTCCTTATGTATAATACAAGTCCTCACTATACGTTCATTACTAACTATTTTCTTGCAGCATCATGGTTTACTTATGACGTGAATTTAGTAGTTAAAGAAGCTCTTGAAGATGCAAAAATTCTACCAGCTTCAGACGCTTACACTATTAATGGCCAACCAGGAGATTTTTGTGCTTGTGGGAAGGGTATCACACTAATCATAATTCTGATTCTATGCTTGATAATTGGCTGTAATAATAGAAAGCTATATATACTTAATTCTAAGTCTGATTAAATTGTATGAATATCTTAATTGCAGGATCAGCATACCGTTTGCAAGTTGAATATGGAAAGACCTATCTTCTACGTATAGTGAATGCAGCCATAAACTCAGAGTTGTTTTTTGCGATTGCTGAACACAATCTCACAGTTGTTGGGGGGGATGCAGCATACGTAAAGCCCTTTGTTTCAAGTTTTATAGTGATAGCTCCAGGAAACACCTTGGATGTTCTTTTGACAGCAAACCAAACTCTAGGATATTACTACATAGCGATTAGACAATATACAGTTCAAGATCCCGACATACCCTTTGACAATACCACTGCTACTGCAATTCTTGAATATAAAGGCGATTATACCCCTCCAGCTTCTCCCTCCTTTCCAACAAATACCCTTCCTCCTTATGAGGATGCTGATTCTGCAATTAATTTCGTTACTAGATTTAGGAGCCTACATAATCAGAATGTACCCAAAAACATTACTACCCGAATGTTCATTACAGCAGCTACGAATGAATTGATGTTTAATATCACCGATACTCTCTCTGCTAGCTTGAATAATATAAGCTGGCAAAATCCCAGGATCGATGTGCTTCAGGCCTACTACTAGTATGCAAAACTTATGTATTTGAAAGAAGTAATTTAATTTTCAGGATCAATTAGATTTATCACTGACTTCTTAAAAATCTTTTCTTGCAGAAACATAAGTGGATATTATAGCGGAACTTTCCCAGATATGCCGCCAGCATTCTACGATTTTGTTAATGTACCATTTGATAACACAAATTCTATTATGGCAACTGAAGTGAAGATGCTAGAATATGGAGAAGAAGTAGAGATTGTTTTCCAATCGGCGAATATATTGAACTCATCACAGGATCATCCTATGCATTTACATGGTCACAGCTTTTATGTTGTTGGCAGGGGAGGTGGCAACTTTAATTTCGAATCCGATCCCAGCACATACAATCTGGTTGATCCGCCATATGTGAACACTGCTATACTTCCACAAACTGGATGGCTTACTGTCAGATTTTTTGCACTAAATCCTGGTATGTTTATATGTTCATTTACTAATTTTCGAGAATCAATTAGAGATAATGATTGATTTTGTTGCTAAGTAGACTTTAATGGATATATAAAATGTGTGCAGGAGTATGGCTATGGCATTGTCACTTAGATCACCATTTAAGTTATGGAATGGCGACAGTTATGATAGTTAAAAATGGTGGGACTAGTGAGACATCCGTTCGCAAACCCCCGGCTTATATGCCTCCTTGTGATAAAGATGATGGGGCTCCTTTAATTAAGCTATGGAAATCCCAGAATTAATATTTGTTGACATGAGCTGTAACATGAGCTGTATACAGTGTATACTTTCTAGGAATATGGCTTATTTTACGTGATTTGTATTTCCTTAGTTTTAGCTTCCTTCCTATTTTGTCTCTTGTAATTCATGTATAAAGTGGAAGTAATGTACAGGAAATAATTATGAAGGAGAAAACCCTTTTTTCGTCAGTTCTAAACCTTTTTCTTTGTTTTATCATGGTATCAGAGCCTTAAATCCCAAAATTATCTGTGGTGTTGTTTTTACCCAGACACAAACCTACAAAACTATAAACATATCATGAAGAGATGAATACTCAGACTGGTTTGATGGATGTTCAGCAGACCGGCGAAGACTCCACAACAAACACCCTTGAAGATCTAACGGCCAAGATTAATCAAATTTTGACTCAAACCCTGATAGTAACAAACGACAGTGCTGCTGCACAGATTGGAATCAAACTTGATGGAAGGAATTATGCCTTATGGTCTTAAGTTGTTGAGATGTATATCACGAGGAAAGATAAAATAGGCTACATACCAGGTGATTATCCACAACCTGATCCTACTGATTCAACATTCAGAAAATGGCAAACCGAGAATGCTATTGTGAAGGGATGGTTGATCAACTCAATGGACCCATGTTTGATTAGCAATTTTATCCGCTTCCCAACTGCCAAACAGGTATGGGATCCAATAGCTACCACTTTTTTTGATGGAACAGATACATCTCAAGTTTATGATTTAAAGAGACGTGTGTCTAGAGTGAAACAAGACAGGGGATCCATTGAAACATACTATAATACTCTCCAAGGTTTATGGAGAGAGATAGATTTTCGTCGCCCCAACCCAATGCAATGTGCTAGAGATATAGAGAAATATAATACTCTTGTACAAGAAGATAGAGTTTATATATTTCTCGATGGCTTAGATGACAGGCTTGATAAAGTTCGGAGTGATGTATTACAGATGCAGCCGTTTCCCAATGTTGAACAGGCCTATGGTTATGTTCAAAGAGAAGACATGAGGCAATCGGTCATGTTAACAGAATCATCTTCAGCTACAGTTATGGCATCTAAAAGTTTCAAAACTAATCAGCAGTTACCGAAACTACAAATGGAGAAACATTGGGGGAAACCAAATGCTATTACGAAAAACAAAAGCCGAACTGAAGGAGAGGGCTGCTCACATTGTGGGAATATGAAACACACTCGTGACACTTGTTTCAAGTTGCACGGGTACCCAGAATGGTGGAATGAACTCAAAGCAAAGAAACAAAAGGAAGGTGCAAATGGAACAGGACGAGCGGCAATGGTTGGAGCTGAATCCCACCTATCTCTTCTACCAATAGGTGACTTACACAACCTTAGCAAACAAGGTAATAGCTGTGCTTTTCATGTATCAAATAAACATGATGATGGTGGCTGGATAGTGGACTCAGGTGCGATGGATCACATGACTTTCTGTAAAAATGATTTTGTGGAGATCACAAGACCAAGACGGAGCAATATAGTCAATGCTAATGGCATTACGTATCCAGTGACTGGCGCTGGAAAAGTGACCTTAACCCCATTTCTCTCTTTATCAAACACACTACTTGTTCCTTCTCTTTCAAATAGATTATTATCAGTAGGGCAAGTAACAGAGGAACTGAATTGTGTAGCTCTAATGTATCCATCTTTTTGCTTATTTCAGGACATTCTCACGAAGAAGATCATTGGGCGTGGTACTAAGAAAGAGGGGTTATACTACATGGATGATTTCAGCTCAACAATGGTCAATAATGTTAATCATTCTTCCCACACCAAAGAAAAACAGATTTGGCTATGGCATCAGCGACTGGGTCACCCGTCATTTGGTTACATGAAGCACTTGTTTCCTCATTTTTTTTCAGACTTGAATTATTTAGACTTTAAATGTGACACTTGCATTTTGGCTAAAAGTCACCGTGTATCGTTCCCACTTAGTCCAAATAAAAGTGATGTTTCTTTTGCGTTAATTCACTCAGATGTATGGGGACCCTCTCCTATTACATCTAGTTCAAGTGTCCGTTGGTTCGTTACCTTTGTGGATGATTGCACTCATATGACCTGGTTATATTTATTGCAGCACAAGAATGAAGTTTTTGGTGTTTTCCGATCTTTTCATGCAATGGTTAAGAATCAATTCTCTGCCAAATTTCAGGTTCTCAGATCTGATAATGGAAGAGAATATATCAATCAAGAGTTTCAAACTTATTTTCAGTCACATGGACTGCTTCATGAAACTTCTTGTACGCGTACGCCTCAGCAGAATGGAATTGCAGAAAGAAAAAATAGACATATACTTGAAACTGGACGTGCACTATTAATTGGGTCGAAAGTACCAAGTAGACATTGGGATGATACTGTTGTTACTGCAGTCTACTTACTAAATCGGATGCCATCAAGAATTCTAGAGTTTAAAACCCCATTGCAAATGTTAGCTACCCATGTAAGCTTACCATCGGTCTTGCTCCTTCCTCCACGTGTATTTGGATGTGTCGCAATTCTGTAGGCAAATTTCAGACGAAAAGGTATATTTCGTAAGTAAATTTAGCAACGGTAAATATATTTCAATCGGTAAATTTCTCTCCTGCTAAAAAATTCACGACAAAATTATCCGTCACCATTCCATCACTATAAATCTCTGATAATTCGACACATACATGTTTCAGAATAATAATAATAATAATAATAATAATAATAATAATAATAATAATAATAATAATAATAATAATAAAGTCTAATAATTCTTGAAAAAGAACTCATTAAGACTTAGATGAAAAATAGATTTCTATGAAAAGTTGAAGGATTAAGACCTCAAACACTACAACTCCAAAGGCTAACAACATATTCAGGCATATCAAGAGTAAATCTTGTATTAAAAATTCATACTAGTTAGTAGGCAATAAAAGTAAGAGGCTCTACTGCTCTTTGTGATATATTTGCCTAAACAAATAATGTGCAATTAAAAAAATCAGAAAAAAGATTAAGTTAAACAGTGGCAGCAATTGTAATTATTTAACAGTGGCAGCAATTGTATATCATTTTTCAATAAACAATTGTAATTAAAAAACACTGCCCATGCAAATCTCAATTAGATAAGAAATCTTACTATAAAAATTAGTAAGAGAAATTTATAATTCACTTTTGTTCACATCTTCACATGAAAATTAGTTGATGATACACTGTTCATATTGATTTATATATTTTAGATGCAAAATTAATGACAATATTAATCCATAACTTTATATTTTGAGCCTAAACCAAATTCAACCTATAGGGTTATTAGACTTGAAGGTCCAGGATATATAGGCTAAGCCCAATGCCCCTGAGGCCTGGTGCGTGAGTGAACGGACACGAACAAGAACCGATGGGATAAGGTTGTGCTATTGGACATGACAAGACACGCCCTTAAATAGTCCACTAACACACGCATTCATCACATCCACACCCTGTTTTGGGGCATATTACCACATACCTTTTTTCCTTTTAAACTAGCTTTTATTGAAACTGAAGTGGAATTAAAAGCAGCGAGTATAATTAATTCCATAGGCCCTGCCTGGAACCATCATATAATAGTTTATTTTATCGTTATCGGGTCATTAGACCATTTTAACAGCATATTATCTAAGAAATTTACAGCATTATAAAAAAAGATAAATTGATATTAATTCGTACCAGTGAATAGTGACTTTATAGCTTCCTTCATTGTGAACGTTTACATATAAAATATCACCCTTGTTCACATAAACGGTGGGTCCCGGAATACTTCCATTCACTACCATAGCTGACTTTGTGCTGCATAACCTTGTAAAATTCTTATCCTTCAACTGAATGAAATTTAAAAAAAAAAAATTTAAAATATATTATAAATACAAACAAATCTTAAAAGGAAAAAAATGTGTACAAATATTGTCAACATCAATATTAAAACTAATTTTTTATATATGCATGTATGCATAAATACATATATACACATATTTATATATGTATGTATATACAAACACATATATTTAGAAAAATCAAATTATTTGATTTGCATTGTAACTTGACCCATTTGGATCAGTTTTGGATCAATCCATTTGAATTTCTTATCAAATCGGATCTGAACTTTAATTTTTAGAGCCGGTTAAATATATGAATATAATTTAGTTTTGACTTTCATTAATAGAATTTGGAAATAAACCAATGAACAGTAATACAAACCCAATAATATGAAGAAAATTATTTGAAAGTATTTACGTTTATATATTTTGAAAGTATATTATTATTATTATTATTATTTGCTTGAAATGACGTCCACTCTTCCTTAACAAACTCATTCAATGGCTTGACTTTTTCCCCATCATGCAACCTTAATTTGATTTTAATTTTACCATAATTTAGATTTTTTTAATTCTTAAAAGTTAATTTGAGTTTGTTAATAATACAAACAATAAAGGATATTTTGGTCCATAAAAGATTGCACTTGCTTTGTATATTTATATTTAGTATAAATATTTTCTTTGGAAGATGAAAGTAAGATAAACGGGTTTAAAAATTTAAATTTTACTTCTCACAATTTTTAATATTCTAATAGACAGTTCAAAATTCAGTTTGAATTAATTGAAAATTTAATCTTAAAAATTAAGCTGGTTGAAATTAATTATAGCTCGGATGAGATAAGCAAGAATTCGAACAATTCTAAAGAGTTTAATTAGCACTTACAACAAAATCATGGTAATGAATTTTTGCTTCAGCAAAGGAAAGAAGCATCCCATTCAAAGCCACTGCTGCTAATAGAAACTTCAACAACATACTCATTTTCTTCTTCTTCTCCTTCTGTAACACTGAATATTTTAATAATTCAAAATCATATTGGGTTACAGCTTTATATTATTTGAAGTTGTAAATAGCACGTGCTTCATTAGTGAATATATAAATATCATATGAAATGATATGGGTTTTCTTTTTGTTGGTTTGATTTTCTGTTAAAATACCAAAAGTTCAGGAAAAAGAAAGTTAGCAGATAAGATTTGGGGAACTGTAGGTGATGTACAGATGTAATAGTCCTTTAATCTCAACCACAATCACTTGACCCTTTATAGGTTACGCACATGTCTATAATAAAACTTCATAAAAAAATATATATATCAGGATATCACGCGGAATAACAAAAGTATTTTATTGTGAAAAAAAAAATTCAAATTATAAAATTTATTTACAAATGAATTTCATAATAAATTTTATATGAAATTCATGTGTAAAAAAAATTTTAATATTTAAAATAAAATAATAAAAATATAAAATTAAAAATAAATCTTTTATTTTTATATTTAAAATAAATGAATACAAGAATTTATTTCTATTTTATTTATTAAAATATTTTTAATACAAATTCGGTGCAGAAAACAAATATAATGTTATGTCTGTATAAATTGTACTAAATAAATCACTAATTAACTATTCTAATTCATGATTTCACCTTTTTCCATCGAACCAATATAAATTTAACTATTCAATGAGAATTTAATCGATATATAATTAACCAAATAATTCAATCAATATAAGTCAATTCATTAAACTAGATTTTTTAATATTACGCAAAAAATTAATTTATAATATATATAAAAAAATATTGATCTTGTAAAAGTAGTTGCGAAATTGAGAAATGGAGAAAGAAACATTTAAAAAAAATCTGATTGAAAAATTGAGAAAAAAAAAAGGAAAAAAAGTTAAAAACACATAACGTATATATGCTATAATAAGGGTATTATAATTTTTTAAAATTTGACTTTTTAAAAATATGTAATTCATTTACAAATTTCACCTTAAATTTACAAATTTATTATATATATATAATTTTAATTTTTATACTTAAATTTTTTAATATTTTTATAATTTAGTAATTAATATTTTAATTTTTATATTTTTATTAAGTAATTAATATTTTTTAGAATTAGTAATAGTTGTTATTGTTATAATTAATGAATGAGTATAATAATTATCTAAATAAATTAAATTAAAATAATTATTATTTTTAGATTAATTAAAAATCAAATTAAGAAATTATGGGGTAACTTGAGATAATTATCTGCATTTATGATGTAGTATAATGACTATGGGGTAACTTGAGATAATTATATGCTTTAATTTATTATATTAGCTCACTAAAAGTTATAATATTCTATTCAACCCTCTAAAGTAGATTTGGGATTCACAAAAAATTCATCTTTAACCCTGTTTTTCTTGGGGGTCTCATTCATTTTTTTTCTTATTGTTTTCTCAATTACACATGGTATACTAAGCCTTTAGTGATTCTGAAGAGTTGAGTATTATTTTTTTTTTGGGGAAAAATTGGAGTGAACTCCGTTTTTAAGAAGTCTCATCATGTGGGGTTGGTCCACAGTTGCTGGTAGCTTGGCTTATGAATTGGATGTTTCGGTATCTAATTATTGGCATTATCATAACTTTGAAAGTTGTATTATTAATTAATTTCTTCATTTTATTTTTATCCAGAGTTCCATAATTAAAATAAAATCAAATAAAATAAAAATTATAGTAACTTACTTTCAAAAATAATGATCGTTATGTTAATAAATCTACATATCAAAATATAAATTAAGGCATATGTTAAAAATTATTAATTAAAAATTTATATGTACTATAAAAAAATATAACTTACTTTGACTTTTAAAATTAAGCAAGAAACCAAAGGAGGAAGAGCAAGTCTAAGAACACGAGAGAGCGGCAAATGGCAAAGGGGGAGGAAAAAATGGAACTTCACACAATTCATTTATAATCATTGATACAAAGTCATTGTAAGGACTTAGTCCACGGCTGGAAATCAGTTGTAGCTGATCTGGAAATCAGTTGTAACTGATCAATTTTTCCAGCCTTTAATTTAGCTTAACTGTTGTAACTGTTAATATTTATCTCCTCTGATTTTTGCTATCCTCTGTATATATATTTGTATTCTCATTCAAATAAGATATTGAAGATTCAAATTCTATATGGTATCAGAGCCCTTTACATTCTAACGAGTCTTCTTGATCCTCTTTAATTTCTTTTCTTTTATTTTCCAGAAATGGCTCCCACCAACACAGAAACATCTTCTATTGTGCAATTAAATGCACAAACTCATTTTCCTATCAAACTTACACTCACAAATTTTCCGGTTTGGAGAAGACAAATTCAATCCACTCTTATTGGTCTCAACTTACTTGAGTACATTGATGGTACTCTAACTGTACCAAATCCATTTCTTGATAGTGAAAAGAAAACCATCAATCCAGGCTATACACTTTGGTATCGTCAAGACCAAATACTTATCAGTGCAATTCTTGGTAGCTGTTCAGACACCATTCAACCAATCATCTACTCAGCGGACACTTCAAAAGAGGCCTGGGATCGTTTAACTCACAGCTATGCTAGTTCCTCACGGTCTCGAATTATTTCACTCAAAACCAAATTAGCTCAAAATCCACGAGGAACCAGATCAATTACTGAATATCTTCATGAAATGCGCTCCATTGCTGATGATTTGGCTCTTGCTAAAAATCCAGTGGATGAAGAAGATCTCATTGTTTACATTATCACTCAATTAGGCGATGAATATGGTCCTATTGTAGCAGCTATTAAAGTTCGTGATACTCCCATTCTCTACTCAGAATTATTTGCCAAATTAACTGATTTTGAGAGAATGTTGAAAGAAAAAGACTTAGTTGTTGTGCCTTCAATTGCAACAGCCAATTTTGCTCAACGACAGAATACTAAAACACAACAATTCAATAATTCAGCTTTTGGTCATACTTCTAATCCAAATTTTCGCCGATCTCGTGGTGGAAATGCTGGAAACTTTCGTCAAAATCACAATGGCCATCGATCTCATCGCACAAATTTGTTTTGCAATTTTTGTGATATTTCAGGTCATGCCACATGTGACTGCAGAAAGCTTGCCAAATTTTTGAAAGAGAACAATATTATTGTTGCCAATTCTCAGCAGTCCTCTGCATTTTCAAATCCGGTGGCAAATGTAACTACTTCTGCTTGTTCTCCAATGATACCACAGCAATCCTGGCTCTTTGACAGTGGAGCTTCTCACCATGCAACATCAAATTCATCTACCTTACAGACTTGCTCAGACTATGGAGGTCCAGATGAAATATTTCTTGGAGATGGTAAAGGTCTTGCTATTTCTCACATTGGTCAGACACAACTTTATACACCTCACAAACCTCTTTCTTTATCCAATGTTTTATGTGTTCCAAGTTTACAAAAAAATCTGATTTCCATTGCAAAATTATGCAAATCTAATCCCGTTTCTGTTGAATTTTTTTCTTCTCATTTTCTTGTGAAGGATCTTCGCACGGGGGCACCTCTACTCTGGGGGGAAAACATTGATGATGTCTACTGCACATCTTTACCCAGTCAGCCTCAAATCAATGCCACAACTACTGATTTTCTGTCCACCTGGCATCATAAACTTGGTCATCCATCCAACAAAGTTCTTAGTCTTGTTCTGCAAAATAATAGTCTTTTGTCTCACAAATTGTTTCTTTCTGAGTTTCATTGTCCATCGTGTGCTATCAATAAGAGTCACAAATTACCTTTTTCTTACAATTTTTTAAAGAGCAGTAAACCTTTGGAACTGATATATACAGATGTGTGGGGACCAGCAAAAACATCTATTGATGGTTATGAGTATTATATCATATTTGTTGATCATTTCACCAAATATATTTGGTTGTATCTTATGAAAAAGAAATCTGATACATATACTCTATTTTCTCAATTTGAAAAACTGGTTGAAAATTACTTTCAAGCTAAAATTATTTCTGTTTTTTCCGATAATGGAGGAGAATATCAAAAACTCATACCAATCTTCAACTCCTATGGTATTTCTCACTTCACAACACCTTCATATACTCCAGAACATAATGGTACTGCAGAACGACAACATCGTCATATTGTGGAAACTGATTTGTCACTGCTTCATTTCGCCTCTCTTCCTCTAACCTTTTTGTCTCATGCATTTCAAGCTGCTGTTTATTTAATTAATCGCCTTCCTTCATCTGTATTGTACTTTAAATCTCCATTTGAAATGTTTTTTCTAAGCTTCCAAATTATCAACGTCTTAAACCTTTTGGTTGTCTGTGTTATCCTTGGTTGCGACCATATCATTCATCCAAACTCAAACCCCGATCTATTTCTTGTATTTTCCTTGGTTATTTCACTTCTCAGTCTGCCTATAAATGCTTGGATCCCACAACAAATCGTGTCTATTTCTCTCGTCATGTCAAATTTGTCGACAATGTCTTCCCTAAACAAATGTGCAATGAATCTCATGTTTTAACTAATCTTGTTAGAGCTGTTTCTCCTGCAGGTTCTTCACAGGTGACTGAGCAATTACCAATTGTTCCTTCTTCTATTTCCGTTGCTAGTTCGATAATCAATCCTTCTACTACCATAAGCTCAGAATTTGTCACCCCACCCACTACTCCTTTATCTTCAACCTCATTGCCTGTTTCTCCCTCCACGACTGGAAATCAGTCTGACCACACATCTGATTTACCAGTAAACTCTCCAACCATTCCTCCTGATATTTCACTGTCTTCTTCTCATCGCCCAGCTCGAAATAAAAAACCCAATCCTAAATATTTTAGTGATAAATATATAAACCTCTCCACTAAATATCCTCTTCCATCTTCACTTGAACCTACAACTGTCACATAGGCTATTAAAGATCCTCTTTGGAGGAAAGCTATGGATGCTGAATTTAATGCTCTTCTGCAAAATGAAACTTGGGAGTTAGTTCCCCGATCCTCTCATGAATCAATTAGTAATAAGTGAATTTTTCGGATTAAACGACATGTTGATGGTTCCATTGACAAGTACAAAGCTCGTCTTTTGGCAAAGGCTTTCTTCAACAATATGGTAGAGATTACTTTGAGACCTTCAGTCCAGTAACTAAACCAGTTACAATCCGTATTATTTTAAGTCTAGCCTTATCTTCTAATTGGCCTTTACGTCAACTGGATGTTAACAATGCTTTCTTGCATGGTAAGTTACATGAAGATGTATATATGCTGCAACCTCCTGGCTATGTTCATCCTCAATATCCTCACCATATCTGCAAGCTTCGAAAGGCATTGTATGGTCTCAAGCAAGCACCTAGGGCATGGTACATGGAATTACAGAATTTTTTCAAACTACTGGTTTTCACAAATCTCTAGCCGATGCTTCTTTATTTATTTATAAAAATAATGGCATTATGGCTTATTTTCTTGTCTATGTTGATGACATTATTCTAACGGGCAATAACTCTGCATTTTTGGATGACTTTGTTCATCAGTTGGCCAGCATATTCTCCATTAAAGATCTAAGCTCTCTTCATCATTTTCTAGGTGTTGAAGTTGTTCCTACTGCCTCTGGTCTTTTTCTTTCACAACATAGACATATTGCTAACCTTCTTGAAAGGTTTCACATGGCTGGTGCTAAAGAGGTTGCTACACCCATTAGTTCTTCTGAGACCTATTCTCTTGTTGATGGTTCTGCCCATATTGATGTTACTTCATATCGGAGTATTGTTGGTTCTCTTCAATATCTGGCAGTCACACGTCCTGATGTTTCATTTGCTGTCAACAAGTTATCTCAGTTCATGCATGCACCCACTGAACAACATTTGCAAACCTTGAAAAGAATTCTTCATTATTTAAAAGGATTTATTCATCATGGTTTATTTCTTAAGAAGGATTCCCCTCTATCTCTCACAGCATTCTCTGATTCTGATTGTGGTGGGACTCATGAAAATGGTCGCTCCACTATAGCATATATTTTATATTTAGGCTCCAATATTATTTCATGGCGATCATCCCATCAAAAATCTATTTTTCGGTCATCTATAGAAGCAGAATACAAAGCTCTTGCACATGCTGCTGCTGAACTTCTTTGGGTTCAACATCTTCTGCACGAACTGGGTGTCTCTGTTCCAACAACTCCCATTCTGCATTGTGACAACACTGGTGCTACTTACTTATGTGCTAATCATGTTTATCACTCTCGGATGAAACACTTGGCTCTTGACTATCATTTTGTTCGTGAGCAAGTTTCTAATGGTTCTTTAAGAGTTCTCCATATAAGTTCCAAGGATCAATTAGCTAATATGCTTACAAAACCACTTTGTCGCAGCCAGTTTCTTCACTTAAGGTCCAAGATTGGAGTCTCTGATGGATCCTCCATCTTGCGGGGGTATGTAAGGACTTAGTCCACAGCTGGAAATCAGTTGTAGCTGATCTGGAAATCAGTTGTAACTGATCAGTTTTTCCAGCCTTTAATTTAGCTTAACTGTTGTAACTGTTAATATTTATCTCCTCTGATTTTGGCTATCCTCTGTATATATATTTGTATTCTCATTCAAATAAGATATTGAAGATTCAAATTCTATAGTCAAATTCTATAGTCATTAATAATTATTATTTCAAGTCAAGAGTCCGCTCATATCTGCAGTAATTTATATGTTTTCATTATTTTGTGATCTTCAACAGAGAGCCAAGGAGAGAGTGAAGCATGGTAGAGCCAACGGATGCTGCCTTTGTGAGTATTAATATCCCTCCACAAGAAGCTTCCAATAATTTCGCTACTTGCATAAGTTCCCAATCTCATTCTGACCCCAAAAAAGAGTTGGGTAAATATGGTGAAAAAAGTGAATCAGCATCAAAGACTGACAATCCAGATGCGGGAAAGAGTGGAGGAAAAGGTAAAAAATTGGGAATATTCGTGTTCCTAATCGTTTTTGAGACTCTTGCACTTGCTTGTGTTGTGGTTCTTTTAATTGCAAGCTTGACAGTAGATAAATTGCATAGTTCTGTGTTTTGGTATCTGGGTTTATGGAAATGGTGTTTGTTACTGTTTACTATTCTCTGCAGGCTTTAATTAAAAAAATAAATATGCAAAAAAGGGCAAGGGAGGGTGCCATTTTCTGACCACGGGCTCCACTAACAAATTCCCTCAATCTGTTGCCTCCAACATTGCGAAACGACGCCATTTTCGATTGAGTGAAACGGCACCATATTGAAAGGCAGGCTAGGCGCTCCCTGTAGACGTCAACGACGTCATTCAACAACAGTGAAAAACAGCACCACAACCTGCCGTTTTCAATTAAAAAAATCTCATAACTCACGTGGGCCCAACATGTCAGAAAACAATCCTGACTGTTGTTTTCTGACATCTAAAACTCCAAATATTTTTACTGTGATACATTTTTTCTAAATATTTTCAATTTTAACACCAAAATAAAAAAAAAATCCCAACTAGACTAACCATCTTGCAAATGAGAAGGAAAAGAGAATTGGGAAATTAAAGGTGAAGAAAAGAAATGCATATATGCTACACAGTAGAATAAGGTGTGAATGAAGGTGATCGTAGTTGTATTTGAAATTATTGAGAATACCGATATCCAGCTACTGAGATAATTTTTCTAAATGGAACATATTCTTGATAATTTTTAAAAGGCATTAAAGTTATCGTTAATCTATCTTCCTATTAAAATATTTGTTTTATCAAAAATAGTATATCATTAACGTGGAAAATGAACTCATCCATGAAATTTTCACGCCATGTATAAAAATAAAAACATGAAACATTAAGCCGCCTACATACTTATTTGTTCTATTTTCTACATATAGATAGATAGATAAATTTGAAGTATAAATTTCAACCATAGTTATCTACATTACAGATAAGAAGGAACAACCATAATATATATATATATATATATATATATATATATATATATATATATATATATATATATATATATATATATATATATATATATATATATATATATATATATATATATATATATATATATATATATATTCTTACGTAATTATCTGAAGGAGGAAAGGGAAAAGAATGCCTCTTTCGGTGCAAGTTGCAAGTCCGGGGCCCGAGAGAATATCTAATAAAAAAGCAATTATTTTTAACACCACATACGTACAACAGATAATAAAGTTATTCCAATGAGAAGTGCATATATTCACTCAAAAAGTGATAGAGAAATTTCCGACACCACCAAGATTTATTTAACTATATATGCTTTTGCTTGAATAATTCACTCTAAAATAAATATACACTTTCGGTGTAATTAACCGCTTAAAAAGTCTATAAATAGAAGCTGGTGCTCGGGAGAAAGTTGAAACAAGAAGAGCAGAAGAAAGATCATCTGATTATACAAAAGTAAAAATGCCGTACTTGCGTGTGAGAGATGCAAACACGAAGAAGATGTACAACTTCAGTACTCCAGATCATACAACCATTGAAGAGGTGAAGAAAAAGGCTCTGGAAATACTCGGAATAAGCTCCCGTTCTAATGAAAGACTCTTCATCAAAAGAGGATATCAAGAATTTTCCGATGGAAAAAACTCTCCGACTACGGTGTTAGTGACGGCACCGTCCTTACTCTCCATCACTATTAAATACACCACCTACCACCTGGTAATAATTCACTACCCTAATTATTTTTTTTTCTTTGAGAAAATTATAGCAATTTTATAAGAGAATTTATATTATTTTACATATAAAAAGGTCCTATTTTTAATTAATTTAAAATGAAAAAAATGTTAATATAGAAAAGCTAATGTTTTAGGACTCTCTTCATTTTCATTGCACAGATGAGCATAAATACTTGTGGCGTGGCGCAAGGCATTGGAGAAAATAAGACAGCAGTCAGTTTGCTATTAATTCCTTTCAACATATAATAAACTCAATGTCTTGTTTCTTTTTTTTTTTAAAGTAATAGATGTTGCTCATCAGGCCTTGTAATCGGGGATTTTATGCTCATGCTTATGATATTCACTTTATTAGCCTAAGCCTATGGCTATACCATGATGGATTATTATTATTATTATTATTATTATTATTATTATTATTATTATTATTATTATTATTATTATTATTATTATTATTATTATTATTATTATTATGTCTTGATTCACTTAGATTACCTAATTCTATGTATACAAGTGTCATCTAAGAATCGGTTTGATTCTTAAAAATTGAAGTTTAAATTTTTGCTAGAGGTATTTTTATCGTAAATTTTTTATAATTCGTCGATGTGATTGTATGATTTTCTATACATTAATTATCATTGGGTAATTTTGTATTTTTGTGCAAAATGGATGTGAATTCTACACTATGAAACATCGGATATTGAGTTGAAATTAATTATTGAAGTTTTTTGGGAGATAAGATAATATGTAGCTGTCATGATTTATTTATTATGTATAGAGTATGCTTACCGAGTATAAGCATACTTGCCTCTTTTGCAACATAAATATATATAGTACGTAAGAAATGGTATGGATAAAAGTAATTGAACCAAATTAAGCAGATGATATGTGTAATTTATTGATAATAACAGATCAAATTAAAATAACATGACCAACGTATGATAGACCAAGAACCAAATTACAGGAAATGTCTACCATCCCACCAGTTTGTGGAAACGGTTAGGAAGTAACTCCCAAACTCCTGAAAGAAAATCACGCGTGAGAGTCCAACACCAACGCCACTGCAAAAGTGCAAAAACTGACACTGGAAGAAAAGCAGCGATAGAAATAAGGCTAGTGGTCCAATGTCTATCGGAGCGGATAATCAGCAAAATGGTGGCACCAAAAGCAAGCATTGTGGCTACCACAGATAAGAAGAGTGAAGCGAAGCCGAATTTGAGTTTTCTAGGGATGGAGTCACGAAAATCATCGAACTCAAATGGAGAAGTGAGAACGGATAAGAAAGCAACAAGGGAAGTGAGTGAGAAAGCTAAGGCAACAACATCCATAACTGTGAAAAACATAAAATAAGGAGAATGCAAGAAAATAGGAAATCCTCTCTCGTCGCTTCCTCCTGGTACAGTGTAGGCAGCTGTGAATACTACAGTGGCCACAAGACCAGCGACAACTGAGCATGACTCTGAGGTATTTTTTGTCCAGTCTTTTGCACTCATGTGTTGCTCCTCGTGTTTTTCCTCAAATAGTTCAAATGGAGTAACCATTTTTTGTTGGATCTTTTCTTGATCTTGTCCGTAACATAGCATAATGAGCGGGAACGTGCTCTTTCACAAACTGCAAGAAAAAAATAATAATTGCCCAGTTAGAATGCATGTAATTCATCTAATAACAGCTGAAACATTTAAATGCCTGAACTTTTCAGAAAACACACATTCTTGAACTTACAAATTTTGGATAATTCGGATCAAGATTCTTTTAAGCATCTTATCACTAATTATATGATAAATCTTAATTGAAAAAAAAAAAGTGAAAAAGAGGCATGAATTAATTGGAAGAGAAACCAAATGGTGGAAAAGGCTTGCCTCGAACCAGTGTAATTCCTCCTGTAGTTGAAATGCAGGGCCAGGCCTAGTCCCTCCAGTGTAAAACTGATTGTCTGCAGCATGGTGCAACAATGTGTAGGTACCATTATCAATTTTTCTTGTCAATCTTTCCCATATTGGACCTGAAATAATAAGTTCCCTGATGAGTTTGAAAATCTCCTTGCGTCTGTGCATCACGGCTGCATGTAATAAGTTCCGGTTTTCGTTGTAATCATGTAGCACAGTTTCAGGATTCTTTGCTAAAATTTCTTTCACAATCTCTGTTATTCCTTTCTCAGTTGCCGTAAACAATGGCATGTCTATTGATTTCTGCCCATCAATGTATTTGTCTTCACTAAAGGCCTTCCATGTATATGACGTCAATTCTGCTAGTTTCCCGGCCAGTAGCTGAGCATATTTGTGCTTTCTCCTCAATTCCCATATTCTTTCCACCCTCGGGAACCCTATATAATTATGTAATATATGTCAAAATAGATGTTTATATTTATCTACAGGGTGAGAAAAATAAAAATAAAAATAAAAAATCGTACGTTCAGTTAGCTTTCGAATCCATGGTCGACCTTGCAAATCTGTCAAATGATTATATTTTCAGACATATTGTCCGGAACATGCATAACAGAACAAAATAGTTTAATAATAAATTAATACCATCGAAGTCGCTCGACTGGCTGTAAGGAATAGTCCTCGACCGACCACTCTCCAAATCTGAGGGCGATCTTGAATTAGACAAGTGATGGGTTCTTTTATGTTCTACAACGACAAAACCCCTTGAAACTAAAATATTATACATATTTCCAGTTAGTAGATTGAGATTTCATATACACACACACACACACTGAATCA
This sequence comes from Excoecaria agallocha, assembly GCA_037975025.1. NCBI lineage: Eukaryota > Viridiplantae > Streptophyta > Magnoliopsida > Malpighiales > Euphorbiaceae > Excoecaria > Excoecaria agallocha. The sequence continues at coordinate 123,410,287 of CM075806.1, read as the reverse complement.
TCTAGACAACAATTAAACGTACAGAAGTAGAGGATATGATCAAGAGTGTTAGATGCGGAGTATCCACTACTGAAACAAGTTGGCATTTCAGCCAGACTTTGAAAAGGAGTCATCCCATCCTCGTCCTTCAGATGTGCGAGTGATTCATCCTTATTCAGCAAAAACAAAGCAGTATCTGCATAAATTAATTACAATAAATGACTATATTAACTAGGCAGAACCAGCAGGATGCTGCGAATAAAAAAACCAACCATAATGTTCTCCTTCAATAGCAGCTTGAACTATAGATTTTTCATCATATGTTCTTTGTCTGCCACTTTGTTTTATCTTACCATTATTATCAGTTGGAGAACCTAATAAAAAATCAACGATTTCTGTCTCACCGAAAGAAGCAGCAGTAAACAGTGGCACTTCCCCCTCGTCATTTGAAGCCTCAAGTTGTTCATTAAAGAGATTTCTCCACTTTTCGGCTTCACCACCTGCGCCTAAATTTAAAGTCTCGGAGAAAAAATCAGCATTCTTACCTACAAGAAGCTCTATTACTTCCAGATTTCCAACTGTAGCTGCCTCATGAAGTATTGTGTTTCCAGCTGCATTCGTGCCATTCAGGATTAAATCTAAACTCACTGTAGTATTATTACAATCATCAGTTTCTGTACTTCTAATGACAGTTTCGAGTAGAGTTCTAAATGGCTCCAGTTTTTTGGTGTGTAAAGCTAAATGAAATGCACTGTCTCGATGCATATTCATGGGGAACATCAAGCGATCAGGATTTTTCTCGAATTTACTTATCAACTCATCCCATTTGTCTTTCATCATCAATGCCTGCACCTCTTCCAACTCATCTTTCAAAAGCATTTCTGATGCTGTTGTCGACATTAATCTGCAGGCATAATTTGCTAATTAGTTGTGTGGTTAATGTTTTATAACTAATACTCAATTAATTGTGTCTAACTAACTAAGTAATGTATTAGATCGGTTAAAAAAAATGCATAACTCCAAACCATATTCGTACCTTTTAGCAGCAGTGTGGCAGCTGTTGTATATAGTTGAATTTCCTTTCAACTGCGCATGCATATATAATTAAATCAGCTGTTTGAACATTTGAATATTTATATAGAGTGAAAAAGAATCTAAATATACTTTGCTTGATAAAAAAATGTTAGAGATATAGGTACGCCTTCACATTTAAGTTCAAAATTTTATATATACTTTACTTGTTTAGTTCATAAAGTTAGGAGCATCAATCATAATTTTATATATACTTTACTTGTTTAGCTCATAAAGTTGGGAGCATCAATCATCCGACATGATTCAAGATGAATATATTATCGCAATGGTTAAAAACGTGGATCGCACCCACACCAAAGATAATTTATTGATTCTTTTTGCCTCATAAGGTAAAGCACAGTGTTTTAATTATTCTCAAAGTTAGATTTGAAAGTACATATATACATGCAAATAGCTACTCTATTGTTTATTCAGCTTCCAAAGACAGACAAGCTGAATACTCAGACTTAACTAGTCTGAATTAGAACCATAATGCTATTGCGATACATACGTCTCTGCTCATGTGCAGAGAACTGCAGGATAGTTGTAAAGACAATTTGTTACTGTGGAACATCATAAAGCAAAACATTCGATAAAAATAAAAGAGGAAATTAATTAATAATACAACTTTCAAAGTTACGACAATATCAATAATTGGATACATATGCCAAGCTACCAGCAACTGTGGACCAACCCCACGTGATGAGACTTCTTACGAATGGAGTTCACTCCAATTTTTCCCCCAAAAAAAGGTAATACTCAACTCTTCATAATCACCAAAAGCTTAGTATACAATGTGTAAATGAGAAAACAATAAGAAAAAAAAAAAAAAAAGATGAACGAAACCCCGAAAAAACAGGGTTAAAGATGAATCTTTAACATATCAATTGGTCCCAATTCAACAGGCGCAACCACTCCTTTGCTCACTCTCTGAAACAGCCTCAGGGATGCCTTGGAAATATCTGCAATTAAAATTAAAATCTAAATATTAAGTTCCAAAATCATCGCTACAGAATTTGGTATAAAGAAAATAAAGCCTTCAAAACCTCATGAATATGCTGTTATAATGATAAAATATAATAATCACCCATCCCAACTGAGTCCTGCATACTAGTACCCAAAAAGTAAGAAATGTTCTGAGTTCCAGATAATACGATCTAAAATAAAGAAAATAAATCAGCATTCCAGAATTTAAAATCGTCAAATGACATGTTGCTGCATTAACAAATTTTGAAATCGGTTTAGAAAGATGAAAGTTCCTCACACTCTGTTAATTTCATCAAACTATCAAGCATTCATGATAAAGAATGTTATGGCCATGGAGCTCATTAAAGGAAGAAAGAACCTTCGCTCTCACCTTAAGACTCCTTGACAAAGATACCCAAATCGCTTAAGGTTTTGATTTAATTTCTAAGTGATTTATTTTGCAATTCTTTACTCTTTAATTAGAGCTTACATAAAATAGGAAAAGTCATCATTCTAGGTATAAACGCCTAACTAGGGAACTATAAAATAAAAATTAATAAAACTATAATAGGAATGCTATTGCTGCTAATTGCCACTCGAATAAGACTACTTATTCTACAAATTGCAGCTGGAATAACAATGATTATGCTACTAATTACAGCTGGCCCGCATCTCATAACACTAATATCAACTGAATTATAGGTTAAAAAAAAAACCTGAAACAAAAAGAAAATCACGTCAAAATAAATGTGGAAGGTCAACTGAGCACATTCAAATCCAAAATTTGACATATTATCAGGCAGGCTTGCTAAATGTTGCACTAAGCAAAATCAGGGAAAATAGTAATCACGCCAATCAACACCCAACATCTGAAAACCTTATGGTCTTTTTCTTATGGGATTCTGACTATATCTGAAAAAGGTTTGTTCTCTGCAGCAATAGAGCATATGAATTCCCGAAACTCGAAACTCAAATCTGCACCCTTGATGTCCCGAGTCCCAAGACTTGCACCAAGCAGCTAAGGGTAACAAATTGTCAGCAGACTACAAGAACTATTGCTTGTTCTTTGTACCAAAATCTTAAAATTATGGTATCACTATATGAAATTTTCTATGCCTAATTGATCATTCGTTGTACCAAAAACAAGGAATGACCATAGCAAATTCAGGGTCCAGTTCAGTACCCTAACCTCATCATGAAGACCAAAGTTCACACTCCTTTCACTCCAAATGCTAGCCCTACGTGCAACAGCCTTAATAAAATGGGGAATAGAAGAGAGAATAACCCTGTTATCTGTCCAACTACATGCCCCACATGCAACAGCCTCGAAGTTTATACCAAATTCCCTACTTACCAATTACTCACCAACGTTCAAAAGTTAAAAACACACAAAAGTAAAATTACAGCTTTTACTTAGCATAAATCTTGTGATAATAATGGTGAAGACTAATTCAAAATTATGTAACTGATAGGCTCCTATACTAGTAGATTGAAAACAATTATATGGTTTTATTATGTGTGAGAAATAAAAAATTAAAAATAAAAATTTTAGTACCAGTACAGATTGCATCAGAGAACTGATTATTCTACTTCCTTTTAGATTTTGTTGCCCTTCTGGAAGAGAGAGGAAAGGAGAAAAAAACAGATAGCTGGAACCTCAAACAAGAAGGCAATGTTACCACAATTTGAAATGATACAATCTTCAAAATGACATTAGCCTCAATACAGAGGGTCTAAAATAGAGGAAGGAAGATTAAGATGGGCAGAGAAGAGAATCCGCTGCTAATGTAATAGTCATGAGCAACTGTGCAGAAAATTTATGCCAGATGCTTCCTGTTGCTATTATAGACTTGAGTATGGTAATACTTTGATTTCATGAACAGTGTGTGAACCGGCTTCAGTCTAATCCTTCACAAGAGTCAAATCAAAATGATTGATGGGCCATACTTCAAACAAGTGTTCTATGTGATAAGAGCTTAGATAATGATGTTAAAAAATTTCAAAACATCACCCTTTCAGAGATCCATTAATTGTTTGATGTAGTCCCTTTCAAAGTCCCAGAATATTTTTTTTTTTTCTTTCCTTTGTTTTCACACATGTTGTCCATAACTATGTTAGGAAACAATCATGTATTGCTGCTCTTCTAAATTTAGAAGGCCTCATTGCTATTTTCTTTTCTAAGCCTATTGCTCTAGTAAGCATTTTACAGTACCAATAAATTATGTCAGTTCAATCCAAACAAGACAACTTAGACTTACATGTCCTGTTCATGAATCATTGGCTAAAGCAGTTTTGGCGATACACAGGAAAGCAGGATCGACATTGTAATCCTCTTTTGCTGATGTCTCGAAGTAAGGTATATTTCCTTTTGAAGCACACCAGTCTTTTGCTTTCTTCTCAGAGACCTGTATAGCAAAAATTTAGACCAAAATATTTAAGGAGGAATAACTGCAGTAATCTGCATTTCCTTACCACTCGACTGTTTCCACCATCAATATCAATCTTGTTTCCAAGCAATATAAAAGGAAACACCTTGGGATCAGACGGGTTTGCCTGGAACCAACAAAAATGAAAACTGTCACAATAATAGCAAAGGAAACAGGACAGTTTTGAGCATATCAAGTATGAAGCCACATTCAATCAACCCAGAAGAAGTAGGCAACCAATATTTGGCCTTCAATTTCGCACTAGGGGCTTAATGTACTTGTTATTGTAGCATAAGATGAATTGTTAAGTAAAGATTAAATTAGTAGATGCAGGAAAAAGATTATAATGCATTGCATTAGTTCTTCAAGCAAGCATTAATAATAAGACTGAAAATCATGCAGATTCTCACATATAATATCTTCAGTGCACAAGCTAAAAAAAAATTTTCTTGATCCTAAAGTCCTAAATCCTGGATTCCAGCTTCCTCAGGCAAACATCTCACGGACTACCCCCCCCCCCCCCCCCCCCCCCAATATTCTTGGAAACAAAAAATAAAAATATATTTTGACAAGCTACCCCAATCTCTCCATATTAAGATTAATTACGACTGTACAACATAAATTATCTGCTGATACTACTACTTTCAAAAAATACTTGGAAAAGTAAAACGAGAATTAATGCTACAGAAAGTATGAAAAAAAATCAAGGAATGAACAGACAGAATGAACATTAATGAATCAAAGGAGTGAAACGCACAACTTCTGTATGCTTTACTGAGCTCGTGGTGATTAATAATTCAAAGTTGGTAAGTTGAAAAATAGAGTTCACAGGAAATAAAATAAATAAATAAAGTTATATTTGCTCTTCTCCTTTTCTCCAAAATGACTCAAAATGTTCTCTATCAAATCACTAGCAAGCCTTAAAAACCCATGAACCTTCATAAATATATCGCGCTGACATAAGAATTTATGAATTATGACTCAAAACACCATTTCTATATGGATTTCTTTTTTTTTTTTTTAAAGGTTCTGCATTTTTTTTTCCTTTAATAATTATGTATGAGACTTTGTTATTGCTTCAAAATTGTAGTTCTCAACCTTTGACATAAATTACCACCATATCTTTAATATGTCACTAAACACAAGCAGCAACTGTCAATTGATCAAGAGAAAAATCACTAGATGCATACATTCATAATGGTCCTAATTTTCATATCAATAAAGTCCCTCATTCATCCTGCAGTATAGCATTTTAACCCCATTATCAGCTGTAGCAAACCAAATTATAAGTACGATGTGTAAGAACCAACCATATCTCCTTGAATGGCTATCTCCTGGAACCAATGATGTGTCAGAACCAACCAAATTTAAATTTGATGACACAACAAGTTTGATTGAATCTAAAACAGGCAACGGGAATTTAATTACATATGCATGAGATTTTGATTTTTTTTTAGTATTATGATAAAGAAAGGTCGGCAAGTACCATACTTCAAATCCATGAACAAAGATACACAAGGCATTGTAATCAAATAAAAAAGCCTCTATTGCAACACCTAAAGTACTCCAAAGATTAAATGCAAATATGACTTGCCGAAGTTCAAGGTAAAACCAAAAGTAGAGATTTGAGTTTTCTCCAGTTCTCAAACCAAAGTTTTTTTAGTTTTCAGTTTGTTAAATTTTAAACATCCAGCACGCCCCCTTCATCAAGAACCTCTACTAATGCTATAAATGTTGCCAGGAAATGACAGCAAAACAAGCTGATATCAATCTCAACAAGACAAATACCATCATAAAGTCAGCCAGGTGGTAGGATTAGAAGAAACAATAAGCCTAATCTACTTAACACTCGTTATATGATTTTGTCAAATTAAGTCAGCAACAATGTTTGCATTAAGTTCTCCACAACCTTGATGATATCTGAATTGCCAGTAATGTAGCAGATCTGCAACTAAATCCCAACTTCATAAGAGTTCACGAGTATTGGTTTGGGCAAAAGTTCAGAACTCCCATTGAGACCAAGAGAACTCAACTTTAATAGTAAATATATAAGCAGGAACATGTGCCAACACAGAACTCAACTTCATTCACTATACTTGTATTGATGACATTCATAATAAATTTCAATTGGAAGTAATTATGGAACAAGTCTAGATAAGAAATCAATGAAAGACAAAAAAGAGGAAACAGATAACAAGGAACCACTTAAGAGAAACAACAAATACCTGCTTAAGAAACTCCTCATGCCAGTTATCAAGAGTATCAAAAGATTTCATCACATTAACATCATAAACTAGAACACAGCAATCTGCCCCTCTGTAGAACGCAACTCCAAGGCTCTGAAATCTTTCTTGCCCAGCTGTGTCCCATATCTACATGACATTTCGGCATAAGATACAAACACTCCAAAATGAATCATATGAAACCCATAAGAAACTTCGATACTAAAGAACCTACTTGCAGGGTGACTAGCTTGTCATCAATTTGAAGCTCTTTGGTCACGAAGTCAGCGCCAATTGTAGCCTTATACTGCTGACTAAACCTCTTGTGCACGTATCTAAGCGAGCAATTAAGGAAAAAAAAAAAACCCAATCCACCCAACCAAAAAATAGATGTCCTATAATAAAATATAAAATTTTATAGTAGCTACGTATCAAAAAGATGAACAAATCCCGATCTACTGCCAAACAAATCCCGCGACCAAATTAGCTTCCCATTAACTGTCATCACAAGATGATCATTTATTAAAGTACATTAATTAAAAAATTTAACAAAATGAATTAATTTCAACAAAATCCAACAGCATTGCGCAAGTAACAAAATTTTGGACAAAAGACAAATTAGCAACGCCAAGGCATTGTACCAACAAAAGAAAAATGAAAGCAATGCACAAAGCAAATCGCAGAATAACGAACTGACTTAATTTAAAAAAAAGGATACTGATTCATCAAAGAAGTTTTGCCGACCCTAAAATTCACAAAAGGAAAGGGAAAAAAAAAAGCCAAAAAAAAAAAGACTTTCAATGTTATTAACTAAGATAAACAAAAATGGCGAAGAAAAACCTAGAATTGGTACCCGCTGTCGCCGAGAACGATCACCTTGAGCAAGGTACGTCTACGCACTGACATGGCACTGGATTTCTCGAAATTACTGGTAACAAAGGGTAATCAAACAGAAAAAGAGTATTGATAACGAAAAAGGATTCAATTTCCTCCAGTTTCTGTTAACAACTTTTTATGAAGCCACATGCAGAGAGATTAAAGGTGGGAGAAATAGAAAGAAGTAGAAAAAAGGGGCGCCAATATCGATCTCTCTTTTCTGTTTTTTTTCTTTTTAAGAAAAATTATTCTTCTTTTCTTTTCTTAGTATAAAGTTTTGTCGGCTAATTAATTAATTAAGCTTTTTTTCCTTTTTCTAAACATAATTAATTAATTTTAATGGTATTTTTAGAAATAATACAGTTCAGGTTTATCTGCCTTTTCTCTTGATATCTTATTATAGCTGACAAATTTCCATATTATTTATAATTTATTTAAACATTTTAACTTTAATAGCAACATATTCAGCATTTATATTTATCCATTTTATAAATAAAAAATATAAATTTACACTAAATTTATATTAAAACATATGATACTCAATTATACTAATTGGCACCTTATAATATAAAAAATTTCCATCAAAATACATAAAAAGTCAATTTATTCAGTTTTTTGTTTTCATCCATTTTAATTATTTATAAAATTAACAAATACGGATAATAAATAAATATTATTGAAATTTAAATATTTTTATATATACTAAATTTTATAATATTAAGCGTCCATCTAAACTAATATTTATATACATGGACTGAATTAATATTATTTATTTAGCTTTTTCTCTTTTAATTTATTTAACCTTGTGGCTATCAGTTTTATCCGTTTTGTTGAGAATGGGCTGACTTTGGAATTTTCTTTATGTCGATATACAATTATTTAACGGAAAAACTGATATCGGATTCACTTAAGGAGGACCAGACATTATTTGTTTTCAAGTTAATAATTAATGGGTCAATGATTTGTAACTGCCAGCTCTAAAATTAAATAACTGATGCAACTTAATTGCCGCAAATCGAATCTCAACTCGGCTTATTCTAATTCTAGAGAGAGAGTTTTAATTATTTTTTTTTCTTTTTTTGGGTAAAAGAGAGAGATGAACCCTGTGTATGAACAATATTTTTCTATGGTGAACAGTAATATCAATGATGAATAATACACAATCGTTCTGAAAAATTTTATATCATCATTAGAAAATACAATTTATGATGTGTCAATCATTATAATTTAAGATAAAAATAAAATCAAATAATTTTTCAAAAATAAAAATAAATCAAGAAGTCGAAAAGGGATTAAATTAACTTTGATCAATTTAAAAATATTTCATAAATTTTTAAAAATCATTTCAATTACATGAAACATTTTAGAATAATGAATATTAATTTTTAGAAGTAAAAAACAAATTTTTGGACACTTTTAAATTTTAAAATTTTTGGAACGATCGAAAATATTTCGATACCTTGAAACCTATTGAAACGAACTTCAATTGACTCGAAATTTTAAAAATATCTTTATTATAATATTTATTAATTTTTGAAATAATTTTGGTGAAAAAATAAAATAAGGATGTCATTCTCTTTAGTAATATTTATATGCAGTAATTAATTAATTTATATTTATATGCAGTAATATTCCCTTTAGTAATATTTATATGCAGTAATTAATTAATTTTTATACATATTTTTTTATCATATATAATAGTATTTAATTAAATTTTTTTATATATTTTAGAGTTTATATTTTAATATTTAATATTATCTAAAATTTTATTTGATTTAGAATCAAATATATTAATTTTTAATAAATATCAAATATATTTTATAATATTAGCTATTAACTTATTAAACATGAATTTTGGCTGATAATATCTTGTACATGTAGTTATCGCAAATAATTGTTTTACTTGTTTCTTCTCAGTATTGTCTTCGAAGTCAGACTAATTATATGATCCACCAATGAGCTCCATCAAGCTGCCCTGATTATATGAAATTGTGTTTTTCAGCACTGCCCTTTTCTTTTTAAGTTTTATGGATAATCTGAATTCTAGATCTCACCTGTCAGAAAGAAGACAGGAACTGCTGCGTCAAAGTTTATGGGTTGTGTTTATGAGGAGCTTTTAATTTACTAAATAGAAGAATTTAAGGAAAATGAAGCTACAAAGCACGTAAATAGATAAGCTACTGGAGAAGGAATTCAATAATCAACCAATAGCTGAATGTAGTAAACTTGAATTTGAACCTCTGGATCTTTCCATGATCTATCTATTATAATCTTCAAAGAAAATCCAATAAAACCAAACTGGGAAGCAGCTTAGTCTCTACAAATATCGTTTAGCATCTACTATTTTCATCAAATGCAGTTGCTTTTACACAAAACTTCAGACAAGTCAACCATCACCACCACCACGAAAAGTGAGGGGGGAAAAAAATGTTTACCAGCCATGCTTCTTTAAGAAGTCCCTGGTTCTCTTCCTCATGCGAGTAAAAACAACAACAGCACAAGCAAGGATCCAAGGGGGGAAGTTTCCGCCAAAAAAGTTGGATTTTTTAATCCATTCTGGAGGCTCCTTCAACAGCATTGTTATCAAAAGAGTTATGATTGCCACCCCAAACAAGATCTTGGTCACTGGCTTGATCAACGAATCCTGAAATTTCATGATGCATTTGCAAAAAGTACCAATGTCTGATGAGATAGAAATTAAAGTAAAATTTTTTGAACAATTTGGATAACAATGATCCAACTGAAGCAGAGGCTTTGTTCACTAAGAACAACAACTGATTACAAATGCAAGCCCCTTCATGAGACACACACACACTCGCCCATTATTGGAGGGACTTCTACTGGGACTACATCAGAATGTATATTCTGCCACTCTTTATTGAGAATGCATTGAATTGGTTTAAAAGAAAGAAAGAAAAAAAAAAAGTTTGCAAATGCATGACTGGAGAAATTCAGCAATGAGCAACATTAATTCACATTTTTCAAACCTCTCTATAGTCCTTAACTACCAGATATGCAATTCAACAAAAAGCTTTTGATTCGTAATATTGCAGAGAGGCAATTGACAGAAATCAACAAGTTTATGAAATCTAAACTCTATACATATATTATTTATCCCCCAAAAACATGTCAAATCCATAGCATCACCAGGGAATTTGAAAAAGGAAAAAAATGAAACTTTTTTGTAACAAGCTCTGAAGAGTGTTTATCCGGAATACCAGATTAATGAACTGATTGCCAACTCCAAACAATCAGAAAATTCTTTGAAAGACTACCCAAGAATTCGAGATTACAGAATATAGATTCTAATTCGTGAAAGAATCAGACCTTAAAATTCCACATTCTCATCAATGGATTATTAGAAACCAAAAAAAAGCAAAATTAATTAAAAGAAAATTAATAACTGAAATTACCTTAGGTTCGCCATCAATGCAAACGACGGATCCATCTCTATACCCAAGCAAAGACCTTCCATTCTTGGAATGAAACCTAACAGGGGCACCTCGGCCAGAGCCGGGACTGAAAGCATAGATTGATTTAAAGCCATACTTGTTGAGGATATCTCGAACCTCAAGCTGGTTCTGGTCCCACCCTCCCAAGCTGGACTTGAACACCTCAATCGGACCCTCGCCACGCCTGTACAGATGGACCTCCACCTCCGGCACCTTTGTCCTCACCGATTTAGGTTTTGGATTTGTATTCGAATCGATTTCTGAAGGTTCGCTGCTTTTTGGCTTCTGCTCTTCGATTTCCTTGATTTCCATTGCGCTTTGAACAAGCCGGTCTTGCTGATTGGAAGACCGAGACGTACACAGCACAGTCTGTTATATATGTATAGGTGAAAAGTACCATCAGCAGGCATCAGCCGCGTAGATTTTGCTGCTAATTTTCTACTTTTATTTTGTAATATTTACTCTCCAAATTTTTATTTTTTTACAAATTAAATCTTTTAACGGATAAAAATATAAAATTAAATAGTATTTTTCATGTAATTTTGGTATCCCTCCTTTTATGATCCAATCCAAATCTGCCGCACATTTGCCACCTCTATATGCACTAAATTGAAAAACAATGACCGCTTAAAAATCCGATCCTTTTTAGTTTATTTTTAAGGATCAGAATATTAACTGCTCCTTCAATTGTAGTCTTTAACGAGATTTTTTCTTGTAACGAGTAAATCGGTCCAACTGACTCTCGACCAATCTTTATCTCCTTATAAATTCTAATCATGCAAGACTTGTCCATAATAATTAATAATTTTCATTTTTTTTCTCTATATTTACTTAACCCATCCATATTATAACAGTTCATAATTATACACCTTACACTAAAATCTATTTAAGTATAAATTTAATAAGCCCTATTAAATCAAAATAAAAATAAATTTGTACTCATCACATTACAATCCATTTAAGTACAATGCTTATAGAAGTGATATTATATACTTTGCTAGGCTTGTTTTACTGGGTTTTTAAGTACAAATCCGTTCCTTGTTGCTCAAAACCTATAATGCAGATTAGTTATTATTGGGGTTTGTTTGGTAGGTTGTAAAATGTGGTGGATCGATTTTCTATGATTTTATATCCAAACCTAAAAGTTTATGAAATTGAATGATGTAAATATTTATAGAGTTGATAAAAGCATGATTACAAGTTTTATATACATAAGCTTTTGCATAATGATTTTAAGGTATCTCTGTGACTTGAGCCTCGTAAATTTTCAAGCCACTCTTCCATGAGCCGCTCCAAACTTCATATAAACCAAAATGAAGAACAGTATCACCCCCACTGTTTTCTGGAACTTGGATTATGAATTTACCATCATCATCCTTGGGGATTTGAGTCTTTCCTTTACCACGAAGAGTAGAAAAAACTAACTTTTTATATTTGTATCTTCCTTCCTTCCCTATCTTAGCCATCATAAGCACAGGACTTCCCCATCCGTAAGCATTTTTGTCTATCTTTATTTCAAACTTTATTTCATAGCTCTTCCCTTTTGTTAGGTTTTCCATTGTCGATCCTCTTACTTTTAGCCATCTTACCTGCTTCAGTTTTACATACTCGTCCCTATAGGTCAAATTGGAGTTTAAATAAGAATTTATACATTATCAAATGTCAAATCTGACCCATATTTTCTTTCTTCTTTACTGAAAATGAAAATGTGTACTTCAATTTTAGTTATCCACGTCTCAAAATCAACGTTATTAAAATCGGACTGGATAAAGAATCGAACAGCCAAAGGGTTCGTTATTTGATCGGTTCGTTGAGGTTTAACTGGGTTTTTTTTCTTTTTTTTAAATAATAATATTTTTTAAGTTTTATATAAATATTATGAAAATATTATTATATAAAAAATTAAAAAATAATTAAAAAATACATGTATCATCTAACATTAATAATAAAATAATATTTTTAACTGATTCAACATTTATAACAAAAATTTAAGATAAATATAATAAAAAAATTTGCAAATAATCAAAACAATTCATCAAATATAAATTATAATTTTTATTTTATTCATAAAAAATCATCAAAATTACTTAAATTTTAATTATTTTTTATTTATACTTATATTTTTTCCAGCAAAAAAATATTGTATTCATATTTTGGACAAATTTTGGTTTTTTAGTTTCAAATCGGTTTATTCTGATTTCACCCGGATTTCCAATTTCAGCCCGATTTTCATCCGATTTAACAGGTTTTTCAACTGATTCAAAATATTTCATGCCGGTTTTTACTCAATCCGATTTTTATACATTAAACCGATCGAATCAGCCGATAGTTCGCAATTAAATCGATCCGACCAGTTACTCTGGCCCGGTTTTAATAACATTGCTCAAAATAAAATTTGAATTGAGACAGAAAAATTATGATCGTGAGTTAAATCTATCAATTTTGACCCAAATCCAAGTATCTGAATCCAAATCCAATCTGAAAAATTAAGGATCGCACTTGATTCTATCTCAAACCTAAATGGATTGGTCTAAAACTAATCCAAATGGTCAGATTACATAACAATTCGAATGATCAACAATGATATTTCATTGCAAAATATAACATTAATCGATAACTTAGAAATGAAAAATGAATAGTGTCACAAATATTGTTGGTGGGATTGTTGGAAAAAAGAGTTTACGAGATATAAAATTATCGCATAAAATTATCGCTAAATCTGTCAGAAAATAGTGAGAAATAAATCATATTATTGTCAAATTCAATTTATTTATTTTTTTTAATTTCAATTTTAATTATATTTTGTAATTTTGCTAATATATAAAAAAAAATTATTAGCGTACAAATACAATTTTCCTTTTCCAATTCACTTAAAAATGAACAAATCAAATTGTGTAGAACAAATTAAGTTATTTTGGTTACATACATATACAAATATATACATACATGTGTACGCACTTACGTGATTAGAAGTGGTATGTGTATATATCGGATGCATATGTAGTGATTTTGGTTAATAAATTACCCATATATAAAAATACTTAATCGAGTGCAATGCACGAAAATAGCAAATTAGTGGGCGAGTGTGCATATATATACAAAAGTATAGCATTTTCTTACTCAATAAATTCCCAAAAGTTGTCGTCATCACCCCATACAATAGATAGTGCCTTTGGTTTAAACGTCCATCTCATGGCTGTTGGATCCTGAGAGCAACCATTTATATCTCAATGCTGGAATTCCATTTCATCTTCGTGGTAATTTTTCAAATTAAATAAATGAAAATTGCATTGTCATTTTTTTAATTTAAATCCTTTTTTTCTCCTTTTTAATTATTATTCTCTTATAGATTGAACCAAAGAATCCGTAGCGTCCGATTGATGGTACGTACGATCAGACAGTTCAGATTTGCGTGATCTTATCCCACTCCTAAACTAGTATAATAGCATAAAATAATTTAAAAACATGTTCTAACCTTTTGCAACGCGGTAGCATAATGATGTGCCATCTTGGGAGGAAAATGAAGTCAATTATGTTATTTATAGTTTTCAAGGAAGGGAGAAGATACAGATTTCATTTATTCATCCTCAATTTATACACACACATTGGGGAATCGCTGCATGACAAAGGAAAGGTATATGGAATAATGCAATGGGCGGCAAAGAATAAGTTAGATTAAATGGAGTGTTTCCTTTAAAGAGAATATATATATTCGGACACGTAAATTTAGACTAATGCGTCTACACATGTTGTTTTTCGGACCAAGTACTTAAAGAACTGGTTATCTTTTGCTAATAACTCATACTTTGTAATAAAGAGAATGGAGCTTTTTCTTGATGCTCCATACAACTTTAGGAAAAATTCTAAATTTCAAATGGCCAAAAATTAATCATAAAAAACCTAAACAGGAAAACGTATCTGAATCCATATGTTTTGATGAAAATTTTGAGTTTTTAGGGTTTTAGATTAATTATTCGGTATCCAAACCCTGCTGGACCGATTAAATCCGGATTCAGGACATCGTTGCAGGTTAAGGTTCCTTGCCTCTTCTCATTAGAGGTGTCGGAAATCTATTCTGAGATTTTTTATTTCTAGTCTAGCCTGCATCATCACCAGACCACCACCACATGGATACCATAACATTTTTATACTTGCACGTAACTAACTTATTTCTAATTGGGCTAATCATAAAATTAAAATTTATATTTACAGCATCTATACATAATTACAAACAAGCCCATGCTTTACCATATAAATTACCTTTTAGCATCTGCTATTGTATTTTATTAGTGTCCTGCGAAATCCAAATTACCAGGATGCCATCCTTGGGTAATCAATGGGAATTTTAACATATTAATTATTCTGATGTTCAAGTTGATATTCTATTGTGCATTCTTTAAATGGAGAGATGATTCATTAAGACTGCTGTGGAACTTCAAACTATGGCTCTAATGAGAACATAAAACTATAGATTGCTAATAGTTAGTGTAGAATAATCTCAGTCGGATGTTATTTATCAGTCCATCAGCCATTTGCACTGACGTATATCACGATAATTGATCGGACATCAAGTCAGTTCGTCTATGTGTTTAGTAAAATCAAGACTGGAGAAATTCAGCAATGAGGAACATTAATTCACATTTAGTAGCCGATATAATGGCATATTCAATTGAAATTCATGTATAGATATTAAGGCATCGTTTGGTTTAACCGAAAAATACAGTCATTAGTCGATACTTGTTGTTAAACGTCAACTTATGATTAAAATTTAAATATTTAATAAAATTATAGACAGCTGTTTATGTGTTTAGTAAAATTGCAGAAAAATATTGCTATTTAATTATATAATTACTAAAATGGATATTTTTTTAATGCTGGATTATATTTGTATTATAAAATAAATATAATATAATATAATATAATATAATATAATATAATATAAAAATTGTTCAAATTAAATAATTTAATATAGAAACAATATATATTAATCAATAAATATAATTGTCACAAAAATTTCAAAATGATGCTTCTTCAAAAAGTACTAAAAATATGTACACGTTGTGTTTTCATAATTAAGTTTAACTAAACATTGAAAGAAGAAGAAGAAGAAGAAGCTAATAAAATTTAAACAGTATACTATAAGCTCATCTACAAAACCAAACCAAACACCCTCTAAAGCGTGCGAAATGGAATATATAGTTTAATTTCATGTTTTTTTTTTTGGAAAAGTTTAATGTGTACAAAAATAAACATTCAATAACTCAATGTTATAAAATAAAAATATAAAAGCTTAATAGGAATATATATATATATATATATATATATATATATATATATATATATATATATATATATATATATATATATATATATATAATTATGGAAAAAATATATTTAAAGCCCAATCAAGTCGGCCCAATAATATTTGATAAGGTCCAAAGCCCATCAACTAAAGGCAAAGCGTGAGCTAGAAGATAGCACAGAAAGGCGTGATATTCGATCGGATTGATGGAATAATACGTCCTGTCAACCCACTGACACAAACAAACGCCCATACTCTCCACATGCTCCCTGTCATATCGCCGCTCACCTACTCCAACTGCCGGTTATCATCTCCAAGGTACTCGAGTACCTCTCCAAATAACTCCTATAAATAGCCTGAAACACGATGGCTCCAGGTATTGAACATCTGAAACTTTCTCTCTCTAAACACTCTTTTTCTAAAAGCTACTAACTTGAGTTTCGGAGTGCTAACGTCCAGATCCGACCGGGCACTCCATTTTGCAGGTCTTTCCATCCGATCGTATCCTCAACTGACAGCTCTCCTTTTTTCAGATAAAGTTAAAATCTACTTTATATATATATATATATATATATATATATATATATATATATATATATATAAGTGTAATGACCTATAGATGTGGTAAAAAATACATGCAAAATCTCTGAATTTTTTCTATTAAATCTCTATTTCGCAATATTGAGTTTCTAAATTTTCATTTATTTTTTATATCAAACCTTTCGTTAAGGTATTAATGAATTATGCGAGCGTTGTTAACATACATCTCTTTGTGATACTGGTAATCAATATAGTCGGCTAGATTTTGTATATATTAAATATGACAGAATTTGCATTCTAGCAAGAAATCACATTCGAGTTCCATTTTTATTAAAATTTATTAATGGAGTATTCGATGTTAAAAAATAAATAAATATTTAGGATAGCGAAATAAATGTTCAATAGTTCAACATGGAAAAAAATAAATCCCTAGATATTTAATAAAAAGAAAACACAAAAAGACTGACATATTTGTCCTTTTTTTTAATAGGATAAACACATGTTTGAATATCGGAACTTATATACATTTTTTTGGTTATTAGACTTTTAAACTTTTATTTAATTATAGTGGATTATTAACCTTTTATTTTAATATTTCTTTGATGCAAATACGAATTTTTAAAAAAAAAAAAATCTAAACTTATATATTATTATATAATATTTTTTTTTTAGAAAAAGCACATGTAACCTCCCAAACTTTTCAAGTCTTTTCTATTAAACTCTTAAACATTTATTTTACGATATTAAACCTCTTTTATTGACATCAAATCCTTCATTAACGGATCAGACTGAATTTGAATGTAGGCTATATCGATCAAGTTTGCGGATCAAGTCAAAATCTACTAGAAATGATGAATTTTGCATTTATTTTAAAAGATTTTCTTTATTTTTAGTTATTTCATTTGCTTGTCAATTGAAGCAATTTAATTTACGAGAAAGAATATTTCATAAAAATTTATCAATTACTGTTCCAATGACTATTTTAATACAGGTTCATTCACGTTTCATTTCAAATATCCATTAATTTAGATCAAATAATAATAACCAAATGCAATCTACTAAGCCAACATCTGAGGAAAACCAATATCATATGATGGATGTTGGTTTTTTTTTAATAGATGAGATAAAGAAAAAAGGAGCAAGAAAAAATAATTTAACACAAGATAGATTTTCAAGGATTTACTTCTCCATATTATTCAATCAACGAAAATGCCTATTTAAAGGCTTAATCTTAACAGAAAATGAAAGAAATCAGCGACAAATCTGATACTTATTTTGACCAAGTAAATAACATAAATTACTCCTATAAAACTTGAATTCAAAAAGACCTAAAAATATGCAATAAAATAAGACCAAAATTTTGAACAATTTTGAATCATTCTTCAACATTCCCTCTTGATTCAAAATCATAAACATTTAATATTTTTCTTGAAGCCTTTTGTCTTCAATTCTTGATGCACTCTCTCATCAATCTTCAATTTTGATGCACTCTGTCATCAATCTTCCATTATTGATGCACTCTGTCATCAATCTTCTGCCATTGATGCACTCTGTCATCAATCTTCTGCCATTTAAAAATTTTTTTTCTTCCTTTTTGGAGCACCTGTCTCCAACTCTCAAAAAAAGAGATTCTTCCTCTTGTATCAAATTCGCTTGATCATTTGCCAACCTGCAAAATTTTTTAATATGGCCAAATTTCTTACAACTGAAACATTGTATTTTACCTTTGTACCAACAATCCTTTTCATCATGATTGTTTTTCTTACACACACCGCATGGTGGAAATTTTCCTTTTTGAAATGCCAATGAAACCTTGTGTGTTGTTTTGGCAATGAAAGCTCCCTCTGTTGGCTTCTCATCTCTAATTGCTATTCTTTGGTCCACAGTTTGCAATGCATTAACTAATTCTGCAACTGTTGGCTTCTCAAGATGCACACTTCCTTTTTGTTTTTCTCTCAATTTTTTTCACAAACCTCATGATCAACCATACTCTGATACCATGTTGGTTTTTTTTTTTAATAGATGAGATAAAGAAAAAAAGAGCAAAAAAAAATAATTTAACACAAGATAGATTTTTAAGGGTTTACTTCTCCATATTATTCAATCAACGAAAATGCCTATTTAAAGGCTTAATCATAACAGAAAATGAAAGAAATCAGCGACAAATCTGATACTTATTTTGACCAAGTAAATAACATAAATTACTCCTATAAAACTTGAATTCAAAAACACCTAAAAATATGCAATAAAATAAGACCAAAATTTTGAACAATTTTGAATCATTCTTCAACAATGGAGAGTACAATTATGTAGCATCCAATATTGTTTATGACTTCTATAGGGAAAAAGGCAAAAAATATATATATATATATATATATATATATATATATAACTAATTATCCAACTGTTACATTTAACAGTCATAATCTTCTGCTCTAGCTAATGAAAGTTCCTCCAAGCACACTTTTAGTTTCAGTAGGCCAAAAATAATTCACAATGCTGCAAGAGAAAAGATGGAATTTGCAGAACAAAATGAGACGAACCAAATTAAATCCTTTCACGCTCACTGCTGCTTCATCAGAGAAATAAGTGAAAATAAGAAAAGACCAGGAGCAGAACCTGCTATTGGCCCGAGGATGCAGCAAGACATAAATGCATTGATTCCAAGGTCGTTAGTTTCATACATTGTAAAGTTTCACAAATCCTGACAGGAATCCTGCTACTGCACCAAGAATGCAAGACATAAATGCATTGCTTCAAAGATCATAAGTTTTGTGCAATATAAACTTTCACTAATCCTTAACAAACAGAAACGTTGAAATTCAAACAAGGCAATTCCGGATAAAGGGGATTGACATATGAAGTTTCGAATTCAGATCACAACTTTTAAGTGTATATTCAAATCTAATATGCATAAAACAAACTATACAAGATATAGTCCTTAGAGAGACACCCCATTTGTATTAGAAACTCAATACCAACCCTCCCGAGATTAGAGGCACAGGGGGTAAAAGAAAGCAAGATGTTATTATTATCTTCTATTGAGGAACCCGTCAATTAGCGAAAATGAAAATGTATTATTAAGCTTACCTGTCACTGTATATGTTTGCCATTCCCTGAAGAATGTCCTGGTTTGTTGAAGCAAAATGAGGAATCCAACCATCCTGCAAGCTTAGCTTTCTCAATATAATGTATGAATTGTTTCTCAGCATCAGGCACATCAAGAGCCAAGTCATCAAGAGATTCTGCTACCCTTCCAAAACCTTTCATCATCTGGTACCAGGTTATAAGCCCTGAACAAAAACTCTCATCGAGCAGTTCCCATATTCTATCATTCTTCTTCTCAATGATTGCCACCAGAGCTTTTTTTACAACTTCATGGTGGAAAAATGGCATTCCTAATTCCTTTATGCAACGGCAAGCTTCCCTAACATCTCCTCCACACTCAAACTCCTCCAGCAACTTGCAAATTTTATCTTTGACATCCTCAACTGCCCATCCAGCTCCACTGCTTCCTGCACCACCCCAACATCTTAGAATTCTCTCCCCCGATAGTCGAGCATTTAGCAATGATTTTGCCATTTGAAGGACCTTGCTTCCAATTGACTCCAGCCCCAAAAATTGGCTGGCAATTTCCTCCAAGTGTTGTGGGGGTAATACTTCATCCACCACTGCTCTTGCTAGAAACATTGCAAGATCCTCAACAACAACTGGATTATCAAGAGCAGTGTCATCTGCAGATTCTATCAGCATGACAAACCCATTCACAACATCTTCTGCTGGGAAACACAAAGATGACAGCAAAACAGAAGCCATTTCCTTCTCCCTATTTTTCCTATCCATAGCAAGAGTTATCAATCTTTTAACAAATATGGCATTCAATTCCGATGAGCTACTACTATTCTCCGATTCAAGACAACTACTGACCTCTGAAATATCACCAGACAAAAAATATTCTTGAATAATAGATTCAGCTTTTGCCTTGAATATCTTGGTGGCACTATCTTCTAAAGGTTGCTTTTCTGGTGGTAATGAGAGCGACTTCAAAGATGAAGCACACAACCAACCCTCTGATGCAGCTTTGGATATTAAAGACTGCAATATAGCCCGTGCATTTGGGATGTCAAGTGACAAGTCATCTACAGCATCTATCATCCGGTTAAATCCTTTTGTTATTTGGCTAGTATTGATCAAACCCTCTTCAGCAGCATCCTTCAGCAAATCAAGCAGCAGGCCTTCAGCTTGTTGTCTTTCCATTGCCATTATTATTGCCCGTTTAATTATTTCATGATGAAAAAAAGGAACTTTCAAATCTTTGATGCGTCTCGTAGCCTCTTTTTTATCACCACTTGCCACATACTCTACAAGCAAATAATTTATCTTGGCTTTCACATCTTCAACTGTTTTATGCTTACTACCTCCCCAGCGACGCTCAATAATTTCTGCGTGGACAGGGGCAGCTAGATAGCCCTTTTCAGCTCTTTTTAAAACTTCAACCCCCTTGGAATCTGCAGATAAAGAAGCCATTTGTTTTTTCAGAAATGCAGGTGGCAAAATGTCATCCACCACGGCCCGAGCTATGAATGATGCAAGAACATCAATTGTATCAGGTATATCTACAATCAAGTCATCAGCACACTCCACCAATTTACTAAACCCTTTGTAAACTTGTGAAGGATCAATTATGTCAGCATAAAGAGCAGACAAAAGAACAGAGACCATTTCCTTCTCTTTGTCATGCCTATCCATGGCTATAGAGACAAGCTTCTTCACGAAATAATAGTTATAGCCTGGCATTCCAAGTTCTCTCAATTCATTGGCAGTCGACACAACATCATCATTTGCAAAGTATTCCTCCACTATTATCGTGACCTTCTTCTTGTACTCAAAGTCTACCGTCAATTGTCCCGTGTTTTTGTGATCATATTCCTGCAAGCAATAGAATTGAACTTAGCCCCAACAGTAAAAAGTTTCATTTTCAATCCTGCAGGAAATAAAATAAGTGATAAAATGATATTATCAAATAAGAACCTCGTTGCTGTCATAATTTGGGTCATTCGGATCAAGAGGAGAATCGTAATCTGTATCAAGCAATCCTCCCCATGTGCCTTTACCACCTGAACCACCTGAAAGAAAAGGATGATCATCATAAGATTAACCTATGATGACCTACATTCAAAGATTGAGAGTCTCAAAAAAAGTAATTAACTAGCATAAAGTAACATAGAAACACTATTTTTTCTCTAAAAAGAACGGATTTGTTATCAAGATCCATTCAATCCAACAAACAAGCAACTCAATGAGGCTAAGATATAACATAACACACTCAATCAATTCTATCAACTGGTTTATAGCAGAGTAGCTGCAAGCTTTTAAGTTGTGTTTACCTAATATGTATTTGGGGAAATCATGTATGCTTGAAATGAAACGCAAATTTTTAATAACAATTACAATGTAAAATAGCCTTGCCTTTTTTAGGGCTGCCATCTATTGGAGAATGTGAATGCCTATCATACTTGGTTGGACTTCCTTTGCTTGTGCCTAAGTTTCCTAGCAGCTTTGGAGACTTGGGTGACTTTGGAGACCTTGTATTCATCGAAATCTTCAATGGATGAGAAATGGATGAAGAAACAGCATTCTCTGTAGCAGATCGTGCAGGCTCTTTATACTCATCCGATACAAAACCATCACCGAGCTCCATCACCTCCGAATTGTAAACTTTACAAACCAATCACCAATTTAAATTTCAATCTGTGAAAAATAAAAGCTCTGAAAGAAACAGCAATTCTGGTCAGTAAAGTCCTCTGTCTTTCATATGTTCAGCAATACTACAGTTTTTGAATCTAATTTTTATGGCATTAAATAAGCAATTGTTGCAGCGGTCTCATGATTTTAAACCAGTTGTTGAAATTCCATAAGAACCTTCATAAGGTTCAAAGAAATTAAGACTTCCTGCATCAAATTTTTGAATTGACATAAATTAGATATAATAATAATAATAATAATAATAATAATAATAATAATAATAAAGTGCTACTCAATAACAATCTACAGAAAAATTTTCAGTTTTCCTTTTAAAATAATTTGGCAAACCTTGTAAAACTAAGCTGCATGAAAAAGTATAAAGTTCAAGCAAATTAAAAGTACATGAATAGATGAGTTATCATTTTCTGTTTCTTCGGTTTTTATTTACTGATTTCCATGCAATTTACTCAGGAATTAGAGGCCAAGAATGCTAAGTTATCCTCTCGACTCTCCATTTGTTGTTGCAAGGAGGTTTGTTTGTTCATATCTCACATAGTGAGATTTTTTTTTTTTTTGGTTTCTTTCAGTTTACATTGATTATCGTGTGATACGATTATGATGCAGAAAGAGGAGAAGCTTGATACTTTTAATATACGATTTAGCAAAATTTTAGTGGAGATTGGGGAAGTAAATACTCGGGGAGATAAGACCACTAGAAAGAAATCAATACAAAAAATTCCAGGTCTCTCTTCTGTCTATTTATTTGCTTTAAGATAACATTAATATCACATTATAATTTATATTTTGCAGGTTTTTTTTCTTACATGTATTCTACATTTGTTCTAAATGTTTTAAAAAAACTGATTAGCTTTTTGTGCAGGCAGTGAAACAAGGACTATAAATCACCATTCCAAGAGATATGTTGCTCTGACAATAATGTATTTTGGTTAAAGGTGATTCTTAATCAATCTTCGTTCCATTTTGAATTTGTTTATAATATGCTTTTATAGTTTTTAAGGTGATTTGTATCCTGCTGTTGCTTTTTTAACAAATGGATTGGAGTGGATTTTCATTAATAACATGCACTGATTTGTATGCATGCTCTTACTAGATGCTTGCTTTTGAAGTCTTGGGGAAAAATAAATATTTGAAATTTTGAATCATATATTTTATCACCTCAGGTCTGATATCAAAATGATTGTAATTTTTCCTGGCATCATTACATTTTTAAAGTAGGAGAATCCATACAGTCTTTACATTGATGGTGGAAAAAGTTCTATAACAGTATGTGTGGTGTACTACAGGTTTTATGGTTTTTCTTCAGAAGGACAAATGGATCCAACTATTGAGGTGTGATATTTATTTGGTGTTTCCTTGGGTCAATAGCTGATATTAATTCTATTACAGTTGAAGTTGAAGCAGCAAACATGATGATTTTATCAAATGATTTTCACTGGATGATCTGTTGTTATAGCCACTAAAAGTCTTTGGAAATTTGAATGAAATTAAATTCGAAATAAAAAATACTAATCATAATTATCCAACAATTTTATTGTATGAAGCCAAAAAAAGAATGAAAAAAACTAACAGAAAGCGCGAAAAGAAGAAGCCATACCTGGGAAGTAGAGTAAGAAAAGGGGGAGTTCGCCAGAGCGACAATGCGCGCCGGCGAGAAGGAGAAGGACGACGCAGTTTGGTAACAGTGATTGGAATTGAAGATGGTGTGTTGATGGGAAGAAGAAAAGAAAAAATTAGAGCAAATAAATTGCAGAAATGAAGTGAAGGATATTGTAGCGTTCATAACGGATCTCAAAGAGGAAAAGCTTTTGTCTTGTGCCTTACAGCTCCTCTTCTTTTGCCTTCTGAAACGGCAAAATTTTGCCCGCGAAACTCGTCCGTCACTTGGTCTTGTAACCATGGTTATTAAATTCGGGTTGACTCGGCCGGTCGGACCGGTCAGACCGTGACTCGGCAAGCAATTCGAGTCAATTCAATATGAAACTCGAAAATGATAAAAACTCAATTTGGCTCGGAAAAAATCGGTTTGGGTCGGACTCTGATTCAACCTTAAATGAAATAACATTCCTCATTCCGAACTCCTTTCATAAAATAAAAAATGATAGATATATTTTGAATGTGTTTACTTACAGAAAACAGTTTTCTGTTTTCTATTTTTTATTTTTTTAGAGAATTAAAGTATTTATTTTCTGTAAAAAAATTTAAAAAACGCGTTCATTTATTAATAAATGAAAAACTGAAGTATTTATATTTTGTATATATGTATATATATATGTATACACACATATATGCATATATATATACATATATATGTATGTGTATATATATACATACATACACATATATACATGTATATATATATATGTATATGTATGTGTATGTATGTACGTACATGTATGTATGTATGTATGCACATACATACACATGTATATGTATGTGTATGTATGTACACACATATATGTATGTATGTGTGTGTATGTTTGTAGGCACATACATACATATGCACATGTATGTGTATGTATGTATGTATATATATACATACACATATATATACACATACATATGTATGTATGTATGCATGCACATACAAGTACATACAAATACATGTATATGTATGTGCATATGTATGTATATGCATATATGTGCATAAATACATATGTATATGTGTATGTATGTGTATATATATGTACATATATGGATATATATTTATATGTATATGTATATGTGTATGTATGTGTATATATATGTACATATATGGATATATATTTATATGTATATGTATATGTGCATATATATATACATACATATACAAATGTATGTATAAATATACATATACATGTGTATGTGCATGTGTATGCATGTACATACATATATATACATATCCATATGTATGTATGTATGTATACATGTATACATACATATATGTATATATATGTGTATTAAGATTATTCAGAAAATTTGGAAAATATCTTTTATTAGTTTTTTAATTTCTTCTTTATTTTGGAAAACTGGAAAATTTATTTTTCTTTTTCTATTTTAGAAAACTGACCAAAATAAACATGATATCTATTTTTTATTTTATGTGGAAAAATTTTCTGAAAAACTGAAGCAGTTTTCTGTAAGTGAACATGCCCTTTATGTTGCAGGAGAAACTGGGAGAAGTAGAATCCCAACTCAAAGAAGTTATATCTCTTTCTCCCGAATCTTCAATCTATGATTTATACGCTAGACATCGATCAAAGACTCGACTTTTTGAAAAATCTGTTATCTGCGGATGTTTCTTCCAGCCCTGAGAACTCATACCACTTAAACCACATAGGAAAGAGACTTACAGAGACTGAAATTGCTTTCAGGAGTAGAACGACGGTGTATGATCCTGTAGATAAGGTTTTCAACTGTTCGTGCACAGAGTCCTGCCTAAATGAAGAAGTGGATTTGGGGTCGGCGGAAGAGAAAGGAAATGCTGAAGCGGGGAGCGAAGAAAAAGGAGTTTGAATTTGGGGAATAATTGGGTTGGGTGTTGTGGGTGAGATCCTCATTGGTATGGGTCTTGTGGGCTTTCTTATGCTTGCTTTATGTGAATGTTTTCCATGTGCACGCACCACCAGTATCTGCTTTACTCCTACTTAGTATTCAGTTTTAGTTTAGATAAATTATGATACTCTTTGATCTTAAAAGGTCTAATTTACGTGAATGCTAACCTTTGTCATTTTTAATTTTATGATTTTGATGTAGAATATTAATTAAGATCATGACTAGTATGTGAGTTGAATGCAGTGTTTTCTTTTTAGTATTTTTATATTGACATTTGGTGTATTTTGATATAACATATTTTTAATTTCTTATAAATAATTATATTTAAAAAAATAAAAAACTCTAAGTCAATCCGATCTAACCAGTTGACTCTTGACTCAATTGGCAAGGCGAGTCGATCTCCGAGCCGTTTCTGAAAACATTGCTTGTAACAGTATATTTTTTAATAATAATAATAATTAATAATTTTCATTTGTTTCCTATATTTACTTAACCTATTTATATTACATCAATTCGGAATTATACATGTTATATTAAAATTCATTTAAGTATAAATTTAATAAGTGCTATTAAATTAAAATAAAAATAAATTTATGCGCATCACGTTACAATTCATTTATATATAAATTTAGCGAATGTTATTAAATCAGAATATTTTATTCATATTTTTTTATTTAGTAATGCATAGATAGGTATGATATTATACATTTTGGTAGGTTTATTTTGCAATTAATTTTTTTTATTTTTAACATGGTATCTTAAACAAATCAATACTGATATGAAATATCTTTAAATTATATCATACTCAAATTAATCCTCATCTAAGATACTGTTAGACGAAATTATAAGGATCTCTTTCAATAAAATTTAATGCATTGACAATGATTCAAATCCAAAAGCTCTTGCTTAAGCAACCAAAGTCTATTTCACTCAGACCAAGTTACGTTAATTATAATTTAAATTTAAAATTTAACTAGCTGTAGGAACTTTCAAATTTTCAAACTTGACAGCAGTACAAGCAAATAAGATTTGGCTACTAGCAATCCTATAAATAAAAATATTAAAAAAAACATAGGAAAAACACATTTTGTAATTTATCAATTTCAATTTTTTTTGTTAACATTAGATTTGTATCTTGTAAAAGTTAACATTAAATTCATATATCTTCCAAATCACTCATATTATATTTAATACGCTCCATTAATTTTGCATAAAATTATTTTAAAATAATTATAAAATTGAATAAAATATAAAAATTAAAAGAAAAGTCAACTCACTAATTTTTGTATATTTAAAATAATTATATATTTTTTAAAAATGTTTAAATTTTATAATTATTTTAAATTAATTTTATATGAAATTAATTAAGTGTACATTTTAATTTTATCAGAGGAATAATATAAAAGATATAAAAATTTAATACCAAATTCTAAAATTACATAGACCAAAATTAAAAAAAAATAAATTAATTAATTTTTGAAACAGTAATTTCAGTGCGTGCATATTGTCAAAAGTATCTTTCCGACTTCCCCCTATGATAAACACGAGACCGGAGTCATTCCTAATTCCCCTGCTTCCGGTACAAAACTGAGACCAAGCTCTGCACTTCGTCAATAAAATTAAATACAGAATGTCAAAAGAAGGAGGAGAAGAAATGGTGATTAATTTGAAGTCCCATATAAATTC
Source organism: Excoecaria agallocha (assembly GCA_037975025.1). Lineage (NCBI taxonomy): Eukaryota > Viridiplantae > Streptophyta > Magnoliopsida > Malpighiales > Euphorbiaceae > Excoecaria > Excoecaria agallocha. The sequence continues at coordinate 123,382,470 of CM075806.1, read as the reverse complement.
TCTCAGGAACAGAATCGAGGTCTTCTGCTCCTTATCCGTCAACTACTTGTACGCATTTTCTGTTGCTTCTCGTTTTATTTACTGATTTCCATGCAATTTACTCAGGAATTGGAGGCTGAGAATGCTAAGTTATCCTCTCGACTCTCTATTTGTTGTTGCAATGAGGTTTGTTTGTTCATATCTCACAGTGTAGAATTTTTTTTTTTGGTAACTTTCAGTTTACATTGATTATCGTGTGATGCAATTATGATGCAGAAAGAGGAGAAGCTTGATACTTCTAATGTACGATTTAGCGAAATTTTAGTGGAGACTGGTGAAGTAAATACTCGAGGAGATAAGACCACTAGAAAGGAATCAATACAAAAAATTCCAGGTCTCTCTTCTGTCTATTTATTTGCTTTACGATAACATTAATATCACATTATAATTTATATTTTGCTGTTTTTTTTTTCTTACATGTATTCCACATTTGTTCTAAATGTTAAAAAAAAATGATTAGCTTTCTGTGCAGGCACTGAAACTAAGACTATAAGTCACCATTCCAAGAGATATGTTGCGCTGAAAATAATGTATTTTGGTCAAAGGTGATTCTTCTTCAATCTTCATTCCATTTTGAATTTGTTTATAGTATGCTTTTTTAGTTTTTAAGGAGGTGGGTATCTTGCTGTTGCTTTTTTAACAAATGGATTAGAGTGGATTTTTATTAATAACATGCACTGATTTGTATGCATACTTTCTCTTACTAGATTCGAGCTTTTGTAGTCTTGGGAAAAATAAATATTTGAATCATATATTTTATCACCTCAGGTCTGATATCTAAAAGTTGTAGATTGGGTAGGGTTTCGGCTTATCGGTAATATATCCCATTGGTGCCTTAAGTTGGCTCTATTATTTTCAAAATGATTGTAATTTTTCCTGGCATCATTACATTTTTAAAGTAGGAGAATCCATAGTCTTTACATTGATAGTGGAAAAAGTTCTGTAACAGTATGTGTGGTGTACTACAGGTTTTATGGTTTTTCTTCAGAAGGACAAATGGATCCGACTATTGAGGTGTGATATTTATTTGGTGTTTCCTGGGTCAATAGCTGATATTAATTCTATTACAGTTGAAGTTGAAGCAGCAAACATGATGATTTTATCAAGTGATTTTCACTGGGTGATCTGTTGTTATAGCCACTAAAAGTCTTCGGCAAATTGAATTCTTGCAGTCTGAGATTTTCAAAGCTCTTGAAAGGACAAGGCTTTTAATTGGTGACAGGAAGGAGGTACAGTACTCTAGATGTGGTAGAACGGACAAAGGAGTTTCTGCTGTTGGGCAAGTAAGCATGAGTACTGATTAGATTTACCCATTGATCAACTTTTTTGATTTGAAAAATAGTTTCATGCAAAAGAAAAGATTTTGCAAATTGATTATATGCAAATGTTTAATGCAGGTTATTGCTTTGTTTTTGCGATCCAAACTCAAAAACATTGATGCAAGCAACAATGATTCGGGAGAAATTATATCAGAAGAACATGATGGTCTGTCAGGTTATCCTTTTCTGGAACTCTTATGGTTATCTGAGCTTCAGTTGTATGTAATGAGAAATAGATTGATGATAATTAAGTCATCCTAACCTATAATAATTATCATTTTTTGTGGAATATTTTTGGTTTAAAAATTCTATTATAAGTTCTCACTTTTTATGATACTAATTATGCTATTAAAGGAACAGATAACAGTAGAAAAGTAAAAATTTGCTTACATCTGATGCTTGCTGCATATTTGGCTTGTGAAGGTTTCAGCAATACTATTACATACTGCTGAAGGAGAAGTGGTTTCTTTTTAAACATTATCATCCAATTAGCTTTATGGGGCAAGACTACTGTCTGATAACTGCTCAGTAATACATGACTACTTCCTACAACTTGCTTCATTCTCTGTCTGAAGATGCATATCACATACCGTGACTTTTGATCATGTTTATTGTGACTCTTATTCAGTTACAAAACAAAGGCTCACTAAGGCATGAAAGCATAACCGGAAAAATCTATAATAAGTGTGCTTAGTCTTTCTGGTTGAGCAATACTTTCTAAGGAATTTTCGAGCAAAAAAAGCATCACTTCAATTTATTTTACATATTTTACCTCTAATGATCGTCGGTAGCACTGGATAATGAACCAAGCTTTCTGCTCAGCTTGAGTTCATCCCCATTAAAATGCTTACTGAATTGAGCTTAAAGGTTGTCTTAGATATGTTGATAAACAGACACGAACTTTCTTACCTCAGCTTGAACACACACGAACTTTCTTAACTTAGCTTGAACACCTAAGGACAATTCAAAATAAAATTTCACAATCATGTATATAAAACTCTTATGAAAACCAAATATTCGTGTTGAATTTCACAAATGAAACATGAATAATAAAAATTGAAGTACTTATCTCTGACACTTGCTGTGCAATTTCTTACTTTATGCTTATCTTTTTCCTTTTACTTTTGCAGTAGGAGAAATTGATTATGTGAAAGTATTGAATCGAGTCCTTCCAAATGATATTCGAATTATAGGCTGGTGTCCTGTTCCAAATGATTTTAGTGCAAGGTTCTCCCAGTGCCTGCTTCTTTCAAGTTTCTAAATTAGTTTCTTATGTGTTAGCATAATCAGTCGTTTGATTATCATACAGGTTTAGCTGTCTAAGTAGGGAGTATAAGTATTTCTTTTGGAGTGCTAATTTGAGTCTCTTGGTATGTAGCTCCTTTTTTTGCCTTGAAGTTTTCAGTTTCTGTGTTTTATAATGTATAACCAGGGTGAATAACTCCTCGGTGTTTTGTGTTTCACTAGGCTATGGAGAGTGCAGGAAAGAAGTTTATTGGGGAGCACAACTTCAGTAACTTCTGTAAGATGGATGCAGTGAATGTGCACAATTATATCCGGCATATAACCTCATTTGAAATATCTCCTTGTGATATGAGGTACCAGAATTTATCTATTCTCATATTAGTTTAATGCTGGAATTGCCATTGGGTGCAAGGAGTGGTCTGTGTCGGTAACTCATGTGAGTGTCCCTTATATTATGTTCATATGCCTAACAACAAATTGGCATTCTGTTTCCAAATTTGATCATGTTACAATAAAGATTAGCAGTTTTTGCATAATTAGGAGATATGCATTTGTTGTTGAATGTGCAAAAACTCATTCCTTGGGTATTCTCAAGCTATAAATGGGTGAGAAGGCTCTAAGATATGTTTCTTGCTGTCAGATGCCTGTAACTCTAAGCGATATCTTTTTGCCATGGTTATCAATATTGGTACATACCGATTGATTGAACCTAAAATACCATTTACTATTCTCGTATGATAGATGGAAAAAAGCCTTTTATTTTAATATCGTAACAAACTTTTCATAGCTTTGGTAAAACCTTGAATCAGAACTAGTTTATGGTTTAAAGATATGATATGATTTTCTAATTTTATTTATTTTAACTCTTTATAACTTTAAAAAATGATGACAATTTTTGTTTTCTTTAAGTATAATTTTGTACCTTTTAAATTTGATCTCTTATTCTTCAATTTTTCTTATTATTGCCTATATAAAATATTCTTTTTTTTTATAAATATTCAGTTGACTTTAAAAAATGAATAAGATACAAACGGCAAAAATAAATTATTAAAGTGAATGTATTAGTTTTACCGTCATTTGAATTATAATTTATAAATCATTGTATCGGAATTATTTTTTTAAACATGATTATGATGTTAATATAAAAATTTTTCATAACTATTAGTATCATGAAAATTTCATTATAAAAATTGTAATATGAAATATGTTAAAATTTATGTTTTGGGTAATTTTATTTTAGACATGTTCAACCTTGGTAATACCATGATTGAATCTCTAAACCATAAACTTCTATTTTTATTGGTTTTTGGTCCAGCGTGGTTCTGAAAACCATGCTTTTTCTTCATTCAATTGACTGCTAAAATCACCATAGATTTGAAGGAAGTCATCAATAGACAGATCGAGCCTTGCCTGAAAAGAAGTACCTATCAACTCTTTTATGGATAGGAAGAATTCTTTTTTTTTTTTTTCTTTTATGAGTTCATTATTTTATTTAATTAAAATGTAAGTACAGTAAAATGCAAGAAACACAATCTAGTAATTAATAGAATAAATACATTTCTCACAGCTTTCAATCATGTAAGCTGTCATCTTTTGATAAGTGATCATTATGAATCAGAGTCAGCAATAATTGATCAATTGTTTTTCTGGCATTAAGGTGGAGAACTGAACTGCAATTTTTCTCTCTCTATGATTAATCAAATCTCTGTTGATTGTTTTTGGCATGTTCTTGTTATTCAAAAGTTTGAAGAATCAGGGATGCAAGCATTAAGCAATAAAGGAAAAGAAAATTGGAAATATCTGGCAATTTTATAATGTAAATTGAATAATTGGTCCAGTTTTGCTGCAATATTGATGGTTGGATGCTGGATGGGTGAAAGAGGAAATTGAATCTAAAATGAGTAGAAATATGTAATGGACCAACTTGATACGGTTTAAATAGCCATGTATTTCCAACACATGTTACGTTCATATGAAACTTGTTCATATTTGTGTAACTGTAGTTCATTTCATCCACAGTTATGAAGGCAATCAACTTTGTGCAATAAAACTAGAAGGAAGTGCTTTCCTATGGCACCAAGTCCGGTGTATGGTTGCTGTGCTATTTATGATTGGCCAAGGTCTTGAATCCCCCGATGTGCGCACCAGATCCCATCGTGCTTATATTTTGATAATCATAATTCTTTAGTACCGGAATTTTTTCGGTATAAGTCTGGCATGTAGCTTCAAATTTTCATTTTCTTTGGACGTCTATCAATAACTAAAATGTGACATCTGTAGCGCCATGCACACATGTATAATAGCTATAAACAAACCAGTGATGGATAATGACATGACATGTGTTTATATGAACACGTCAGTGACAATCTTCAATGAGCTTTATCTTCTCTGTTTTCCAAATGCATCTTATTGCCTTGTTATTCTACCACCGTGCACAGAAATTACTACATCCATAATAGCTCTTTCATCACAATTTCAGGTCGGAACCATTTTGGAGGCACTTCTCTTTGTTTGTCCCTATCTATACTGTAGTAAGCATGATCATCCTCTAGGTGAGCTAGAATTTCCTAACTAACAAGCCTATTTTCGTTCTCAAATTTGAGGAAATTCCTTATGTTCAGCTTCTTTGCATTAGGAAATATAGAAAGTAGTTCTTAAGAATCGGCTTGCAAATTCACAGATGCATCATTAAGATATTTTCATGGGACAGCTAGATTGCACAGTGAACATCATTCCACTTGATGAAAACTATTGTTTCATATCAAAGTGAATAAGCTTTTATTTATTATTATTATTATTATTATTAATTTAACTCATATGCACAGGTGATAGACACATTGTTGGATACTGATAGAACACCAAGGAAACCTCAGTTTGCCATGGCTCCAGAAATTCCACTGGTTCTTCAAAGCTGTAAATTTGAAGGCCTCATGTTTACATGTTCAACAGGTACAGGAAACATCAGAAATAAATTAGCGCATTCTTTTTTCGAATGTTATATTGTGATTCTGCACAGCTTGTCTCAGTGTTAGCATGCAAAATGTTACTTTATCATGCAACATACAAATCTCCTTTTCCTAGGCAAAACTTTGCAGCACTGGTAAATTATTCTCCATATGCATGAAAGACTAATACTGTATGGCAGGTATATAGTCTTTCAGTCATGACTATGGATTATTGTTCATTTAAACTGAATTGATTTTCTCGTGAAATTTGAGGTAGATGCTGGGCAAGCTCTGCGCACACACCTGGAGAATGAATGTAGACTATACCTACTCCAAGCTGCTATTTTTCATGACGCTCTACTCAGTTGTTTGCCTCTATCAAATGGTGCTGAAGCCAATTCTTTAACCCGCTTTGAAAATTTTCATGGCTTTGCTTTGGTTGATTAGCATTACTTGCACAATTCTGATGTTTCAGGTAGGAGCTTAATGAGGGAAGAGAAAATAAAAAAGAAGGCCCCCCATGTTCCTCTCTTGTTGAGGCCAACAGAGCGTAAGTCCTAAACCTAAATATTATTTGAGTTGCATATAAATGGATTGGCTGTTTCTTTGACTTTCACCTTTAGTTGGACACTTGATTTGAGCGTTTTATATTATGCATTCTGTAGTCTTGTATTCAGTCGTATTCATCACTCATTGAACATGACAAATCCGTTTGGGTTGACACGGAAGGATTGTCACTTATTATTGAAGCATAAACATTTTTTTTTTTTTGCAACTCACCCAAATGCTACTGATCTATTGGTGGCTTATTTCTACTGTTATCAAAACTGGAAGAAGTGCTATAAGAATTAATCTTCTGTAATTTATTTTTATCCTTAATATATTGTTTACTTTGTTACTCATCTAATAGCGGACAGGTTATCGATGTTTATGAGTGAGATTGCATATGCTAACAAACTTCTAAGTTCATTTCTATTGTCTCCTCGACCTTGACCATCTAAGATTCAATATTTGGTATTGAGGTTTCTAAATAACTTGTTAATACTTGAACTTGTACCAGCATCATACAAAGAACGACGTGCCAAACTGGAAAGTAGGAAGATAAGAGATTGTTAACTCATTGAACGGAGGATGCATATGATTATCAGTAGAGGGTTCGTTGTGATTTGTACTTCTTGATGGCTAATGTCACTAGGAACGCTGTTTCCTGAGATGAAAAATGAACTCTTTAGCTGGCACTGTTACCTTGTGGGGATGCTTTCAGTTAACAAATTCTTATAGGTGATTCCTGACTTGCCTATTTTATGGTTATCATTTTTTGGTGCTTCCCAAGTTCAACTGTTCCCTTGCAAATCATATTGGTACCATGCATATGAGTTCTGCATCCGTATTAGCTAATACAGTTTATTCCCGTGGAATGAAACGATGACTCTTTGCCTAAATTAAGGTACTCCTATCTAGTTATATTTAAGTAGGCATAAACGTGTAAATACATATGAAATTTATTCAATAATTCATTTGAACATTTATATTTGTCAATTTTATTAATTATAAATAAAAATTCACAATGTATTCGGAAAATTGAAACACATTATATTCAATTGAACTGTTGTGATTAGGGGTGTTCAAAATCCAATCCTACCCGAACAACCCGCACCGAACAAGGAATTCGGGTAGGGTTATTAGGATTGTTAGGATCGGATAGGGTTAGGGATTTTAGGTTTGTTCGGGTCGAGTTAAATCCTCATTAATCCGAGCAATCCGAAAAACAAATATTCTCCTCCCAAAATGCGGCGTTTTGATAATCGAGTAAGTTCGGATCGGATTGATCCAATCCGAATTTTTTTTTAAATAATTTAAAATAAAAGAAAAAATTCGGGTTGTTCGGGTTATTCGGACGGGGTTCGAAATTGTACAGGTTATTCGGGTAGGGACTCGAACTATTCGTAAGGTAGGGTAGGATTGACATTAGGGGAAAATTCGGGTTATTCGGGTCGGATTCACCCGAATCCGTTCAATGAACACCCCTAGTTGTAATGTAAACACGTGTTCTATATTTACAGAAAAAACTAACTAGAATTGAAAAGTTGATTACCATTTAGTTTTTTAAGAGTTCTTGAAGGTAATATGGATTGGGATCCATTTTTCAAAGATAGCATGAATTGAGATTTATTATTTATAAAATTGACAAATATATATATTTAATAAGTTTAACAAAAGTTTAAATGTTAAAATAAATTATAAAAGTAAGTGCATTCGTCTGAATAATATTAAGCCTTTTAACTATTAACTAATATTTATAGCTAACAAAATTGATTTTTAATGTGCGAAAATTTAAAGAGAAGCTTCCTGCATGGTCCAAATACATTTGGATTAGATTCTACCTATATGGTACCTAATTAGGTTGAAGTTTTGGTTCCTTGATTTATATATGAGTCGCCATCAAGATAGCTGCGTGCCAATAATGATAGATTTAAACTGTTAAATTTAATAAAGACCTAATTTATAAAAATATCCCTAGTATTTATAAAAAATAGAAATTTTACGTTTAATATTTAGTTATTGACAATTTTATCCCTAAATTTATTAAAATTGTGCAATTTTACCCTAAAATAAAGGAATTATTAATTTGACGTTATTCCGTTAAAATTTTACAATATATTTACGTCAGCGGTCAAAAGATGAAATTCGATCAAACTAACGATTTCGTTATCTAAAGAGTAAAATTGTAACATTTTGATAATTTTAAAGGTAAAATTAATCTTAACTAAATATTAGGGATAATATTTTTTTGGTAAACATTAAACCTTTGATAAATGATAAAGCATAATTTGTCTTTAACTGAAATAAAGAGAGTTGGTGGCTAGAAGATCCGATCAGATGACAGAATCTGCAAAATGAAATGTCCAATCGGATCCGGACGTTAGCACTATGAAATTTAAATTAGTAGCTTTTAGAGAGAGAGAGAGTCAAATATTCAATATCTGGAGCCATTATGTTTTAAGTTATTTATAGGAGTTTTTTGGGAGGGGTACTTAAGTACCTTGGAGCGTGATAACAGACATTGGAATAGGTATGCGGCGATGTGACAGGAAGCAAGTGAAAAATATGAACGCTTGCTTGTATCAATGGATTAGATAGGATAAGGTGTCTCATCAGTCCGATCGGATACCATACCTTTATATTTTATCTTTCAACTTATGTTTTGTCTTTTTTATTGATGAACTTTAGGTCCTATTGAGCATTGTTGAGCCAATTTAATTGGGTTTTGAAGATTTTTTTTTCATAGCCTTTAATAAATATGGTTCCGGCTGTGAGAAATTTAGGGAGGAATGGGAAAAATATGCGTGGGTATCCCAAGTCTTGGTCTTTTTATATGATGGAGAATTTAAAATTGTTGTGCCTTCAATTCGAATCAAACAGAAGGTCCCCTTAGTAACATGCACTGCACCTCATGATTACTCAACCTTATTCAAATTATCTGCCATGCAAATCATTACAATCATATGATGACCCACCATAACTAATCATGCACCAAGGAAAAAATAGAAAATTAAAATTAATTAAAAAATTATTTACTTTAGCATAATTTTGAATTATTTTATTATCATTGAGTCTTGACAGTTTCATTTAGCAAAAAAATCTAAAGATACCAAATTACAAAATAAATAGAATTTTAAGAGATTTTCTATAAAAATTATGATGAGCAAAAAAAAACTACAAGCCAAATTTAAAATTTAGTATAAAAATAACATAAATTTTATTAGGATTTAAAAAAAACGAAAGAAAAATCAGAATTTTCTGCCTTTGCATCAAATAAAATTCAGAATTTTAGGGCATTTAATAAAAAATAAAAATTTTGAGTAAATTATAACTATTTTTTACGAAAATTAAAAAAATAATTAAAATATTTTAAATTCATAAAAAATTATAATTATTAATAAAAAAATATCATTTTATATTTTTAAAAATTAAAAAAAATAATTAAAATATTTAAATTCATACAAAATTATAATTATTAATAAAAAATATCATTTTATATTTTTAAAAATTTTATTTAATTTTAGTTAAAAATAAAGAATATATTTTGTTAAATATTTTTTCATTTTATCATTCTAAATAAAAATATTTTTAAATTGAGAAATATGTTTACATGTATACCTCTATTTATTATATAATTTATTAAATATTTTTTTCTTGTTATTCTCTACTTTTAACTAAAATTAAATAAAAATCTTTAAAATATAAAAAAGTAATTTTATCAATTACTATAATTTTTTTTATAAAATTGAGATATTTTAATTATTTTTTTAATTTTCGTGAAACGTAAAAAAAATATTTTTTTTAAATGGAACGGATGGAATAATTTTTTAAATTGAAACGGAGGGATAATATTTAAAATAATATAACATTAATTTTCTCAACCTTAAAATGTTTAGATAAAATAAAATCTTTTCAATTAGATGCTGCAGGCAGCAAAGCGAGAGAAAAGAAAAAGAAATAGGAAATTGGAGTGGGAAGAGCGGGCTTCATAAATACAGTAACGGTTCCCGCGAGGGAAACTCGGATCAAAATATAACGCGCCTCTTTCTCTCTTTTCGGTTTTTGGAAGAGATTGATTTCAGCCTTTTTAGTTTTCTCTTTTCCAAGCCATGGAGGCAGCGATGGGATTGATGCGAAGAATTCATCCCAAGCAATCGGAGACTGCTCTCTCTGCACTTCTCAGCCTTCTCCCTCGCCACTCTTCCGATCTACTCTCCCAAGTTGATCAGCCGCTTCAGGTTTTTTATTTTTATTTCCTATTAAATTTTATCGGATTATTATTTCGGCTTTATGCTGTTGCCTATCAGATTCTTCTGGTTGGTTATTTTCTGCTAATTGTGTGATTCATTGCTTTGTTGAGGATTTTTCTTTAATTTATTTAATTTTTTTATGAACTTTGTTGAGGGTTTGTCTTTAATTTATCTTTTTTTTTTATGATGTTAGGGTTTGGTGCATTTCTGTTATTTTGCTAGGAAATGATGGAAAGTGTGTGAAACATAGGGCTATGCTTCTTCATAAGATTTTCTATTTGGTGGAAATTTCTTCAATTGTTTTGTGTATATGCTTTAATTCTTGTTTATAATTGTGTGAAATTTTCGACTATCATACGCTGAACTTGGAATTTTATTTTTTATTTTTTCCTAATACATGGCCTTAAAATCGGAACAACAGGTTTACCTCCTAGTGAATGTAGGGGATAGAGACCTCCAGTTTTTCTTTTATTAGTTTTACGCATGTTTGGTTGTGTGTGTGTGTGTGTGTTTTTTTTTTTTTAAATGAATGATTTTCTTCCTGTGCTGGAATAGTTCCTCCTAGCAATGTAAACCAATGGCTTTCTGAAATCTGAAATATGGCACTAAAGAATGGTTAACCTTCTTTTGTGATCTATCTCGACAAATTACTTTTGGCATTTATAATATCTTTTTGGATTTTGTTTGGGCAAGTAATGACTTGGGAGTTTTCAGTGTGGACATATATTGAATATTTTTATGTCATGTCAAAAGACATCTTTTTAAGTCATAAGTCTTGCAATTGAGCAGGTCTTAACTGATGTAGACAATGGAAAAGAGTTCATACTGTGTGAATACAACAGAGATGCTGATTCTTACAGGTAAATCTTTAGTGTGACTATTGTGAGATCAATAGTCCAATATGCCTAGAAGGTGCTCATTATATCTCCATCATGCTCATAGACATGCTTATAGAATTCGCAAATATAATGCATAATATCTGGTGCTCTCCATCACCTTATGTTGCTCTCTATATGAGTGAGATCTTTGTCTTACTTTACTTACTGCTATACATGTTTATTGGCTTAATACTGAATAATTGAGTTTGTGCTATAAATTCCAAGGTGAGTTGCAGTGCTAATATTTTTACATCGTCCAAGGCTATAATTTGAGTTTAAGCACTCTTTTGTGTTGATGTGTATCGTCTTTTTCTCCAAAATCGGCCTTCAAGTGTGATTGATTTTTCTTTCTTCTTGTAGGTCACCTTGGTCAAATAAATATTACCCACCTCTGGAAGATGCACCTTATCCATCTACAGAGTTGAGGAAACTTGAAGTGGAAGCAAATGAAGTCTTCGCCATTTATCGTGACCAGTGAGGTCCTTTACTTACCTCTCTTTGAGTCAAGTTTTACTATCACTAGTGATTTTGGTATAGAAAAGATGCTGTGTTCGCCACTTTCTTGTTCACACCTTTTTTCAACTGTTGGCTCTAGCTTCTGTAATGATTTTAGTTATTGGAACATCCAATATATGCTTTGTCATGCTGTTGCTAGTTTTCATTTTATGATCTTAGAATGAATTGAATTCAGTCTTTGACACTTCTAAATATGTGTGTGTGTGTCTCTGTTCTACAATAGTGCTGTGAAAAGGTTTGTCAGTCTAATCAACTAGTGAGTTGGTAGGTATTATGAAGGCGGGATCTCATCTGTTTACATGTGGGAAGATGATAACAATGAAGGTTTTGTAGCCTGCTTTTTGATAAAGAAGGGTGAGAATAAATTTTTTTTTTTTTTACCTAAGTGCATACCCAGAATGCTAATTTCATAGCTCTGACTTAAATGATGTTACCTTCATGGATTAAGATGGTTCAAAGACAGGGCAGGGCAGAAGGGGTTATCTGCAGGAGGGAGCATGGGATGCAATTCATGTTATCGAGGTAAATGGGCTATCAGACGAAAATGTATGAACTATTTTGTTAGCTCATTTGACAGAGTTTTTCAAACACTTTCTCCCAGAAAGCTTCTTTAGGAATGTATATCATACGAAATTTAGCCAAGATTCTGTATGATACCTCATTCTCTAATATACAAGTGACCTGCTTATTGCTCCATTGTTGCTGCAATTTTAATTTGTTATGTAGGTGGGACCTGACGATGAAGGAATGGCCCATTATTGTTTGACCAGTACTGTTATGTTGTCTTTGACTACAAATGATGAGTTATCTGGCACATTCAGTCTCTCTGGATCTATTAGAAGACAGGTTTCATATCTTCTATCTCCCTACCAGCCTCTTCAATTTTGAATAAAGTGATTAATGGACATTTCATTTTGCTCCTTTTCTTGATAATGAGAAATCTATCTCTTGCTCCAAGTCTTAACTTAATAATGCAGAGAATTTGAAAAATAAGTTTCTAAAATGCCCTTTTCATCTTGAATCTCGATTAAGTAATATTCATTTTGCTTGTTGAGTGGGAGCTTAATAACTATTGGATGGTTGAGTCATTCTATTGTTAATAATTTAATTTGAACGAAAATGCTGTTAGAGTGGAATCTTAATTTGTCTTCCAATTTGAATCAGTAGTTTCCAATAGAGTGATTGTAGGTGTCAGTGATTCTGTGGAAACACGTGAGAGTTGGCCTTGATGTGTCATTTTTAAGCCTTCACAACCAGAATTTCCTTGTTTCATGGAAAATACTAATGGAAGGTCAAAACATGATAAAATTCATTAAGAAAGCTGTGATCAAATAGAATTTATTTTCTCCTGTCATTTGCAAGAATTAATGGTGTTCATATCTTGCCAACAAGGTAATAAATTAGTAATGTGTCATTCTGTTATAGTTTGGGCATGGATTTGAATCATATGATGACATAATGGCTGGACTACAGTTCTCATGTCTCATGGAAGCGCACTTGCAGATAGATTAACCTTTGATTACATCAGTGGTTGATTTTCATTCTTCCTTTTGTAGATGAACATGGACCTCGTGGTTGCAGATGGTCATCTTTGTAACATGGGAAGGATGATTGAGGAAATGGAGGGTAGGCTCAGAAACACTTTAGATCAGGTTTGTGGTCTCTATTATCGCCTTCTGCATGCATATAGTTATATGTTTTACTATATTTTCCAGTTATGGCAAATGATACGGTTGCTCTTGT
>CM075806.1:123224603-123368792 GCA_037975025.1 Excoecaria agallocha | reverse complement strand
CAGGACTTACAAGAACATAGAAATGGCAGAAGATGTTTCTAGAAAGCTGGTGGAGATGGGATGTAATAATGATGGAGATTTCATTTTGTTATCCAATGTTTATGCATCACAGGAGCGGTGGGTTGATGTGGGCAGGGTACGGGAGGCCATGAAGAATAGGGATGTAAAGAAGTCACCTGGCACTAGCTACATTGAGGAAAAAGGTGTGATGCACAAGTTCTACAATGGCGACAAGAGTCATGGAAGTTGGAGGCAAATTTATGCCAAGTTGGATGAGATTAGATTCAGGATTAAGGAATATGGGTATTTGGCTGAGACAAGCTATGTGCTGCATGATATAGGTGAGGAGGAGAAGGAGAATGCATTGTCTCATCATAGTGAGAAGTTGGCTGTGGCTTATGGTTTGATTTGCACAAGTGAAGGGATGCCAATTCAAGTGATTAAGAACCTGAGGATATGTGGGGATTGTCATACTGTAATTAAGCTTGTGTCAAAGATATATAACCGAGAGATTATTGTGAGAGATCGAGTAAGGTTTCATAGGTTTGCGCAAGGTTCTTGCTCTTGCAAAGACTATTGGTAAAATTGAAGTACTTGTACGTATTTTTGAAGCGGTTCTCTGTATAGGAAAACTTGTTTTTGTTCGCACAAGTAATAGAAAAATTAGATTAAGTTATAAACTTTTAGGGTGCCCATAGCAGCCTTGGTTCTTAGTCAGCAGCCTGAATGCTTTGTAGGTATGCCTTCTGCTGGTATACACTATTGCGGTTCACTTAGCGCCGCAATTTTCTTGTAATCTGGATTGAATGGGCAATCAGTGCAGCAAGTCGAGGCGTTTCTATAATTTGGATTGAATTGGCGATTGGATCAGCAAGTTGAACCACTTGTAATAGGAATACATGAACACACACTGAAGGAATAGATATTTACAATCCTGAAGATTGAAACCAGATTTACAAGCATCAAAGACAGGACAACAAGGGAGGCCTTGTTTGCAGCCAACCCTATTCAGAGATCGAAATAGCTTATTATTGAGAAGGAATATTTCTTAACGTAATGTCATTTTCTTTAGCATTTTATTTGTAAAGTTAATTGTTAGTACATTGCTTCATCAACTTGTGGGATAAAGGAAACAGGTTCTTTATCAAATGACCAAGAATAAGAGCAGCTAATCAAGTTCCTGGCAAGATTTGGTATTAGATTTCTCAATAAACTTTCAGACCTGAGCTGATGACATCAATCTCAGAGCGAGATATAGATCAAATATGCTACATATAGTGCTTCACAATCACAATTTGTTTGGTAGATTTGTGAAGCAGCCATTACAAACAAAACAATTACAGAGTCAATCAACTAGAAAATAGAGACAAGCACCCCCGAAGGACTCCAGTTGGAAGCCTAAGATATCACACATCAACAACCAATTCTAATTCAACTTCACATGAGTGGCAATCTCAATAAAAAAATATATATGTATCACTCTATTAAGGGTAACTTTAAATGATACACTAAATCATCAAATTAGAACTAGTCTTTGTCTTTCATCAGCCTTGCCTCGAAACCACCTTCAGCTCGCTTTACTAGATCATATGGCATATGGGTCCCTAGAAGTTTATCCCATGTAGAAAAGAATGGTTGAGAATAGTTGTACTTCGTGCCTTGGAGTTGATGATGGATGTCATGATACGCAGTGTTGTTCTGGAAAAAAAAGTGAAATAAATTGCCAGGCAACCAAAGTCCACAATGATCATCCACAGTTTTAACAACGGCAAAGCAGAAGAAAATTACACCAGTCCGTGCAGTCATTCCTGAAACCAGGAAAGAGATTGCACCACCTACTGTATCCAACAAGAGACCCTCTAGTGGATGATTATAAAGGGCCCCAAATGCATAAGGGACAACTAGCCTATGATGT
Organism: Excoecaria agallocha; assembly: GCA_037975025.1. Classification (NCBI taxonomy): domain Eukaryota; kingdom Viridiplantae; phylum Streptophyta; class Magnoliopsida; order Malpighiales; family Euphorbiaceae; genus Excoecaria; species Excoecaria agallocha. Next base: position 123,366,877 of record CM075806.1, on the reverse strand, counting down.
TGAGAGTGGACATGCCGGTAGAGAAATTTGTTCTGATGCATATACCGGTGAACAAAATACTGCCACGTGTCCATAACAAACATAGCAATAATAATCTGCACAATTTGGATAACAACGGAAGGCTGGACAGTGATCCCAGATGCATCTGCCGTTGAAGTCAACTGCATCAACAAAGAGAATGAAAAATTAAAGGTAGAAAAAAGTAATATTAACGTATAAGCATATTCAGAAATCTCAAGCTCTTCAACAGTTGAACGACATTATTCAATAATTATCATCTAAATCAACCTCTCACTAAGTCAGTATATACAAACTAGCTGCTTAAAATATCTAAATTAGAACAAGCTTCAAGTGCCTCAATTTGAAGTATTTGAGGAAGGCAGAATGAACTTGTTGGAAGAGAAAATTAGACTCGTGTTTTTTCTCCCAATCTAGAGAGGAGATCCCTTTTCTGATACAAAAGCAACTTCTGAGAAACATAATTCACCCAAATGTCAGGCCTTATTACTAGAAGCGTACCCAAACCAGTTAGCACACAATGTAGCAGTATGCATAAAAGCAATTTGGATCAGCAACATCCGATGGTAGGGGGCAAAAATCTGAGATTTTTCACAGATTATTCTACCATAAATAAGGAAAGAGACATTTCAGGTTTAAAAATTTTCCACTTGTCCATGTTTCACCTAATTGGAGGGAGTCAGGAGACAGGAAGAAGGTCAAAGAGGTTGTTCATCATTGGACTCCATTCTACAGGACTGCTCAAACCTCAACGAATAAGACAATAAATATATTTACTAGCTTGTTTTCTTTGAAATTAATGAACAGAGATAACTAGCACTCCAAAGGTATTTGCTTATGATTACATTGAATAGACTGTGCATGTGAAGAGAAACACAGAGGCACAGTGCCATGCGACTCGCATGGGCACCATTGCACTTAGGGGCACAAGCACAATGAACATATGGAAACTGGTTCCAGATAGGAGAGTGCATAAAGACTTGCAACTCTTCCAACCCTACCCATGATAGTTCCTTTTTGTGCCAAATTTACATTACTAGTAGTTAACAGAAGAACCTCACATTAACTACCAGCAACACAACATCTATCTTTTATTAGATTTACCAATTAATTTCATATCATCAATAGTTTATATTTTATGTCTATCGAAGAAACAGCAACATGTAAACCCTAAATGTCAAGTTAAGAGATTGAACATCTATTGACAACAGGAATGATCTTAAGAGATGGTAAAAATGCAGTAAGAGCACCAATTCCTACAAATTTTCACTTGTTTTAAAGTCTAAATTGCCTATCATTTTTCAAGGCATCATAAAATTTCCGGCATATGGGAAATCTTTCAAGAAAAAAAAAAATGAAACAACATCATAATGTTTCAACTTTTCATGAAAAGGCATTCTAAGAAAGTATTACAAGAGAGGAGGAAAAAAAAAGAAAAAAGAAAAAGAAGCAAAATGAGATTAGAACAGTTAATCCAAGAATTCATATAGTCCTGTTGCTATATCCTAATGATCATCATTGCATCAGTCCATGTACTATAATAAGCTAAAAGGGACTCGTACTTAAGCAGGATCCATTAAAAACAAGCAGGAGAGGGAATAGACGTTAAAACTTACATTTAAGTTTTAAAAATCAAATTCAAACTAGCAACCCCTTGGCATAAGATAGTATCACCATTCCCAATTTTTGACAATTCAAAAGGTTAAATTATAGGACCATTTTAAGATGTTATCATTCCAAGAACCTGTATTTAAAACATCCAGCACATATTGAAAATAAAAAGCACAATAATCTTCAAACTGGATTTCCTCGAGTCTTTTTTTATTAAACAGAAATCAAGAGCAAAATTAAATGTTAACTATTAATCATCACATATGAGTTTATTTAACTTTCGGTACCCGCAAAAAAAAAAAGAGAGAGAGTTTATCCATGAATTTGAATTCGTATTTAAACTCAGATTTTTTTTACCAAACAAGGTATCATACACATCCCTCATGAGGTATTCAGCTATGCTGGCAGACAACAAATTTGATAATTGCCCAACCATGCACTTTCTAAACAAAATCAAGACTCATTTTAACAGTTATATTAGATACAATTAATAGATCTCAGAACTGCCAGTATAAACAGAACCAATTTGAAAACAATCATATGCCAGAAAGTATTTCCAAGTCTAGATTCATCTCAAGCACCTACTTTCCAATCCCCCTTTTCATCAAAATCATTTATGCAGAAACATACCTCAATGGTAATGCAGACATGGCCCTGGTGATCACACCATGACCTAACTAGTATTAACTGTTTTTTTATTAAGTCAGTTATAACAATTATGCATAACCAACTCTCTCTGCCCTAAAAAATTTATCCTCTCCCTCCAGCAACAAATGATAGCTGCTCTTCCAAATATCAACTATCACCACCGCTTATTACACGAAGCACAAACCTTAGGTGGTAAAAGGTTGCTCTGCCAGCAAGATTGTCACACAAAGCTCCTCTCAAGTATCAAAAACTCGAGCAAAAGGCTTTAATATCTTATTCTCACTAATATTTAAAATATTTAATTGATGCTGAAGCAACTTATTCGAGTCCATTCTAGAGAGAATTAAATCGTAATATCACTCTACCTCCAGAGATACACTCTCCACATAAATTGAAAGTTATATCATGCTGCATCCACTGTTTGCAGTGACAAGGATAATCATTCCGTAACATGATATGGAGAGCAAATATTAATTATGATGTTAAGTTCAATAACTAACCAAAAAAAGCGCATGAGCAACTAGTGCCTGAACAAGCTGCTGAAGCAAAACACCCTTGACAACCTTAGGCAGGGGCACCAAGTTCTTCTCTTCCTCCTCTTTTCTAGTGTGCAACCGATAGTTATCCAAAGGCGGCAGCAGTTGATAAAACCCAGCATACAACCAATAAACAATAATTGGAGCAAAAGTTCCCATTGCTTCATCACTCACGTAACCTTCCCAAAACACCATAGCTGATCCACTTTACAAGGCAAGAAACTATAACTTCCTTTCTACTAAAACTTAGATTACAGGTTCAAAATATCCGCTTGTGAAGCCGAAGCCACATCAAAGTTAAAGATCTATGAGCCCATAAGCATTCAAAATAACCTGAAGATGGAGGTGAAAAAAAAAAAAGAATTTAGAACTATGAAGCAAACAGAGAAAACCAGAAAGAATTGAATTGCAACTTACAGCGAAATAGATCGCGAACAACTGAGAAATAGAAATGTCAATCAGATCTAAGAAAGGGAAAAGCGCCTGCTGTTGTGGATCAAACCAGGGTGGTGTAACTTTGAATATTTATAATGAAATTTGTGAAGCTTTCTGGTTTTGAGTAATAAAGAATGTGTTTAAAAGTGTAATGATAAGTAAGAGGAAGAGAGAAGCCGTTGCCGCCTTAGCCTGAAAACTTGACTTAACCTACGCTCAGTGTGCGTCGGTTAATTTATCTTTTTAGCTGTTTGGGAGACCAGAAAATGATTGGATCTCCCTCTTCCCTTGTTTCCTCCAATGGCCTTTTTCTTCTACCTCGGGTTTTTTTCTTTTCCTGGTTGCAGGCGCACGTGGCGGATGATATTTTTCCTCAACGGCCATATTCATCGTTTTTATTTTTTGATTTTTCTCTGATTTTATCTCATTTAATTATTATTATTATTATTATACCTAATTTTTTATTTAACCAGCACATTGGTATGATGTCATAATTCGATAATTTTTAGTAATTAATATTAATTTTAGCAATTAATATAATTCAAAATTAATAAAAAATCCATCGTATTTTTCTTAATTCAAGTGGATAATTAATTTGAGTTTCACATTTTTTATGCGTTTGAAATATTGTACATTTTGTGGCCATAAATTGAAAAATAAAAAAAATATTTGTTCTAATTTAATACTAAAGCATTCATTTATATAGATATAGAGTAGTATATTAATTATAGTACAGCATTAAAAAAATCTAAATTTTTCAAGATAAAATAGAATTAAATGGATTCATTCTCCTTAAGTATGATCACTTTTACTTGCTTGAGAATGAATTTTATTTTTTATAGATATATTTAATAGAAATTCGAATTAATCAGATTAATGATTACCCTGAATCCAGAGGGTTTATCATGAAAAAATCTACATTTTTTAAGTCGGGAAAATATTTTCTTTTTTTATCCTGTATATTTTAAAATTCTTAATAAAAATAACATTTTATTTTTTATATTTGAATTAAGATAGATAGATAAAATAAAATAAATTAAGACATTTGATAAATAACTTTACATTAGAGGGTTAGGTATATAATCAATGAGAAATAATTATTTGGCAATGGAGCTTTTTTATTAGTATTATTTGAAACTCTCTAATGGAAGGTCATTTATTGCTTCTTCGTCTAAAATACTTAATTGTAGAATAACCAACATTATTTCTCATTACTCCTTCTGTCGTATTTTAAAAAATATTTTTTTCTATTTTAATTTGTCTCCGTCGTATTTTAAAAAATATTTTTTTCTATTTTAATTTGTCTTACTTCAAATATCATTTTCGAAATTTAAAAAATATATTTATATGTATACTCTTATTTATTATACTACTTATTAAATATTTCTCTTTCTTATTACTTTATACTTTTAACTAAAATTAAATGAAATTTTTGAAAATATAAAAAAATATTTTTATCAATTACTATTTTTTTATGATATTAAAGTATTTTAATTATTTTTTTAATTCTCGTAAAATTAGAAAAGTATCTCTTAAAATGGAACGCATGGAGTATTATTTGTACATCATCTTTGTGGATAAAAATGTACAAACTAGAAAGTCTGATTACTTTCTCAATTAACTGGAATTTGAGTTTCATTTTTCGCCGTACTAAAAATGTAGTTAACAAAAAAAATAAAAATTTTAAATGATTTCCCGCTAAGTATGTAAATTAAAATTTTCAATTGGATTTTCTTTACTAAGGATTTTCTTTACTACTAGATTGAAAGTCCAATCCTAGTTAATGTAGATAGGACCATTAATTAGATGATATTTTAGGATTTAGATGGGACCATTAATTAATCTAAGGGTAAAAAAATTACCACAATGGAAAAGCAACATTAGACTTTATCCAATTGTTGTAACTATTTTTTTTTCCTTTTTACCGATCACTATCTTTCCTTCTTTAACCCTTTAGTTACATTTTCATTTTCATTTTCATTTTTATTTTCTTCTATTTCAACTCCTTTTCCTTCTTCTCTCTCTAATTTAATTCCTCGCTGACCACTAAAATCTAAGGGCCAAATTGTTAAAATTTATAAAATGTTATAAACTAAGTAAAGGAAAGATAGAAATAGTAAAATAGAGAATTTTCTCTTATTAATTGTGTATACTGAATAACCACAATAGGGTATTTATAGGTACAAAATAGAAAAGATAGACTTCTACTAGAATAGGGAAAATGATGAGTTTGATAGTCATCCAAATATCTCATAATTATCACAACACTTCCCCTTGAATGACTATACACTATGAATATGCCTCGTTAAAACCTTGCTAAGAAAAACCCAGTGGGATAAAAACTTAACGAAGGAAAAAGAGTACAATATTCATATGTGCTTCCCCTAAAAAATGAATCAAATTAAATCCTTTAGTTGGCGCATTCCAATATTGTACACATATTTCTTGAAAATTGAACTTGGTAGGGCCTTTGTGAACAAATCTGTTGGATTATCACTTGAGTGAACTTTGCAAACATCGATCTGTCCTTCTTTCATGAGTATAGAATAATTTTGGTGAGATGTATTTTGTTCTATCTCCTTTGATATAGCCACCTTTGAGTTGTGAAATACATGTTGCATTATCCTCATACAATTTTGTTGGCTTTTTCTCCACTACCAATCCACTTGTTCCCTTAATATGTTGAGTCATGGTTCTTAACCACACACATTCACGACTTGCTTCATGGATGGCTAATATTTCTGAATGATTTAAGAAAGTGGCAGTGATTGTTTGATTAACAGATCGCCAAGAAATAGCAGTGTCACCATATGTAAAGACATAACCTGTTTGTGATCGAGCTTTATGAGGATCTGATAGATATCCAGCATCAGCATACCCTGTCAATTCTGAATTTACTCCTTTTGGGAAAAATAAACCCATATCAGAAGTATCACGAAGATAACGTAGAACATGTTTTACACCATTCCAGTGCCTTCGAGTTGGTGCAGAACTAAATCTTGCTAGCAAATTAACTGCAAAAACTATATCTGATCTAGTGTTATTTGCAAGATATAAAAGTACACCTATTGCACTAAGATATGGTACTTCAGGACCAAGAATCTCTTCGTTATCTTCTTTTGGAAGAAAAAGATCTTTCTTGACATCAAGAGAGCGAACAACCATTGGAATGTTCAATGGATAAGACTTATCCATATAAAATTATTTCAAGATTTTCTCTATTTAAGATGAATGATGTACAAGAATTCCTTTTGGCAAATATTCAACTTGAAATCCAAGACAAAATTTTGTTTTTCTAAGATCTTTCATTTCAAATTCCTTTTTCAAATATTCTGCAGTAATAGAGATCTCTTCTGGAGTCCTTATTATGTTTAAGTCATCAACATAAACTGCAACTATAGCAAATCCTAAATTTATCTTCTTGATAAAAACGCATGGACAAATTGAATTATTCTCATACCCATTTTTCACTAGGTAATCACTTAGACGATTGTACCACATGCGTCCAGATTGCTTTAATCCATACAAAGATCTTTGGAGTTTAATCGAGTACATTTGTCGAGGTTTTGAATTATATGCTTCAGACATCTTAAATCCTTCAGGGATTTTCATATATATGTCATTATCTAACGATCCATATAAATAAGCTTTCACCACATCTATTAGATGTATATCAAGCCCTTCAGAGGCAGTCAAACCAATAAAAAATCTAAACGTGATTCTATCCATGATTGGAGAATACATTCTTTATAATCTATACCAGGTCTTTGTGAGAAATCTTGTACAACAAGTCGTGCTTTGTATCTCACAATTTCATTTAACTCATTTCTTTTACGGACAAAAATCCATTTATATCCAACAGGTTTGACATCTTCTGGTGTCTGGACTACTGGTCTAAATACTTTACGCTTAGCTAATGAATCTAGCTCAGCTTGAATTGCTTCTTTCCATTTGAGCCAATCACTTCGATGTCGACATTCTTTTACAGTTTGAGGCTCATGCTCACTATCATTAATTATTTCATAAGCAACTGTATATGCAAACACATTATCAATAACTATGTCTTCTCTATCCCACATATTTTCAGATTTTAATGAGATCTCATAATTTTTCGGTACCGGAACCACTTCTGGGGTTGCTTATTTGGAAATATGAAGTTGTTGATATGTGTTATTTTTAACCCCTTCTTGAGCATCATTTTGAATATTTTTCAATTCTCTTTTCTTTCGAGGAACAATATCTTTTGCACCAATAGGTCTATCACGCTTCTGGCGTATGTTAGATTCATTGGCTACTGTACCTACCGGTAATCCTTCAGGGATAATCAATCTTGCAGGTATATTGGCAGCCGGAACATGAGATTTAGTGACCTTTTGGGTGTTTGTAAAGATATCTGGTAATTAATTTGCAGCATTTTGCAAATTTATTATTCTTTGAACTTCAAGTTCATATTAGTTTGTGCGTGTATCATAACTGGACAAGGTTGGAGTGTTCCAACTAATTTCTTGTGCTTTTGGCCCTTTACTTTTATCTTCCCCTAACTGAGGGAAAACTGATTCATCAAATTGACAATCTAAAAATCTTGCTCTAAAAAGGTCACCAGTTAAAGGTTCTAGATACCTAATGATAGAATGAGAATCAAAACCAATATATATACCAAGACGTCGTTAAGGGCCCATTTTAGTTCATTGAGGGGGAGCAATGAGAACATATACAGCACAACCAAAATTTCTAAGATGAGATATATTAGGTTGTTGATCAAAAATAAGTTGTAAAGGTGAAAATTTTTTATATGTAGATGGTCTTATACAAACTAAAGATGCGGCATGAATAATTACATGTCCCCAAGAAGATGCAGAAAGTTGTGACTTCATAAGCATAGGTCTAGCAATAAATTATAATCGCTTAATAAAAGATTCAGCTAAACCATTTTGAGTATGAACATGTGCAACAAAATACTCAACACTAATCTCAATTGACATGCAAAAGTCATAAAATGCTTTTGAAGAAAACTCACATGCATTATCTAAACAAACTGTCTTGATAGGATGATTAGGAAATCTAGACCTTAACTTTATAATTTGAGCAAGAAGTTTAGCAAAAGCAATATTACGAGTATAAAGTAAACATACATGTGATCATCGAGTTGAGGCATCAATCAAAACCATGAAATATCAAAATGGTCCATAAGAGGAATGAATTAGGCCACAGACATCTCCATGTATCCTTTGAAGAAAAACAGGAGACTCCAAATACAATTTGCATGGTGAAGGTCATATAATCAATTTACCTTATGCACAAAAACTACAAGAAAAATCATTAGATAAAAGAATTTTCTGATCCTTTAATCTATGTCCATTTGTATTTTTGATAATACGTCACATCATGGTTGAACCGGGATGACCAAGGCAATCATGCCAAAGTATGAATATTTTAGGGTCTGAGCACTTCCTGTGCATATAATTTGATTCAACCATTTTTATTTTCGTGAAATATAATCCTGTTGAGAAACCTGAAAGTTTCTCTAATATGAACTTCTGGTTCAATTTTGTGGATGTAATATATAGATCTTCGACATTTTCATCATTTGTCATTTCAATATGATATTCATTACGACGTATATCTTTAAAACTTAGTAGATTTCTTCGGGATCTACTTGAATACAACGCATCATCAATATATAATTTTATTCAATTTGGAAGCATAATTTGGACTCTTCCAGAGCCTTCAATTACATTTGTAGAACCAGAAATCGTATTAACATTAATTTCAGCTAATGTTAATTGTATAAAATATTTCTTGAGAATAAATAAATTATGAGAATTCCTTAAGTAGAATTAAAGAAACTTCTGGTTCTCTAATAAACATATGAATTGTCAATAATTTATGTATTATAATCGATCCGTAATGGTCAAACCGGTCATGCCAAGTAATCAATTGTTAATTAGTAAACTTCAGGCTTACTATTTTTATTATATCAATATTTATATCAATTGATAAACATCAAGTTTCTTAATATCAATATCAAACAATTAGTAAACGTCAGGTTTACTAATATTTGTGACATATAGTTAATAAACTATATGTTTATTAGTATTTGTATCAATTTTCAAGTTTATTATAATCAATAAACTTCGAGTTTACCAATATTAGTATCGATTAATCAACAAACTTCTGGTTTATTGATATTTGAATAATTAGTCAACTGCATGTTACTAATACTTGCATAACAATTAGTAAATTTTATGTTTACTAATATTGTGACAAATAATAAAATAAATATTTATTAGTATTTATATCAATTTTTTTTAAAGTTTATTATAATCAATAAACTTCAGGTTTACTGATATTAATATTAATTAATCAACAAACTTCATGTTTATTGATATTTATATAATTGATAAATAATAGGTTATTAATATTTGTTAGTAAACTTCAGGTTACTAAAATTTGTATTTATTAGCAAACTTCGAGTTTACTAATATTTGTATCAAAATCAAATTATCTGAAAAAATATATTACTAATCTTATACAAAGTAGATCTCAAGTATTTATCTCTCAGTCTCAAAATGATATTCATTTCAGCGAATATTTTTTGAAAATATATGTCTGCGGGACATATTTGAGAAATAATATATTTCCTAACAAATTGTATGTAAGTAATTGCATTATAACTCTTCAAAAACCTTCAAATAATTGTATTACACATAACAATAATATATATATAGCAAATTGAAAACCAAATATGGCTTTACATAAAATATATTCATTATATATAATATAATGATTAAAATATAATTAAGCAAGGATCAAATTATAATTATGCAAAATAAATCATCATATGTAATATAATGATTAAAATATAATTAAGCAAGGATCAAATTGCAATTATGCAAAACAAATCACTAAAATCATATTAGTGCCCTTGGTAATAGAAAATATTATTCGCAGTTCTTAATATTTTCGTATATTGAAGTTTTTAAAATTATTTATTATAGGGTAGAATTATCGACCCTTAATCAATCTCATTAACTCGTGAGAATTAAAATAATTTAAAATTTATGAATTAAATTTACTTACCGTTTAATCTTGTAAATTATAATTCTTGATTCCTTCGAGCCGGGTTGTCGTAAACCACCGACTTCCAATGATCAATAGAGACTATCGTGCTGATAACGTGTTATAAACTAAGTAAAGGAAAGACAGAAATAGTAGAATATAGAATTTTCTCTTATTAATTGTGTATACTGAATAACCACAATAGGGTATTTATAGGTACAAAATAGAAGAGATAGACTTCTACTAGAATAGGGAGAATGATGAGTTTGATAGTCATCCAAATATCTCATAATTATCACAACATAAAAATAATTTTTTTAATTGATAAAAATTGTATTCTAATAAAAAATTATATTTAAAAAAAAGTAGATAATTGTTTTGTAAATAAAATTCAAAATAAGTTATAAATTTAAAAGTAATTTTTTAACTATTTAATAAATGATGCGATTAAAAATAACTTTTTAGAACGGATGTTTAAATTATTATGGCATTTATTTCATCAAAAAATGTATTGCGTTTAAGATATTACACCATTAGAAAATTTAATTTGCAATATGTCAAAATTTATGACATTTTTGTGCAAAACTAATTTTATTTTAGTTGAAAATTATAAGAAAATAGTATTTATTTGCTTGATTTTATTCAAAATTGAAAAAAAAATAGAAAAGTAAAATTTTAAATGTAAAAAATTATAAATAAAGAATATTTGAAAGAAATAAAGACTTTAGAAAAATCCATTCCTTTTTTATATTAGGTATAATTGTCATTATGAAATAAAATGAGAGTTTTTTTGTCTAAAATAAATTCTAAATCAATTACCTTTAAAAGTTAAAATTCAAATTTTGAGAAAAAACTTCAGTTTTTAGTTTTTTCTAATATAAGATTTTTTCAATTTTTGTAAAATAGATTTTTCTAAAAGTAATATTTGCCAAATATATATTTTTATTATATAATCAATCTTTTATCCAATAATCAGTTTTTTATCATTTCTTAACCAATGTCAAATGCACTCTAAGTCTACTCTCTCCATTGTTCTGACCAAGCAAGAAGTAAGAAGTAAAAACCCCGAAAAGAAACATAAATAAAATAGATTAAAAGTACAATTCACTTCTTGAAATTTGAAAAAAAATAAAAAAATAATTAATCCCTTAATGTTTTATTTTGGTGTAATATTCTTCCTACAAATTAGAGTAATGCCACACCAAAATTGATACATCCGTTATTTTGATTATTTTTCATTAGTTGACTGATAACGTTACGTAAATATGTCACATCTTGTTAATCCTCTATTCGTATTGTTTACTAACAACCGAAACGTATTATTTTTCAAAAAAAAAAAACACTCAATATTTGATGAAATTTCGAAGCAAATTAGTATAAGGACTTAGTGAGAAGTAACTTGGTTGAGTTATAGATTAACCAACTTGAACAAATTAACTTGGGAATGTAATCGTTGAGGATTTCATTTGTTATACAATAAATATAAATATATTGTGGGGATGAGGGAAAAAATGGGTTAAAAGCAATACTGGTTTTAAATCAAATCTATTTTTTTGATTAATTGATTTGATATATTCGATTTTTTGAGTACTGTAATTGTCAATCAATATTTAATCAGTTTATATTTGTATTATATTTTAATTTTTATCTTAAAAAATTTTATTTTTTTAATTATTCCTCATTAAATTTATATAGAATAATATTTTTTAAACTATATTTAAATTATATCATTCTTTTCACGTATAGTAGTATTTATATGGAGTAGCTTTTTTTTTTAATCTCTCTAATTTTTTTTATTTGATATATTGGTGCATATATTTTACTTAATAATTTTTAATGTTATTCTCTAAATATATCTTAAAGTTTATGTATTTAGTTATTTTTGTGGAAAATTTTTTATTTGATACAAAATTAAGCATATTGGTTTCTAACAAATATCAAATATAAACTTTATAAAATTAGTTATTGATATGTTGAAATAACTAACTATAAGAGGCCAACAACAGTGAAATGGGACATAACTTATGGTGGAATGGAATATGAATTTTTTAGTATTATGTTTGATTTGTAATTTTTATGTTGAATTAACTTTCAACATTTGAAATGAAATTCAATTTTGTCTAGTTTAAAAATATAAAAATTTTAATAGTCAACTAAAAAATATTATTTAATTAAATCGTAAATATTAAAACCAAAATAATAGTTTATCGAAATTAATTGATTGATTAATGATTAATGATAAATAGGAATGAGTTAACCGGTCCATTAATAATTTTCTTAAATCAGTCCATTATTATCGGTTAACTACTATATCGATTTCGGTTTTTAACTCAATTTTTCGGATCGGTTTATCGATTAACCAATAAAAAAATTTTAATATATAAATTTAATAAATTATAAAATTTATAATATTATTTTTAAGAGTTAAAAATGCTTTAAAAATTAAAAAAAATACTAATTAAATACAATATCCATTAAAATAATCAAAATAAAAATAAAATTTCCATAATTAATTATAAAAATAAAAAATATTCAATATAAAACTAATAATAGAACGTTAATTATGCACATAATTTTAATATTTATTTACTAAAAATATATATTTTACAAAATTATATTCATAATATTTATTAATTACATAAAAATTAAAAAAATATAAGTGTAAAATTTAAAATATAATTCATAAAATATATATATTTTCAGTTTCGAAACGGTTAACCACCGATTTTTAAAGTAAAAATCATAAACCTAAAATTTTGATTCGATTAACTTAAAAATTGATTTGATTTCGGATCGATTTTTCGGTTAACCGAAATTCTCATCCCTAATAATAAATCAGTTGATTTTAGGGTCTAAAAAGTATGACTGTGATCGCAGCACTTTAGAAAACAACTTAAAAAATAAAATGCAAAGCATTACGTGACAATTTACTATTAGTTTAATATATACAAACTTTCATAAATATATACAAACTTTCATAGAATTAATATAAATAAAAATTTTCCAATAAAAATACGGATTAATATCAGCATGTAAAATGCCATTAATGCTAACCGCGGAGAGCTTTCTATGCACATACAAAATTTTCAAATGAGCGTTAACTTTACTTTTTAATCAAAATTAAGATATTTATAATATAAATTAATAAATTTATTAAATATTATAAGTGGTAATGCCTCTTCAGGAAAAGGAGATAATTAACAGATAAATTTAGAGGCAGCAAAATTGACTGAACTCAAAATTCCATCCAAATTCAAAAAAAAAAAAATCCAAACTCAATCAAAATCAAATAAATACTCACTAAACTGATTCAAAATTGATCTATTTTATTATTCAATCGAATTCAATTCAATATCCAATGGACCAGCTTAAATTCATTTTATTATTCAATACTCATTTTATATATAAAACGTATGTTGTCAAAAAAAAAATATTCACAATTATGAATATAATTTATAAGTAAAAGAAAATCTTTTTCTTGCCATGGAATGGACCGTCTTGGTTGATAGGAAGCATAAGATTTTGCCTTTAATTAGATTGGAAAAGTGGGAGGAAAAAGCTACGCTAGAGATTTAGTTCTGTGTAAATTGAGAGCTTAATACTTGACCCAAATCCACAATTTTATCCAAATACATAAAAAAAATAATAATAATTCCAACCCAATCAAATTCAAATAAATACCTACCGAGTCAATTAAAAACTGATATATTTTATTATTCAATAGAATCCAATTTAATACCCATCGGATCAACTCAAATGTAATTTATTTTATTTTTCAATCCAATAGATCTGTATCCAATAATTTTTTTCTAAAATTTTCTTTAGTCAAAATATCCAATAGGTTCCACCAATTACCATATTCTATCAAAACCTACCCTATTCCTTCTCTTGTCTCGTCTATTCCTTTCAAAATTTGTTATTTCTTTGGTATTTAATTTTGATTTTGTGTCATTGTGAGACGCCAATAAATAACCATCATTTTTTTTCTTGAACTGATTTGTTGAATGGAACTCATTTTTCATTTAATTACTATAGTTTATTTAGTTTTATATTTTTTTGGTCTTAGTTGTCGATTGAATTTCACAATAATTAATATTAATCACCATATATTTCGGGATAATTTTTTAAATAATATTTTTTAAAAAAATAATAACAAATATAAAGTGTGTCAGAAATTATTTTCGTATTTGTGGTAGTGAATTAGAAGACGCTGGTCTCCTCAGCGTCATCAATCACGGCCCACCTTAATAGAAAATGCTAGTCTCCTTAGCATCATCCATCACGGCCCACCTTGATAGAAGACGTTGGTCTCCTCAGCGTCATCCATCAAGCCCACTATGCTATGTTTTTCATGTTTTGTGATAATTATATTATGATGGTTTGGATCCTTTATGTTGGTGAATATGTTTTTAGAGTATTAGTTATATATATATTCAAGTTTTAACCATTGATTTTGATTTTGATGTAATATTTCAAAATATGGCAAGTGGCATAATTTAAAATTTTTTAGTATTTAGTTAATACTTTAGTGAAATATCAAGGAACTAAAATGTCATATTCATATGCCATCGCAGCATGTATGAACAGGAATATTGATATATTCCAATTTATTGATAACTGTTATAGCATTACCGAGTCACTGAAATGTTATGAGGGTGAATTCTGATCTATGCACCATAGAGCATATTGGCCACAGTATAGTGATCCTGAAATTAAACCTAACATGGAATTATTGAGGAAAAAAGATCGGCCTAAAACAACTCGCATTCGCAACAAGATGGATAGGCGTGAACGCAGTAATGCAATCCAGTGTAGCAGATTTGGGAATGTTGGACACAATAAAAAAATATGTAGAAGTGTAGCTGGAACATCCAGTCAATTTTTTAGTGGCTGAATTATGATTCCATGTATTCATTAATATATATTGTAATATGTTTTGCAATTTATAATTTAAGAATGTTTATTAAATTATTCATTAAAATAATTATTTGTACTATTTTTTAGCATTTTATAAAGTAATGAAAAAAAGTTAAAGTATTAACAAAATACTAAAAAATTTTAAATTATATAACTTGTCATATTTTGAAATATTACATCAAAATCAAAATTACTAGTTAAAACTTGAATAAATATATAACTTATACTTTAAAAATATTTTTACAAATACAAAGGATTCAAACCATCGTATTATAATTGTCACAAAATATAAAAAACATAGCATAGTGGGCTTGATAGATGACGCTGACGAGATCAGCATCTTCTATCAAGGTGGGCCGTAATAGATGACACTGATGAGATCAGCGTCTTGTATCAAGATGGGTCATGATGGATGACGCTGAAAAGATCAACATTTTTTAACCACTATCCCAAATACGAAAATAATTTCTGACACATTTTATATTTATTATTATTTTTTTAAAAAAATATTATTTAAAAAATTCTCCCTGTATTTCCATAAAATAACTTACTTCTGGTCAACAAAAGGCCAAGATCTGGATATGACAGTAACTAAAAATCAAATCATTTTGAAATGTAATTAAATCCTTAAGAGACCTATTTGCTAATCACATATTAAAAAAATTGAGATTAAAGAAGAAGAGAGACATATATTAAAAGAAGTCCTGTCATTTTAAAATAATGATGAACCATTAATTATATATCATATTTTTAATTAAATATTATTATTATCGAATTCATTAATTATTTAATAAATAATTTATAATAATTTATATTAAATTCATATATCGGTATAAATTCGTTCAATCATTGGATATTAATACGTTTATGATCAATATTTTTTTTATCCATTTATAACCTATCTAAATATAATTCACTATTAATAATTCAATTCAAATTCATTTAACCGACCCTTTGTCACCTCTGGATAAATTTATTAGAAAAAAAATTTAAATATTAATTGTATCTTGCAAATTGAATAAATATTTTATTGTAGTAAAGATATACTCATAAGTTTATATTTACATACAATTCATTTTTGAAAAAAGGATACTTATTTGTAAATGTTAATTATATTTTCTTTTTAAAACCGGATACTCTTTTTTGTGCGTGAATATGAATTTTTACAAAACTGGATATTTATTTTAAAATATATAAAAGAAAAGAAAATGGTCAAGTCAAACAACATGCGTGACTCAACTGACCGCACGCCAAATAGGACTCCAAGCAAGGCTAAATGAAAGGAATAAATTTTAATTCATTATTATTTGAATTTCATCCATTTTTGGTCTAAATATATATTATAAAAAATTAAATGTAATTTTTTGGAACATTTTTTTAATAATGTATTTTTAATAATTATTTATAAAAATTAGGTGTATCAAAAAGTATTTATATTTTTTGGATATTTTTATGAGATCGCTGATACGTATAGCGATTTCATCAGAAAACTGTTGAGGTGCGAAAATATTTATACTGAAACAGCTGGAAGGTACAACGGTTTCAGACTCTGATTTTGAAACCGCTGTACCTTTTAATGATTTTAGTATAAATATTTCCGTACTCATTAATTATTAAATTAATAAAATTTTAATATAATATAATATAATTTATTTTTTAATTTAATTTTTTTAATAACTAGAGAGGGGAAATATTTTGACCTAGCCGCCATGCTTTTGGAGTCAAGCGCTGTCAGAGAGTCCTTGAATACATTTTGCTTTTGGACAAATTCCCGCTAATTAACTTTCTCCCGCAAAAATTAGCGAGCTTTAATACGTTTTGCTTTTATGTAGTTAGTAATTGTAGTTAGTAAAATAATAGAAAATTGATACGTAAAAAAAATTATGTCTATATCGTATATTTACTCTTAGGGCTGAGCAAAATCGAACCGAATTAAATAAATTTTGATATATTTGATTCGGTTATTTCGATTTTCGATTCATTTGATTCTAAATTAAAATAAAATATCGATTTATTTGATTCGATTATTAAAATTGAAAAATCGAAGAAATCGAACCGATCGAAATTTTTATATATATATATATTTTATGGTGTTAAGATATTAGATAGCATAGCTTGGCTTGGTGGTGTGAAAGCATTAAGAATGCCATGAGGCCCCAGGTTTAATCCTGGGAAATTGCATAATGGTGACTCACGTTAGATTGTTAAATTTTTATTTAATTATTATATTGGATTTATAGCTATTAAATTCAGATAAAATAATATCAATTTTTATTTAAATTCAGTATATATTAAAATAAAAATTTAAATTTTCAAAATGACTATATTTATCTAAAAATATTTAAATTATTAAGATTTTTTTTTTCAAAAAAAATTAAGAATTTGACCAAATAATTATCATTACTTAATATTTGAACCAACCAATAGCAAAATTAACAAATGAATATGTAATTTTCTATATTCAAATTTCACCAAGAACTTTAATAGTTTCCCTGATCTCGTTTTTTTTTCTAATTATTAATTAGTTAATTGGGACTACAAATATTTTACCAACAAATATTTGAAATATATTTATTTATAAATCAATTTAATATAAATTATTAAAAAATGGAAAATGTTAATTGCTATTTTAAAAAATATAGTTAGTAGTATTTGAAAAAAATTCAATTTAAAAATTTGAGAGAAGAGGGAATTTATTTCTGATTTCTACATTTCTAACAGTCTTTCTACAAAAAGAAAAACAAGAAATAGTCTTTCTACAAAAAGAAAAATAAATTACCCTAAAATTACAAGAAATCATATTTTAGTTATAAATTATTATTCGAAGAGGAAATTTATTTCTGATTTCTACATTTTTAACAGTCTTACTACAAAAAGAAAAATAGAATATCCTAAAATTGTAAAAAATCAGATTTTAGTTATAAATGATTATTCAGAGATGCAAGTTTTTATATGAATTATATATTTAATATAATTCAAATTATGAATTTTTCCTATATTTTTAATTAATTATATCATCATTTTTAATTATCTTCTTCGTGTTTTTTTAGTTACTATCTTTTTTATGTTAGAAATAATATATGTGTAGCTTAAAAAAATAAATAATAATATATAAACAAAAAATTGAATTCAAATTGATAAATTATTGAGAAATTGATAAATAAAAAAATGAAATTCAAATTGATAAATTATTGAGAAATTTAATATAATAAATTTATGTATATTATTTTAATTTTAGTTATCTTAAATGAATTTAATTTGTTGAATATAAATTAATTTAATTTATGAACCCATATAAGTTAAAAACCCAATTAAAAAAAGTCCATATTGATCCAGAACCGGTAGAACCGAACCGACTGAAATTATTTCGGTACATTCGGTTTTCGATTCTATATACTTCGATTTCGGTTCGATTCTTAAATTTCCTGAAGTTTGGTTTTTGGTTCAATCGGTTCGGTCCAAAACCGAACCGAACCGACCAAATGCTCACCCCTATTTACTTTAGTGTCAAATAAAATTAAATAATATAATTTATTCTAGTGTCAAATAAAGTTAAATAATATAATTTACTCTAGTGTCAAATAAAATACAATACAATGTGAGTATTTACTTTAATGTTAAATTTTTTAATTGCATTATTTATTCTAGGTAAAATATTTTTTTGATAAACTATTTAAAATAATTTTAAAATAAAGTAAAAATACGAAATCATTTACTGAAAAAATTTTAGAATATTATATATTAAATTATATAATTAAAATTAAATTATTAAATTTTATTTTATTTAAAAAATTAAATTAAAAAATAAATTAAATTATATTAAAAATTTATTAATTTAATAATCGGTACACGAAAAATATTGTACCGAAATTGCTGAAAGGTACAGCGGTTTCAGACTCTGAAACCGTTGTACCTTCCAGCGGTTTCAGTATAATATTTTTCGCACCCACCGGTTTTTTGATAAAACCGTTGTACGTGGCAGCGGTTTTGTAAAAATACCCAAAAAATATAAATACTTTCTGATACATCATATTTTTGTAAATAATTATTAAAAATACATTATTAAAAAAAATGTCCCTAATTTTTTTATATCTCTTTTTAATTCTATAATATTAAATAAATTTTAATTTTTCTAATTAAATTTATATAATTCTGGCAAAAAGAAAAAAGAAATGTTATTAAATTCATCGTTATCCAACACTGTCAATAATACACATGGAAGAGCGAGCAAGGCAGATTTCGGCTTTTTCTTTTTTTTTTCATAATTAAAAATTAAAAAGTATTTTTAGCTTTTTATAAAAAAAAAAAATTATAATTGTGCACTGCCTATCACGTGCTTGTCACATGTTATATCTAAGGTTTCTTTCCGTTTCTTCCTTTCCCAAATCAATTTGCCAATTCTTATACATTATGGAGCTGTTCTAACTTTTCATTCCACACGTGAGATAAAAAACGCAGGTGAAGCTTTAATTGCATAAGCTATTAACATTGTCTGTGTACTGCTGATGCATGTGACAGCTAATAAGATGAGCTACAAGAAAAATCATTATCGAGCGGTTTTAATGAGTAGCTATTACAATGTTATTCACCGGTACACTAATTTTGATTAATCGTTATAAATTTAAATATGAGATATGATTTCAAATTATTAAGTGAAACATATATATATATATATTGGTAAATTCGTTGAAATTAAAACCTATCATAGGTCATAGCTAAGATAAACTTTTTCGCTTTCACTTGTTTATTTTTCTCTTTGATAATTACTTTAGTGTCTATTTGTTGCATGATTTTAAATGATTTATTAATGTATTATTTTAAAACCAACCATTTTTATTTTTATGGTTCTTGAAATAGTTAATTTCATTCATAGTCACTAAATTTATGTCTAATTAATAAAAAAATAACTGATTTATTTTTTGTAACTTAAATATCACTGAATTTATCATTTTTTGGTAGAAAAATTATCTTGATCGGTTTCTAACGATGATTTTTGTCGAAATACGGATGTCGCATGTCACGTCATATGTTTGGATAGACGGTCAGCAGTCACGTCATTGAAAGAGATAACGTGTATCCAGATATATGACATGACTAGCTGACTGTTGTGTGATGTGACCTCTTTCGGTGACGTGACTGCTGACATATTGTGCTAGATGTGTTCAGACATATGACGTAACGTGCAATATCAGCATTTCGGCAAAAATAATCATCGAAAACTGGTTAAGATGATTTTTCTGTAAAAAAAAGATAAGTTCAGTGATATTTAATTCACGAAAAATAAGTCAGTTACTTTTGAACTATTAGACGTAAATCCAATAGCCATTGATGAAATTGACTTGTTCTTGGGATTATATTATCTTAGACTCCACCTTTCTTTGGACTCTCATACTCAACTCTCCCCTCCTATAGACCTGATAAAATTGATTCAAATCCACGGGTTGATTCAAATTCATCCAAAAAAATTAATCCAAACTCAATCCAATCTAAATGAATATTCACTGGGTCATATCATTTTCACAAAAAATAATTGAACTATTAATTTCAAATAATTTGTTGTCCAAAATTAATTAATAAAAAATTTTATACTAATTTATATTAAACCCATGAGTCGATCAAAATCAATCCAATTCATTTAAATATTGATTTATTTATGATCCATATTTTTTGACCCATTTATGACCTAATCCATTAATGACACAATTCAAATCCGTCCAACCCATCCATTTGACACCTCTACCCTCTTACAGGTCAAATTTGTTACCTTTAAAAAAATATATAAAAATTTATGGGGTATATTAATTTTTTTACCTTTTTTTTTTCATCCTTTTCACTAGTCTCTCACACGCATGTTGTGTCCGCTTTAGAGATAACAAAAGTGACGTATCACATTAATAAAACTGATTATTACTTATATGATAGACATTAAGGTCGATTTATACCACATAAACGTAAACGTCGTGTAAGCGCAGTATCTATATAAACAATAACTAACCCAACGTTTGTTGTTATTTAATCTAGAAGCTCCTCTGCCTGGCCCTATCCATGTATATATTCAATTATTCATATTATAAAATAAAATAATATATTTTGCTCCTGATTATTATAAAATGATATTGGACTCCACTAGAGTTATGATCCCATGTGACATAGCTCACTACAAGCCCATAAATGAATGGTTCCCTTCAGCATAAGAATTAGCCCGGTTCTACTTCAATTAAAAAAAAAAAAATCAAACTAATTTAATTAGTTCAATTTGATAATTTAATAATCAATTTGATTTTAATTAATAAAATATATGAATTTTGATTTATTAATTTAGTTTGATCAATAGTTAAAAATCTAAAAGGTTAAAATTTATAAAACATGTCATTTTTATCTAATATTTTAATAGAATTATGGTAATAAATTTAATAAATTGTACAATTTGTAATATTATTTTTAATAATTAAAAATGATTTAAAAATAATAATAATAATTAAATATAATATTCATTAAAAGAATCAAAATATAAATAAAATTTTTATAATTAATTATAAAAATTAAATATATTTAATAAAAAAACTAATAATAAAGTACTAAATATGCACATATAATGAATAAATTTTAATAATAAAAAATAATTTTAATGTTTATTTACTAAAAATATGTATTATAATAATAATAATTTAGAAATTTATATATCATAATATTTATAAATTACAAAAATATTAAAAAATATACGTGTAAAATTTAAAATATAATTTATAAAATATATATAGATCGGTTGACCATTAATTTACTATTAACTATCGATTTTTAGACGTAAAAACCGTAAATCTGAATTTTCGATTTGATTAACCTAAAAATCAATTTGATTTCGGATCAATTTTTCGGTTAACCGAAATTTCTATTTTTTTTGCTCACCCCTAGTAGCTATAGTTGCGATTTTAAATTTATAATGCACCAATAAAAAAAATACGACGATAAATCTATATTAGCCATCTATTAAGGTATTATTTTTTTTTATTAAAGTATGAGCTGTTTTGAGCGGGCACTTAAAGCATCGCATTCAAATTAATTCCTGTTCGAGCAAGATAGGATCACTAGAACGGTAAAACTCTTACATCTGAGATGTAACACAACTTTATTCTCAGAACTCGAATTCGAAATCACTGATTAAACTAATAAAAACCCTTATCATCTCAGTTATGTGCTCGGATATCTATTAAGATATTATAAAATAACATTTTCCAATCAATTTGTATTATTTATTTTTTGTAAAACTTCTTAAAATGTACATCAAATATCATGTGATTATTTAAGAAATTTATAATTTTTCTGATTTTGTCATCTCCGTGATTATTGGGGATGATGGAGAAATTAGGAAACGATCAATAAAAATAAATTTGAGTTTTTTGTGGATTTGGGCAAATGAATATAGCAAATCTACGAAAATCACGATTTGATGTTTTACAATTATCATTTTTCGTTCTAAATTCATTCATGTTTAGTTTAATTAGTAAAATAAAAACCATATCTATTTTGCCAAATAGGTTTTTGGTTTTTTATAAAGAAAAAACGAAATTCCATTCATGGAAAGAGATATATACATCCGGAGGTGGCAAATTGACGGATTTTGATTATCCATAAACGGACAGATTATAAATGAGTAGATCATAAATGACCAAAAATATATGGATCATAAATGGACCAATACTCAAATGAGTTGGACGAGTTTGATTCAACCTATAGATTTAATGCATGTTGATTCATTTTTCATTGGCTCATTCATCCTTATTTTATTTTTTCACCAAAATTATTTCAAAAGTTTCTAAATATTATAATAAGATGTTTTTAAAATTTTGAGTCAATCGAAGTTCGTTTTAATAGGTTTTAAGGACCGAAATATTTTCTGTCGGTTCGAAAATTCTAAATTTTAAATGTGTCCAAAATTTTAATTTTCACTTCCAAAAATTAATATTCATTATTCTAAGATGTTCTATATAATTGGAATAATTTTTGAAAGTCTGTGAAATATTTTCAATCCGGTCAAAGATAGTTTAACCCCTTTTCGATTCCGTGACTTATTTTTATTTTGATTTTTGGATGACTATTTGATCTCAATTTTAGCTCAAATTATACCACCAAACTCGTCATGAATTGTACTTTCTAATGACGATATAAAATATTTTTGGACCTCAATGGGTCCGAGATGATATTATTCACCTTTTGTATCATTATTTACTATCGAAAAGTACTATTCATGCCAGTAATGATTTCGGGGGCGTTACAGGCGATGATGGTGAAAAGAATAGATAATTTTGAGAGAGGGGGGAGAGGGGGGGAGAACTAGACTAAGTGAATGGGGAGGTCCATTGAGCTTAGATGGGTCGCATGTAGCTTATATGTGGATCAACTTATTATACCTACTTTTTTAATGAAATTAATATTTGTATACATTAAAATGATACAAAAATAATGCAATAAAAATATTTGTCCAAATATATTGGATAGTACAAATAAATCGGATGGCCCATATAGGTCGTATTACGGTCCAGATGGATCGTATGTAGGCTAGACGTGGATCAATCAATTTGACCTATTTTTTAATAAAATTAACCCTCAATATAATGTAATATTAAAATTACTGCGGTAAAAAAATATGATAATCCAAATGGGTCATTTTTGGGTTGGCCCAATGGGCATCATAAATACACCTATTGGGCATTTTGTAGGAGGTCCATTGGGCATCATGGGCAAGATCCAAATGGATTACATATTTAGTGGATCATTTTTGGGTTGGTCCAATAGGTATTTTTTTGGATTGGGTTATATTTGGATCATTTTTTGAACGAATTTGGATGAAATTTTGGGTTTGGATCAATTTTGCCAGCCCTATGTACACCTATATAAAAAAATATTATACCAATTTAATCTCCTAAAAACTAGATAGAGATGAGCATAGATCGATTTTTAGTTACAACAAATGTGTAATAACTGAAAACCAAAATTTAAGAAAAATTATAAAAATCAAATCAAATTTTACTACCAACCAAACTCATTTGATAATCAAAATTCTTTTGCATCACTTATCAAAATCAAACCGATTAATAATTAAAAAATTTTTAGATTTTTTATTTGGATTTTTAATTATTAATCGAACCTAATTAATATCTAAAATTTCTATATTTTGCGAATCAACTAAACTAACTGAATTTATTTTGTTCCATTTGCAATTAAAACTGAACGGTTTTCACTCTATAACTGAAGCAGTAAATGAAATTGATTATTAAAAAAGTTAATTAGAAATAATTCAATATTTATCCTAATCCACGAGCTATACAATCAGTATAGCAAGCTAAACATTTAATAATTTAAAGAGAAATTTAACTTTAATCAGAAATTTAAATGAATAAAAAGAACATAATACCAACTTAGGACCTCTTTTATGAGGAAAAGAAAAACTAACGATCTTATCTTCTAAAATAAAAGGCCAACAAATTTAATTTCAGTTATATTAATTATTTTATTTTATTTTAGGGAGATAGTTGTGTGCAAATTTTTGATAATTTTATCATCGTTACTTTATTCATATCATGGTTATTTGTAGGTTCAAACAGGGTATTCCAATAAAAATTACAAGTATAAATCCTGAACTACTCGTATTTTTCCTATTTACATAACCACATGCACATGAAATCCTACACCATAGAATTTTTGCTTTGCATATATACGTATGTATTACAAGATATATTAACATAATGTTTAACAGTACATAATGTTCATATTACAAAAATCTTTAATGTCTATATAGTATTACAATGCAAAAGTCATATTTTTCAAAAGAGTTCTTCACTTTAAGCTTGGTGTTGGTCTTGTTTCCTGTAAATTACATCCATGTGAAAAGGTCCTATCTTGCATACTTACACGGATTAACACCCATGCTAAACTATAAAATTTAGTGGCAAATACTTAATTTTGAACAATCACTCACAATAGTCATCCTCGAAGCACACACTTAACAAGCAAAACATAATTTAATCATAAAAACTCATTAAGATATAAACCGGCAAATTAAAATAAACAAGTTAGGTTATTTATTCAGGTAAGATGATGTAAACTTATATAAGCATTGATGAATATGCTTAGGTATTTACTATCATAAAGCATTTATCTATATAATGTTTCTTTTGTTTCACATATGTTTTAACTTTCTGTATTTGTCTGTACATATTCTGTGGAAGTTGATAATTGGTGCTATGGATATCCGACAACATCGGTCATTTGGATACCCATAATCATCAATCTTGTTGATATTCAAAGGTACGTATCAGACATGTGGATTCAAATGGGGTCGGTACTATGGACCCAAACAAAGTAAATACTATGGACTTAAATGGGATCAAACCTGTGGTAGCTGCAATATACCTTATAGGCATTTTTACCTATCCACAACTAGACCCTATACACAGGCATTAGGTTACCTTTTGCATTATAACATTTATCATTTTCATGTATTACAATATCAAGTTTTTGTAGGCATGTACATTTACATGTAATCACCTCGTCTAGTTAGTATTAGATATACATATTCACATATTCATGCATGTATATATGTACTTATAATTAAACTCATATAATCTATTTACATGCTCATGTAAATGTGAAATAAGCTTATAAGCTCAGTAGTTGCGTAGAATATATATTATATACATGTAAATCTTTATAATCATGCATTTTCTTATTCCAATGCATTATCACTTATTTCACAAACAATAAGTCTTCATTTACCTTTATATATGTGTTTGTAAAGTTTCATTAGCACCCGAAAATGATCGGGTAAGATTCGGTAACAATTGAGGCAAAATTTGAAGGGGTCACGACAAGGAGATAATCCTCCCAACTGTGAGGTATGCACAATTTCAGTCCAGAATCTATGCCCATGGTGGGGAGCCAAATCTCCCCGTCGTGAGGTACCTAAAACCCAAGATTTTCATGAGATAGAATCCCCGAGTCATCTTGCTGTGGGTTTTTTGGTACCTAAATGAACTTTTATGGAAAAATGTCTTATAAGAAAATATTCTCCTATGTTTCTAGTTTTCATATTACCAAAAATTAAGCAACTTGGACAAGTATTTCATAAAATATATACAAAATAACACAGGCTAGTCCAAAATAAAAGCAACATTAGATTCTCAGATTAAAGCTAAATTTCGAGAAATTTAAAGATAGAATTAGATTTTGGTTTCTTCTACAAAATTTTAAATCTATATTTTAAGTTTAATTTTCAATTAGAATCATTTAATTTTCAATTAGAATTATCCAATTTGGAGGTCTGTAAGCCAAGTTATGGCCAAAACACTCCCACTAGTCCAAGTAAAATTTAAGCAGAATTTTTCTAAGCCACTCTTTGTGCTACAATTCATCTTTTCTATACAATTAAGCATCAAACTAACATTTTCACATTCATTATGTATCTTTCTAGCAAATATTCAATCAAAACTAAAACAAACACATGTACAGTAAATTAAATGATTCCCAAACCTGTTTTAGCCAACTCTTTCTTCAATCATCCTTCATTTCCTTTCACTTGTGTTTAGCTTCCTTTTCCCTAACTATATACACATCCAATAGCATATTTACATCAATTTTTAACCCTTACATACAACCCTATTGGAGATCAAGATGAATATGAAAAATAAAGTAAAAACCTTATAAAAACTCACCTCACATACTTAGGAATCTAACTTCATTACTTAAGCTTTTAATCAAA
The DNA here is from genome assembly GCA_037975025.1 of Excoecaria agallocha. Lineage (NCBI taxonomy): Eukaryota > Viridiplantae > Streptophyta > Magnoliopsida > Malpighiales > Euphorbiaceae > Excoecaria > Excoecaria agallocha. Next base: position 123,339,898 of record CM075806.1, on the reverse strand, counting down.
CAATTTAGTGTGTGAGAGTAGTGTGGAGAGAGAGAGGCATTCAAAAAATTTATAGCAAGGAAAATCGAATTCTCTTTTCGCTTTTTTACCAACTTCATGCAACTTCTAGACCCACACTTACATACCTTTATTTGATTGGTCTAATTCTTAGATACCTAGAATTATTTCATCTAGGTCTTTCATTTTTTTTTACATTCAATTGTATACTTTATTAACTCCATATACTCATCAATACATATCTCATATTTGTTTATTTATGCATATGCATGCCAATAATCAAATTATCATTATACCTTTGCCTATAAGATTATTTCTCTTTATACCCCTTTCTACACTTTATTCAACTAACTCTTTATGTTATCATTCAAATGCACCCTAAACACATTAAAATACTACTAAGGTGTACGTTGGAGTCTCACAGTCGAATCCCAATTGTGTGCAAATCTAAAGAATTAATATATGTTAAAATTAGTGTTGCCCATTCCATAAATCAAAAAAATGTAATGGTTGCTAGAATAAAATCAAATTTAATATCCATTCGGCAACATTGTGGTTTTAATTTTTTTATTTTTTTAAAAAAAGGGTTAAGGTAAATTTTTTCCCCTTAACTATTGAAAAATCGTTGATTTTACTCTTAAACTTTATTTTTGAGTTAATTTTGCTCCCAAAGTCAATTTTTTTAATGTGCTTTTACCCTTAAAACGGACAGAATGCTAACATGGCTAATGGCACTTATGGCGACCAATCAAATTGCTACATATCTCGTTGCTCTCTCTTATATCATAGATCTAGTGAGCAAAAAAATAATTAAAAAAACTGGTGTAGTAGCTTATGCAGCAAAAATTTTAAAAATAAAATCTTCCTCTCTCCTACTTTTTTCTCTCTCCTCTTATTCTTCACAATTCTTTTAGCACTACTTCCTTGGAAAATATAATTACATGGATTGTGACATTCTCTTTCTTGTAAATATAATGCAATTACTTTCACTCCTAAGCCATGTCTATCAACTTCTTCATTGATAATTTCCAAGCATATAGGTCAATTATAAAGACACTAATTGCAACGTATTTAAAAGAAAAATTAAAGACAAGAACCCTAAAATAGAGTTTGCAAAATTGTACAAAAGCCAACAAAATCTAGAAAAATTTATGGTTTATAGCTAATTAAAATTATTGAAAATAATCAAAAAATGAAAAACAATTTCTTTCAATCGCCAAACCTACTCTCTCTTCTCTCCTTGATGACCTTCTCTTATAATGCCTCATTACTAGAGTTGCTTCCTCTGTTTTTCTTCTCTCTCCTTTGTCTGTTGCTGCTGGTCTCACCTTTTATGCTTCCTTTCCCATAACCTCCTTCACCTCACCATCTTTGCCCTATTTGCCTCAAGCTCTTCCTTCTATGTCATCTTCTGCTAGATGTTCTATTAATTTTATTCGTGTTTACTTGTTTTAAATCCCAAATAATGCAATTGTTAAAATGAGTATGTAGAAATCTAAACATTTATGAATCTATTACAAAAATTTTATTCGTTTGCTATTAATTTTTGTTTGTCATTTTTAATTTTTCTGCATTTTTGTGTTTGAATGTTTGGGAGTTGGTGATTTTTGAGAAATAATAAGAAAACATGAGAAAAAAGAGGAAGAGAGAGGAGAGTTTTTCTTTTTTAAGTTGCCTTCTTCTTTTTTTTTCTGACTTGATCTATGATTAAGAGAGAGAATTTTCTGGCATGTCACATTTTGATTGGACACCATTAGTATTGTAATGATTTAAATACCGAGTTAGTCGAAAATAATATTTTTCGATAATGAATAGTGATACCAGGATGAATAGTATATTTTGAAATAAAAAAATATTTTATTGGACCATTATAAAGAAGAGGTTAATAGAAGTCTAAGAATATAATTTGGACTGAAAATGAGATCAAGTGGATCATCAAAAGTTAAAAATAAGAAAAAAATCACAGTTTCGGTTCAAATAATGCCCGAATTAGCTAAGATTTGACAAGAACCTTAAAAATAGCAAATATCCTCTAAAAATCACCATAATTTTCAGATCTACATTAAATGAGATGTAGAATCATATGATAAAAAATTAATTCTTCAGTGACACAAAAAATCGAACTACTGGACTGGTAAAAGTCGATTAAATTGAAAAATATTTTTTCGTTTACCCGAAAATATTAGTGAAATCTAATGAACACATTTTGAGAATTTTAAAAGTATTTTTGGAAAGGTTTAAACTTAAGAAGGAAAAAATGATGATTTCAATTTAAATAGTAATCGATTGACCATGGATTTGATCGAGATTTTAAAAATAGCAAATGATCTTTTAAAATTGCAGAAATTTTCAGTTGGTCTCTTATTGGTAATTAAAATTATTTGATAGTAAAAAGTGATTTTTCGGTAACACCAAAAATTAACTAATCGGATTGATTTGAGTGAATTGGATCATAAACAAATTTCGATTGAGTGAAAAATTTTTACAGAGACTATATTATATATGTTAAGAATTATGGAATTAATTTTAAGTAAATTTAAGTTTTGAAAGTGAGATAAATAATTTGTGGATGCATAATGGGTTTAAAATGGAAATTGGATTTGAATTTAGCCCAACCACATTGGTTGGACCATGCCCAACCCAAACCAACCCCTATAAGAGATACAGAAATATGCAATTCTCTAAAATTCTTACCATCTTTCTCATGGTTTCTTTTCTCTTCTTCGTGATCAAATGGCCTTTCTTTCATTTTTCATGAAATTTTCTCTAATTTTCTTCCCTAATCCCACTAAATTAAACATTTTTAAGTAATTTTTAGCTCCTCTATTAGCTAATTGAAGTCTCTAATCTTCAATTGAAAGGTTAAAAGTTGTAAAAATCAATGAAAAATATTTATATATCAAAAATTGGATAAGTAATTTTGAGGTTTTTCATTTGATTTAATGATTTTTATAAATATTTTGAAGGATGTAGAGCATGTATATGTAATTATATGGAGCAAAGAAGGCAAAAAATTAATGGATTTTTATCCTTGTATTTTTGGCCATAATAGAAAAAAAAAAGAAACAGTTTCCAAGGTTAAAGGCCAAATATAGGAGATTTAGAGTATGAAGAACAAGGAAATGAGGTAAATGGATACATAATTCCTTAATTTTCATATAATTGAATTTGATTTAATGCTATTCATGTTATGTATGTATGTGAATAATAGATGTATAATTGAAATAAATATTATAGGCATGATTATGGATATTAAAAATGATGATTTGAATGACTAAAAGCTGGAAAAGAGAAATTTGAAGACATGGGCTTATGTTGGCCAAATAGGGTGTGTATGCGTGTGATGGTATATTTTGGTTAAATCTTGAATGTAAAGTCATAAATTGTATGTAGGTGTATTTTTAATGGTATATTAATTTAATTGGAATTTTTGAAATTTAATAAAATATTTTTAAGTGAAAATTTTACATTATATTGTAGTGAAAATATTGGCTTTTAATGAAACAAATTGAGTTTATTGCATAAATGGAAATAATATTAACCAATTAGTTAATTGAAATAAAAATGGTAAGAATAAACAAAAGGGATAAAAAAGAAGGCAATTAAAGAAAGGACCTAAATGGAAGGAAACAAAAGTTTAGGGATAAATTAGCAATTTTGCCAAGTATTTGAGAAAAATGATAAACTAAGTGAACTAAGCGTTAAATAGCTAATGCAATAAATTAATTGAGTACTGATTATGAAATTTTTCATGAAATAAAATTTAGAGATCAAAATGTAATTTTACAAATACATAATGAATTGACAGTGTAAAAGAATGCCAAGAAATTTTAATAGAGTGCAATAGTACGTAAATGAAAGAATTTGAAAGTAAAAGGATAAAATAGTAATTTTATAAAATATGAAAGAAAAAGGGGTGAAATGGTAATTTTAAACAAAGTTAAGATTTCTAGATAAAATGGATATTTAAATGAGTATGCAATGAGAAATTTTGCAAGAAATGTAGTTAGGGACTAAATTAAAATTTTACAAATGAATATTGAATTAATAGGGTAAAATGTATAATTGATTGTAATATTCGTAAGTAAAATGAACAAAAGGGCATTTTAGTAATTTAGTGAAAAATGAAGACTAAAGGGTAATTTAGTAACTTATTGAAAAATGAGAATTAAATGGTAAGTTTATAAGTGAATATTGAGTTAATGATATTAATTGAATAATTAATGGCATTTCGGTAAATAAATTAAAAGTGAAGGGCATAATTGAAATTTGATAAAAATTAAAGGTTTAAATGGTAATTTAGCTATTCTAGGGATTAATATGTGAATTATTCCTAATAATGTTAATTGAGAACTAAACGATAATTTAACTAGCTTAAAGGACTAAAAAGTAATTTGAAAGTAAATAATATTATAAGTATAAAAAGGTAATTAAATATTGATTTTATATAAGTTAAATAGAAGAAAAAGATGAAATGGTAAATAAATAAAAGTTTAAGGACTAAAATATAAAAAGATACTAAAGTGTCTAATTTAAGGATTAAATTGTAATTAAAAATATATATGTAAGTCATTAAAGTAATTGTTAGGAGTGAAAAGTAAATCATTAAATAGTAACAAATAGCAAGGTTAAAGATTTGTCTAATAATAATGAAGAAAAACTATAAATAAGTAATATATATATGTGTGTGTGTGTGTGTTTGAGAAAATATTTAAATGAATTTTTAAATTGTAAATATATCGCTTAAGGTGAACACTATGGAAATGTTAAGTCAGGTGAAAAAAAATGGCGTAAAGCAGACTGAAAGGAAATAAGTATTATAGAATGAATGAATGGATAATTGATTGGATGTAAAGAAATTATATGGAAGTTTTAAATGAGTATTGATTAATTGGAGCCGAACGTATCGGCAATTAAATTGAAAATGAAGAATGATCTGAAAAAGTGAATGAAAATTAATTGAATATTGCCCTTAGTAGTAATCTGATAGCTAAATCTAGTACAGAATATAGTTGGCTAGCCATAGGGATATTAAATATATAGCCGCAGTGCGGATCATGGCGATTTGCTTTAGTAGGTCAATGACGGTCTACTGATGAATGACTAAAATGTAAAAATATTAAAATGTGAATGAAATGTAAATGTTCGGATGGTTCTTCGGAATCACTCTAAATGTACTAATCCCATGTATCCGGTTCGAAGATTCTTACCGGATTGATACCAGGGGGAAGCCAAAGAAAGAAATTGAATTGAATATTTCATAAAGGAATGAAAAATAATAAAGTGAAACCAAAGATTATTACCGGATTGATAACAAGGGGAAACCAAAGAAAGAAATTGAATTGAATATTTCATAAAGGAATGAAAAATAATAAAGTGAAAGAAAAATCAATCATAAAGTATAAATATTATAGTGGAATGTTCGATAAAGTACCGAATGACTAATTACCAAAGTAAAAGTACAAAAACAGTAACATGATAGAAAAATGAATAGTAGATAACTAATCGAAAATGGTCCCTATAAATAATGAATTATAATGAAAATGAAGGAAAAATACTGACCAATGAAAATGTATACACAATATTGGTACAAGGATTTAATTAAAATAGTATTCATACTCTCAAGCATAAATTTAATATACGAACTAAATTGTCTAGACCATATTAAAGTGATTAAACGAAAAGAGATAGTAAAATCAGCGAGGTAATGTTATGATCGCAAATACTGAAGTGAAAACTAAACCAAAACATTATGTAATGAAACTTTAAGGATTAAATCATAAATAAACCTTAATTAACGAATTAAAATGTAGAGTAAAATAAAAGTAGAAAAGTAATGATAATATTGAATAGTATAACAATATAAGTAATTGATAATTGTAATGCTGAAACTGACAATAATATAACATTTATTAAGAGGATAAAATATAAAGAAAATTCAGTATTGAGTGTAGTACAAATATAAAGACTGGAACAAAGAAACATTAAATAACGTAACGGTAAAGATTTAAAGATATAAGTAATGATGAAATTGACAATGAAAATAGTGTGTGACTGTAAATCAAGAAATGAACAGAAGAATTGTGAATAATTTAAGTACTGTAGTATAAGAAAAGAACAAATATATGCAAACTGTAAATTGTTTAATGGTCCAAATAAAGATTAATACCGAAAATAGTATAAAGAAAATGAAAGTAAGTTAAAGTAAAAGTTTAATTGAATTAAAGAACACAATTTAATCGAAACAAAGGACACGGAAATTAATAACGACAACTATAAGAAAAGTTAAAGCTACGGTTAACATAATGAATGTAATGTATTCAGTGTAACCGAAATAAAGTAAAAATAGTTATAACTGAGTATGATAAATTAATGAAAAATGATCAAAGTGTAATAATCAGCTAAATTAATAAGAAAAGTAATAATCACTGAAAATATTCTGAAAATGTTTGAAATGTAAAGTAAAATAAAAGCCAATATAGATAACGACCGATTAAAAATGCAAGTAAAATAAAGATTAAGCAAATGTTAAATAAAGAATTAGTAACACTGAAAGTTAAACAAATAGATGGGAAAGTATTAAATGAATAAGGTTATGTAATAAGAAAATAATATGTGTGCATGAATGAATATGTTATTGAAAATTTTGGGATTTGTATCCACCACTGGGCATTTTTAATGCTTAGCACGTAGTGTTGCTACAACGTGCAGGTTATGGAAGTAGAAAGTTGAAGTGGCTATAAGCTGATGTTGATCAAGAACAGTGATGCCAAGCAAGAGTGACAGTATAGACACGGAATATATATATTCAAGCGAAGTAACCGACTTAGGTATAGATAATTTAGATAGTTATGTGTTTCATGTGTAAGTATTGGTACTATTCTGTGTAGAGTATCTTTAAATTGTTATTATTACAGTTGATTGAATGTTATTGTTATAATATTAATTGATATTTTAGAAATTTTTTTACTGTATTATTTACTATAGCAATTGTAACTGTCATAGCGTGTTAACATCCGATCACTGTACATACAACACGGTGGTATAAGGATATTACAAGTTTTGTTAGACATGTGACATTTCCATCTGTTTGAGGGGTAAAATAGTACAATAAAATTAAGTTGAAGGGTAAAATTGCACTACAAAACTAAGTATAGGGCCATAATAGGCTTAAAAAAAAGTTAAGGGGTAAAATCATCCCATTTTCCATAATTCGGGGCAAAAATCACCTTAATCCTTTAATTGGAAAATAAGAATATCGAAAAAATGATTTTTAGGGTTCTGTTATTAATTTGTCAAAAATCTCTTATTATTATTTTTTTCTTAATATTATTGTTATTAGAGCGTTGACCACTTATCAAAGCCAAAACCAATCAAGTTGCCGCCGCTCCCACTTTCTATTTTTTCAAGTCATAGTCAATTAATCTACAAAGGAGAAAGAAATGTTGGTGTCCTAATTTTTTTGCTTTTGTATTTTTTTTATGAGATCAATATTGTGCAAATTTTGAGTTTAATAGGATTATTCAATAATTATGGTTTGTGGAGGCTGCAATAGTATTTAATGAAGGGAGCAAGTGGTTTAAATGCAATACATGGAGAGAAATAGTATAACTGAAGTGAATTTCAATTGGTTGATTCTTTTTAAATATAATTTTTATAGCCATTATTGAATTTTATATGTTTGGACATAAAATAATGCTAACAAATCATATATAATATGATAATGCCATTTAATTGCCCAAGCTTAGTATATAATTTTAATAATAGTTTCTTAAAAGGAAAATAGGTTTGGTTGTGGAAAAGAAAAAAATCATCCAATTTGAATTAAATGATTTATTTACTAGTTAATTTTATATTTTTTTGCTAAAAATACAATTCACCCCCTTAAATTTGACAAAAAAATAACTAAACCCCCAATATTTTTTTTGGTGCAATATTTTTCCTAAAATTTACAAATTGGAGCAATATCACTTCAAAATTGATAGATCTATTATTTTAATTATTTTCTTTTGATTGATTGCTGATGTGATATTGAAATTGACACGTAGCCAGCCGGCTCATGACACATCAGACTCTATATGCAAAAAAAGTACCATGTGACAAGGCTAAAAGTGCAAAAAAACCCTAAAGGATTCCAAAAAGGGCAATTTACTCCTTAAAGTTTGCAAATTGGAGCAATTTAATTCCTGTTAATGTGTCATAGTTATACCACATTAGCAATTAATTAACGAAAAATAATTAAAATAATGGATCGGTCGGTTTTAGGATAACATTGTCCCAATTTATCAATTTTAGAAGGGACATTGTATTGAAATAAATATTAGAAAGTTCATTGTTTTTTTTTTGTCAAATTTTAGGAGGTGAATTGCACTTTTAATCTATATTTTTTATATTTTAATTTAGATTTATTTTATTTAGATGGAGAACTTATATCAAGTAGTGGATAAAAATGATAGTAATAGTGTTGAGATTGAACATGATGGAGCAATTTGGTCTCCAAAATTAATTAAAGGTTGAGGAAGTAAATAAAAGAAATAAAAAATAACCACTCTCACTAAAAATGCATAGGCACAAATTAGACATCTTATGAAAAGGAAGAATAACCGAGAATATAGTCAAATTCAATTCGAGAATAAATATAATAGTTTCATAAGTGGATGGAAGTATTTCAATAATTTTTTGAAAGAGACGTGAATCAAATACAACTCAACAACCGGTTAGGTTATTGCAAGCGATGATGTGTGATGAAAATTGTACAATGTATATTTATATATTAATGCATAAATTTATTAATTATTATAAATAGTGTATAATATGGTGATACAATTATTATCGAAGCTTATTCTCATTCTTCTGCTAAAAGTCTTTCTGTTAGTGAAGATGAAGAAAATAATAAAGAATTTGATAGTCTTGATGAAAAGAGTGAGAATACAAATAAAAAAAAAGATTAAAAAAACAACTAACGATGGATCTAATAGTAGAAAGAAAAGAGAACTATTTCAAAATATAATGGCTCAAGCATTGATTAATGTTGGAGAAAGTTCAAAGAAAAAAGTAAATTTTTTAGAAGAAAATAAAGTTAAGAACACCATTCACCTTAATTGGTAATTCAATGGATAATTTAAACACAATTAAGCCATGATAAAAAAATTAATTTTTGAATGTCTTGAAGCATTACAAAACGTTGAAGGAATAGATGAATTATTTTTTTACGAAAATTGTTAAATTTATCTATAATGATTCATTATAGATAGAGTTGTTTTTGACCATGTCCAATGAAAGAAAAAAAGGTTAGATTTTAAATATCCAATTTTGATTTCTTATTTGATTTGTTATATATTGCATTATACAAACTTTTTATTTGATGTTGGATTTTTTTAATTAACCTGTAAGATGTGGCTGTTATTAGAAATTGGTTACAATCTATTTTTTATTTTATTATACATAGATATTATTTTTAATAATTTTTTGGATTAATTATTTTTATTTTGATAGATATATGAATTTGAATATTTTTTTCGATTCGTATGAGAAAATTGAACAATTTTCAATAATTTATGTGAACTATAAATACAATTCTATATGCAAGAATAAACCTAAATCTCAAAAAAATTTCAAGAATTTTTTCATGATTGGTTGAGAAGACACAACAAACAATTCAAGAATTTTCTCATAATGTATTTTTAATCCAGAAAATAAATTTCCTTTGCCTCACAAAGGTAAACTTTATCCGGTTGATTTAGAGTATGCTAATATGCCTGCATTTTTTAGTTTTTATCATGGAGAACGCTAACATTTACTTGATTATAAAAAAAGATCAAATTCACTAGGTCTGAAAAAATTATTTAATTATACGAATTCTTTGTTACGAAATGTCACATAATGTTGTTTTGGAGTTTAGAGGGCATGTTTTTCTACCATTAGAGATATGCTTTCATATGATATAAAATGACAAAAATATATACATCTTGCATATTGTGTGATTCATAATTTTATTATAATGCAAAGAAATATAGATTTTTTTCTGTAAAATATCCAAATAAAAATATTGTGTTTAGAAATTATCAACAAAATAATGAATTCAATATTTCAGAGCCATGGAAAAATGTTGATATAAATACACATCGATTTCGTCAAATGAACATTACTCGAGATGGAATAGCACATATATTGTGGTTGAATTATAATAATAGACATTTATATAATTATTTTTTTCTTAAAAAATGATCATTTTTATTGTTATGATAATTTTTTTAATGGCACTAGATTCTAAATTTTGAATTGCATTAAATATTTATTATTTGACATTAATAATTAGATAATATATATTAATAGATATTAGAAACATTATGATTAAAAATTGTGATACCGTTTTAAATAGTTTTTGAAAAATAGTTATAAAAATTAGAATAGTTTTTGAAATTTAAAAAACTAAAAATAAAAACATACAATTTTAGGGTGTGTTCGGTAAAATTATAGATTTTAGTTTTTTGCTTTTTAAAATTTAAAACTATTTTCAATTTTCTAAAAAATCATTATACATACATATATATATATATAATATCATACTTTTTTAATTATTCATGTATATTATGGTAATGATTTCGATGGTGGCGATATGGAGGAGACAACTGCGAAAATGGCGGCCTGATGTTGGTGGTGGTAGCGATAGTGGTGGTATAGTGATGGCAGTGACGACGATGTGGTGGTAGTAACGGGTGCAATAGCGGTGGTAGTGGTAGCAGTAGCAGTAGCGACAGTGGTGGTAGTATGAGTGGTGACAATGGTTGTGGGATGGTGGTAGTGGTAGCGGCGGGGTTTGATGATGGCGGTAGTGACGGTGGTAGTGATAGCGGCAGCGGCAGTATGGTGGTAATGGTATCGATGGTGTTAATAAGGATAAAGTAATTAAATTATTGACAAAAAAACTAAAAGTCACATTTTGAATTTTTATTTTTTGTGTGAAAATTATTTTTTAAAATTTTAGCAAAAATCAAAATGAAAATAAATTTGCCAAATGAGTTTTGATTTTATTTTTAAGAAAAAAACTAAAAATAAAAAATAATTAAAAATAAAATCCTTCCTGAATGCATCCTTACTGCGTGTATTTTAAACTATTTTATATTTAAATAGTAATTCAATAAGTGTACTTACGTAAAGGGTATACGTCTAAATCATTAAACTATACATATATTTTATCGATCAAACAATTTAAATGCACGTAAAACTCTTCAATGCAGCTTCATTTCTATAATTTAAATAAGAAAAAACTTATATTTTGATCTATCCACTTTAACGATTTTTCTTATTAGATCCATATAATTTAAAAATTATATATTAAATCATTAAACTTTTCAAGTAGAATACATTAAGTCCAAAATAGACGGTACAAATGATAGTGTAATATAAATACAATTAAAGTCACATATATTTTAACAGAATATTATTATTTTTGACGTCTGTTTGAATTTAATGTGTTATAATAGATAAATTCGAAAATTCAATATATAATTTAAAAATATATGAACTCAATGTATAAATAAGTAAAAATTAAAAAAATTAATATATAATTTTAAAAATATAAAAATATAATATATAAAAGGCTAAAATTTAAGAATTAAATTATGAATTTTGCTTTTAAATAATTAAATTAAGGTATATTAATACTTATTTGTAGTTAAATCAAGCCACCTATCCAGAGCCTTATTCTGATGTGTAAAAACCAGCTGGACCCGTATAATCATAAAAACACAAAAATAAAATCCAAGCCCATGTTCAGCGATTCACCATCGCTCCAATACTTTTTAGCTACTCGCTGCTACACTTAATCGAAGCTCTGTATTACCACCGTTAACCAAAAAAGCGCGTATCCTTCTCTGAATCTTCGCCTCACATGCCTTATAACTTCCTCTGCCCCCAGCCCCCACATGACCAAAAAAGCGCGTATACCCTCTCTCTCTCTCTCTCTCTCTCTCTCTCTCTTGTTTTGTATTCTTTTAGCTCTTGCTTGTTCAACAATCCCCTCTCAAAAAAAAAAAAAAAAAAAGACTTGTTATTTTCTGTCTCTAGTTCTTCCCCTTTTACCAATCTTTCAAAAACCCACAAAAAAATTATGTAGTTTTTCTATTTCTTTTAAAAAATCCAAAGCGGTTGTTCGTTTTTGGTACTTTGAACTTTGATTTAAGTCAGTTCTAGTTGTTTACTGGTGAGTGATCGATGACTGTCACGGCTGGTGAGTGTTTGGGTGGAGACGTTGCGGATGATAAGTGGCCACCAGGGTTTCGTTTTCACCCAACTGATGAGGAGCTCATCTTGTATTACTTGAAGAGGAAAATCTGCAAAAGACGGCTTAGACTAGATATTATTAGGGTTCTCGATGTCTACAAATGGGATCCTGAGGAATTACCCGGTAAATTTTCCCTCTTTGTGTGTGTGTGTGTGTGTGTATATGTTGACTTGTTTTTCTGTTTGGGATGCATAGTTTTTTCTTCGCTGCTCTCTTTTTTCTCGTTTTGTTGGTTGGCTTTGTTTCGATTAGATAATAAGATTGAGATCTTAGGGTTTGTTTTCATATATATCTGGGGATCTAACGTTTTGTCGTTATTGCTTTTTTTTTTGCCCTTTCCAATTGTTACTTGATTAGACATGGACTTATTGGGTGTTGATCCGCTGTTACTCTATGGGTTTGATGTATTTTCTCATGTTCCTGATGGCTTCTTATGTGTCTGGAGACTTTGTATGTGTGTGCATATATATGTATATGTATGCGTGTGCATATTGTGTGCAGAAATATGGGCCTGAAATTTTTAGGTGATGCTAATGTTATTTGTATTTGCTGTTTGTGTATTTGTACTGATGTTATTCGCTTTGCTAGCCAGTTTTATGTGATAGCCTGATAGGCCAAAAAGTCTTGTCTGGATTTGATACTGATTTTTTGGATGTTTGCGGGAATAGAATTTGTTCTGTTGACAGAACGACTTTGATTTTAAATATTGTTTTTGGTTCACTTCAATTTCATGATATTGGTATATTTTTTCTGATGATCTGATGGGAACTTTTTTTAATGAAAGAATTGTGGAAGCATTGTTTATTTCAAATGTTCGCAGTAGTTATTTGTTACTAACAGGCGAAAGTGGTTATCAGGGCAATCCATATTGAAGACTGGAGATAGGCAGTGGTTCTTTTTCAGTCCAAGGGATAGGAAGTATCCAAATGGAGGAAGATCAAATAGGGCAACAAGACATGGCTATTGGAAAGCAACGGGTAAAGATCGTAATGTGACATGCAATTCTCGGACTGTTGGAATAAAAAAGACCCTAGTTTTTTACAGAGGCCGTGCTCCTAGCGGTGAAAGAACTGACTGGGTGATGCATGAATACACTTTAGATGAAGAGGAGCTCAAGAGATGCTCAAATGCACAGGTATGCCTCTGGTTCTGGGTATTTCATTGTTTTTGCACATTAAAATCTGTTACCTGGACAACTAAATCTCTTTCACGTGGCAGGATTATTATGCACTTTACAAGGTTTACAAGAAAAGTGGACCTGGTCCTAAGAATGGTGAGCAATATGGAGCACCATTCAAGGAAGAAGATTGGCCTGATGATGAAAATCCAGCTACGGTTAACTCTGTTGCTTATGTTAAGCAACAAAATGCAATTTCACCTTCTGTTGATAACACAAGGGCTATTGCCGAAGTAGAGTTACCAGCTGATCTTGAGGAATTCATCCAACAAATTGGCGATGAAAATCTATTCGACCTTCCGGAAATAACTGATTGTACCCGTGGAGTACACCAGGTTAGCTACATAGGGGTTTTCTTTTGCTCGTGTATTTTACTTATTGGGTCTTGCTTGTACTTCCTGTGTATATTTATTTATTGCATCTTCCTGTGCAGCATGTGTATTTTTTTTGTGCTGCATCATTTGTGCAACCTGTGTATCTTTTTATTGCATGTTTCTTTTGAAGTTGTTATAGATACCAGTGTTGTTACCTTTGCTTGGCATGATTGATGATTGATTTTGTGTCTAGGAGGCACTTGCATTAGTAATTTATTTAATATCTTCCAACTTCATCTATTTTAGTTTGGTCAGTTTGTTAAAGCTCTTATTGAATAATGTAATATTTCTCAGGTTGTTAGTGAAGAAGAAACCCAGAGTACATTGGTGGATCCATCCATGAGAGAAGTTATCTTTCCCACAAGTGAACAGCCGTCTGAGAAGCAGGCCAGCTTGGACCTCCAGTCAGCTACCTCTAAATTACAACTGTTTGGTGCACCTGAAGTTACACCAGTTTCTGACAACTTTGAGAGGCCACTACTGATATGTGAAGGTGATTACCTGGAAATGGATGATCTGATTGGTCCTGAACGTACTCCCAACTCTGAGAAACCTGTAGAGAACTTGGGATTTGATGGTTTTGATGGACTGAGTGAGCTTGATCTGTACCATGATGCTGCTCTAGTTTGGAGTGATATGGGGCCTGTTGGCCAGGAAACAGTCTCACATGTGAATGAAGTTGGTTTTGAGTGGCAGCCCCATCCACTGGAAAATCAGGTGGACTATCAGTTGCAGTCACATTCAACTGTGAATGGTGAGGATTACCTGCAGCCTCATCCAACTGGGAGTGGTGGGGATTACCTGCAGCCACAAGAATTTGGTGTTGATCAGCTATGGGCGCCCGATCAGAGAAGTGAATTTGCCAGTACAGAATCGTTTCAGGGGACTCCTACTCTAACAACTCCAGGTATATATGGTTCTGAATTTCAGTGTCAAAGCATTGGTCCTCATTTTTCACTTGGTGTGCCTTTCACTAAGTCATACTTTCTTATGGACGAAGTTGCTGTCATGGTAGCCCCTCCATGCAGAGCTCTTGATGAAATGGGTGGTCCTCAAGGCTTAAAGCCTATGTGAAAGTGGACTCTCTGCCAGATCCAAGGGCTCTTCTAATACAAGTATTTCCTTAGTATATTATTGAAACAAGCTAGTATAATATGTTAGTCTAAATCGTTGGCCATTTTGGTTATGTTCAGGTGTTAATGAAAGCACCCCCAACCCTACTGGAGCCAATCAAAACCAAAGCTGTGAGGATGATGTTGGGTCTGCTGGTTGGTTATCATCTACTTTGTGGACCTTTGTTGAGTCAATTCCAACAAATCCTGCATCGGCTTCAGAGAATCCTCTGGTGAATAAGGCATTTGAGCGGATGTCTAGCTTCAGCAGGCTAAGAATGAATGTAAGAAACAGCAACATCAATTCCGATATTGCTAATGCCCAGAATCGTGTTGCAAATGCAAGGAAGACTGGTGCAAGTAGGAGTTTCTTTTTCCTATCTATTTTTGGGGGCATTATGTGCCATTTTTTTATGGGTTTTGGTAGGAGCAGTAAGAGTATTGGGGAGAAGTATTTCCTCGTGAAATTATGTACATATAAAAGTTATAGTGTTGAAATATTTTTCTGGGGCTTGAGGAGAGATGGAAGTTATGGGTAGCTGAATCACTGTTTAGCTTCAAGGATTCCAATTTTTAAGTGTGATTTTTTTTTTGTTGGATGTAAAGTAATGATCTTTGCTTTGGCGGTTAAGGAGGAAGTGCTCCAGTCCAGACAGCCAGCCTTAGGCAGCTTGACTATTTATATTATGTATAAAGATATCTAGTCTGACAATAATTTACAGATGGCCACGGTGTTGGTCGCTTGCTCTACGTCATTGGGCATTCCCTTACAAAATGCTTTCTCAAATTAAACCTGAGAAGCAAAGACGTTCGTATCGAATTTCTTGTTATTGCACTATTATTAACAACCAGCAATCAGAATGAGAGGCTAATGATGTTGAATTGGTGGCTTAAATTGAATTGCAATTCTTTGCTCTAAGAAGAATGTAATTAATATATTACACTCATTTTTTGTTGTTTGAAAATGATAGCTGGGCCACTTTTCTTACATGTACAAAGTTAAAATTAAACCTAGTAAGCGAATAATTGCAAGCTAATAAGCAATTTTGGAGAAGAGATCAACTTCCAGAGACTTCTTTCATCTTAATGGTGGCTCTTCCAGTTTCATAACCTGATTCTTTGATTCAACAATACCCATCGAATTTACGTTCTACTGTTTGTTGGTGATAAACTAGTCTTAGTGAAGTTTTAGTTTGACAAAAAAAAAAAATCCAAATTTATAAATTTTATTATGCATATTTCAATTAATTACTAGTCTTTGTAGTCTCCTTAAGGCTAGTGGGTTAACCTTTAACACATCTTATCAAGTTAGGCAAGGAATGAAGAACCAGATCCGACATTTTGATTATTTTTAGAAGTCTATTACTAGAATATTGTGTATATGGAATTCAAAAAGAATACCAAAAATTACTCTTTCAAGTGATTTATGGATTCCCTCCCATTCTCGTTCTCGTTCTCGTTCTCGTTCTCATTCTCATATACATATACATGTCAAGAGAGCAAAAGAAATAAAGGTCCAATCTTTCGTCTCCTGGCCTGAAACCCAAACCCCAAGAGTCGAATTCAAGGTCGACGCAAACAACAAATTTTTCTATACGTTACCGTTTTATTGGTCCAAGGAAGGCAGAAAGTTATGTGGAGAACGAAGAAGATGAAGCACTGCTTCACCTTCTTCTTCTCTTGTTAGAATTCATGGCTTCGTCTTCTCAGCATCGCTGCGTTTTTGGTATTCTTGATTTTCTTTCTCCTTTCTTTAAATTGATTGCTTCGAATCGAAAATCTTTTAGCTGTCCAATTGAATTTCTGAGATTCGATGTTCGTTCATTTACTTGATTTTGAAATTTTGAAGATGCTCGTTTTGATTGGTTTTGCGTATTTGACAGTTGGGAATATACCATATGATGCTACCGAGGAACAGCTCATTGATATCTGCAGAGAGGTTGGGCCTGTAGTGTCTTTCAGGTCAGAGATTTTATTTTCAATGATTAGTTACTAGTGAGGGAGCTATTGTTTCTAATTTGTTGCCCTAGAATTTGGTGGTTAAGTATTGCATTCGAGTTATTGTCTGCTGTGAAAAGGTTTTATTTATTTATTTTTTTGGTGCGTTTTTTACTCTATCTTGGCATTCAATTAAGGAGGCATTCCAAAATTAGCTGGATCTTTTGTGGTAGCTGCAAAAACTGCAGACGATTTGGCATATGAAAGCATTCCAGCTGGTTTTACCTGGTCGATTGTGTTTCTTAAATAAAAGAAGCAGAGGAGGAAGGGAAGCCATGGAAAACTCTTTGGATAGAGCATTATGGATTCCCAATGTACTTATCTGAAGTTGCTTTCAATTTGTGAATTGAGGAACATAAGTTATGGCCAAGTTCTATGACAATAAACAAGATGTGAATATCTGCAATAGTTTGCATTGTTGATAACTAGAAAGGGGTGCAGAATCATTGAATGATGGGATTCATCCTGCATGCAGGTTTCTCCTAACTGACCTGTGGCTGTAAGCAATATTTCTGGAGAGGTTGGTGAAAGTTACAGGTAGATACTTATAGTAAGAAAGATTGGTAATTAAAGGCATTGCATACCAAAAAATGTGCTATACTGTAAGATAGAGATCTGGAGTATGCAGCATATTATAGGGGTTGTATGCAATTCCTGCTTGTCAGTCCTTATTATGAAAGATTGATTTGTCTGCAACTTGTCCTGGACTTGGTGCTTCACACTTGGGAAAAACTTTGCTTTTGTATCATCAAGCTTGACGAAAAAGGGAAGAATGAGGGTGCTTAACAGGAGCTAAAACATAGATTCAGTTGTTCTAGTAAAGTTACTGGGAAATCGATATCTTTGTGAGCTTTTACTGAAACATGGACCTAGTTGATATACATATTGACATTGTCTTTCATAAATTCATTTGTTAAATTGGCCAACGTGCCTGAGCAATATGAAAGTGTCCTATTCAGATGAGATTATCTACTGTAGGAAAAAGAAACAAAGGTTGCAGTCTGATGAAGTGAGTAGAGACAATCTGCAACTCATAATTTAATGGGTGGTGCTGTTTTTTGTAGTCTTCAATTTTTGTGTTATGCGAGATTATAGTGAATAGAATATGATCCTGTTTTATTTTCTTGCATAGGTGTTTTTCCTTTGAGTAAACTAACTTGTTTTGTGTTTCTGGCCTCATTTTTTCCCTGTTCTGATTGTAATCTCTCTCTTTTTTTTTCTAAAATTATTAATTTCCCTTTTTTTTCAGGTTAGTCATCGATAGAGAAACAGGGAAGCCAAAAGGTTATGGTTTCTGTGAGTACAAGGATGAGGAGACAGCTCTGAGTGCTCGTCGTAATCTACAGGGTTACGAGATCAATGGCAGGCAATTACGGGTCGATTTTGCTGAGAATGACAAAAATGCTGCCAGAAATCAAGAACAGGTATAGTTAAATGTTAAGCCTATTGCTTTTTCTTTCTTTTTTTTTTTGGGTGGTTCCTCAGGGAGGGGCTTAGGGTCCAATGCATGAGTAATTCCTGAAATTTGCCTGCAGGAGGATCAGCTAACTAAACCCAAACTTATAATTCAAGGCCTAGCTAAAGAGCTCATTCATTTTCTGTGTATCTGATATCATGCCACTGAGATAAACTTTCTTGAGTCTGATATTTGATGGTTGATTAACATTTTATTTGAATATTTTAGCATTTAAAGTTAGGGATTGAGAAATCATTTAGCTGGCAGCATCTGTTGCACTACCTGAGCAATGAGCAAACGTTTGCCATAGAGATGAGCTAGACAATTATGATGAGAATATAACCATTAAGAGAACAGACAACAGTTAAACATCTTTAGATTGGTTTCTCTTTTTTAACTAAGTTGTTCATGCAACATTTCAATAGAAGCTTGTGTGTTTTATAAAGTACAGAGTTGCTTGTCGTCTTCATATAACAACCTTGTTGGACATGCATGCAAATCACTTTTGCATGACCCTGTATGAGTATGCTATTTAATTTGGGACAATGGCCTAAATAATGGATTTGTTAGTCCACAATTGGTGCACAAAATAGTAATGTTGTCACTTAGTGTGCCTCTTTTTCTTGGCTTGCTGGGGAAAATTTATCTGGTGTCAGCTAAGCAGGAGTCAGTTAATTTTATTTGTTCATTTATTTTGTTGAAGGATTTTATCTCCGTTGTCTGTTCTCTGGAGGATACATCATTTTCTCAAGATGTCATCTTGATAGGTAGGAAGTTTGTGCTTAAGAAATGGACCTCTGCTTAGTTATACTCAGATTGATGTTTATTTTGTATTTCAATAGTATGCACAAAGCATCAATTATCTCGGTTGTGATTGGTTTGAGATACATGCTTACTCATCAATTTTAATTTGTTTTGCCATACAGGTTATGTTGCCAGGATTTTCAAACTATGTTTATTTGCTCTTTTTTGTGCTGGAAGTAAATTAATTGCCATCAAAATCAACCACGAATGTATAATAGACAATTTTATTTGGGATGTCTTCTGTCTTAGAAAGTTGGCCATAATTATTTAGATGCCTATGTCAATTCAATGAAGCACATTGATAAAATGTAATGAAATTGAATGGGTGCAAGCAGATGATGAAGGATCTGCATGAGAACCTTAAGTTTATATGTTTAAATGGAATATGTATGTGCTGTGAATGATTTATGAAGGGTCATACTGGTACACATGACATGGCTGATCTATAATTTAATGTTACTAAGTGATTCTCAAGGTGAACTTTTAGCATGAAACTAGAACTGACTGCTGAAGAATTTATCTACAATTGGATGAACTTGCTGGTTTCATACACAGGGTTGCATTTTGAGAAAGCACCTAAATTATCAGGTTGTGGATGAATTTTTGTGAATCATATAACATGTGAACTGCGATGCTTTACTTGTACATGCTATTTGATGATTTATTTACTCTTTCAATAACTGTATCAAGGCTAGATTTTACTTAAATGTTTATGTGCTTGGACTGTTGTTCAAAATGTCTATTGATGTGGCTTATGTCTTACCCCACACTACAGAAGATCCTTTAACTAGATTTTCTGTTAGTGCCTTCTAACGTTTGAGTGGGTTGGTCGTGGGCTATATCTAAACCACCATCCCCCCTCCCCCTTCAAATCAGGCTCCCCAACCTCCATCCACCTCAGACAGAGCCCCTATGAGCTTATGTCGCTGTTTTCTTTCCAGCTTTTCTGTCTTGGTTTTTTTTTTTAATTTTTTTTTCAAATGTTAAATATTAAGGATAAGGGGATTGCTCTAATGTGTCTTGCAGGGTCGTGGAGGACCTGGACTGGCTGCAAATGTTGGTTAGTCTGTTTGTTTCCCACTACTGCATGCTGGGTTCTCTTTTTGCACAAAATACGTCCAGTATAATTCTTTCTTATTTGTGTGTAGCAGAATCTCAAAAACAAGTAGGGGGCCCTGCAGTCCTGGGGGAATCTTCTCAGCATCAGCCAATTGGTCTGCACATAGCTATAACTGCTGCGACTGTCATGGCAGGAGCTCTTGGTGGTGCACAGACCGGGATGCAGTCAAATCAAAATGGCTTACCAAGTCAGTCAGCATTAGCAAGTGATTCCTTAACTCTTCATTTGGCCAAAATGTCGAGGAGTCAACTGAACGAAATAATGTCTGAGCTGAAGGTGTGCATTTGAATGAATCTCATACCTAATCTGTTTTCCTTGATTACTGTTAATTGGTGATGCAGATAATATATATTTTATTTGTCTTCTCTGATAAGGTAATGGCCACACAGAACAAGGAACTAGCTCGCCAGCTATTACTTGCAAAACCACAGTTGCCAAAAGCTCTGTTTCAGGTTGTCGTCTATTATTAACTGTTTCTATAAACATTAAGGTCCTGTTGTTATTATTTAGCAGCTTTATTAACTGTAGCCTTGGAGGCTAGTTTGTCCAGTTCTTCTTGAAGCCATGTATTTGTATTGATATCCAGTCATTTTCTGCATTTAAAGGATTTCTTTTGTGCTGTATAATAACCATCACCATATAGAACTGCTGTGAAATTGAGCTCATGTATATTATTGTAGATAAAATTTGATATTGGGTTAGAATTCTTCTCTCTATAGGCAGTGATATTGCTTGAAGGGGAACTTGTTCATGTCAGAAATTATGCATTCACAAAATATGGTGCTTCTATTATAATAATACTTATATTATTATTTCTTCTGCATTTTGATTGTCTATAAACTGTTTGTCATGACAAACTATTTCTCTTGATCTTTTTACAGGCACAAATAATGCTAGGGATGGTGACCCCACAAGTGGTTTGTTTCAGTACCTCAAAATATAATTTGGTCTTTTTTCTTTTGTTTTTATTTTTAGCACTTATGTCACATAAGATGCACTATTAAATTGAGCAGTTGCAGATGCCAAATATTAGACAGCCTCCACCTGCACTGCAGGCCGTACAAGATATTCAACAGGGTCAACAGCCGGTAATTCAAACTCTTCCTGGGTTACCCCCCCTTGCCCAGAGGAATCGCCCTGGCTTGAGGCCCAAAATGCAAGAAGGTCAATTCTCTTCTGCAACTCAAAATTC
The DNA here is from genome assembly GCA_037975025.1 of Excoecaria agallocha. Lineage (NCBI taxonomy): Eukaryota > Viridiplantae > Streptophyta > Magnoliopsida > Malpighiales > Euphorbiaceae > Excoecaria > Excoecaria agallocha. The sequence continues at coordinate 123,318,382 of CM075806.1, read as the reverse complement.
CTTGGTTCAAAACCAAATTTCTGCTCCCCCACAACCTCTGCAACCTCGACCACAGCTTCCACAGCGCACCATTAGCCATGTTTCTCAGCAGGCCATACCACCAGGCCAGTCTGGAGTTCTGCCTCTTCGTCCTGTACACCCTTCTGTTAGACCACAAGTTCAAGGAGCAAATACCTCAACTTTTAAACGACATATTCAAGCTTCATTGCCACAGCATTCAGGACAGCAGGTTGGAACTGCAAATTTTAGGCATACGTCTCAGGTGGCTCTTACAAATGCAACAGTACAATCATCTGTTTTTCCCCGTCCCCCCCTGTCAGATGCAGCATTCCAGGTAACTCCTTCCCCCCCTCCCCCCCTCTTACCTTTACATCTCTTTCTGTGTGTAACCTGGCATTGTATGATAAAAGAGGATCCTGGTTGGATCCCAACTTTTGATGCCAACAGATACATTAGGAATGGTAAAAGAAAGAAGCATTTATGTGGTTTGAAGTGGATGTGAAATATTGATTCATGCCTATTCTTTTTGCTTAGATATTTCAAATATGTTGAAACATTTTCATTAGAACTACTTTTTTTTTTTCCTTTAATTTTGTTTTAAAAAAGATACATGTAGCAAGGTGATTCCCTTTTATGTTTTGCTAAAATAAAATGTGAAGGCTATTTTATATTGTAGAGGTGTTGGTTGTGGGAAGGGTTGAAATGGAAAGAGAATGGAAGAGAGATGTAAAAGGGGAAATTTACATTAGGCCAATCATAAATAAATCTGTCCAAACTTGAGAGAAAGTGAGTTCAATCTAACAGAAAGACCCATTTGCCTTTAAAGGTTTTCCTTAAAATTGAAGGACTTTCTTCTCTCTACTTTCCGTGCTGTTCATGCTCGCCTGTCCAACAAGGGAAGAAAGAGTAGTGATCTTCTCAGTCAGCTTTCTCTCTTCTAATTTCAGTAACTTGCGTTCCTTCTTTCCTATTTATTGTTACGCAAAAATGGCACAATTGGACATGTGTTTTAAATGGTGGTTATAATTATCAATATCGACGTAACTGATTGTGTTGATATCTAATTTATCTTATAATAAAAGCCTGGTCCCCCAATATCAGGCGTTTCAGATGCAGTGGGCAATGATCCTGGTAGATCTATCCAAACTCCAGTTGATACTTCTCAGGTCCATAGAAGTAATGCATATTCAAACATGCAAGCAAACATGGTTAATGACTCTAAAGAACCAGCAAATCGGCCTTCAAAGCTGCTAAAATTAGATGATGGAAGGGGCATGCATTTTCCATCAGGGCCTTTGGACGTGTCTAATGCCAATGGATCTCGACCGTCCCAAGCATTTGCTGCCAGTTCAGCGCCTGCAAATCCTCTTTCTAAATTGGAAGAGTCTCTACATTCTGAAAAACAAGTTTCTCAGGTAATGTTATTCTCATCTACTTTTTCTTGTTTGACCTTCCAATTAGAGAATCATCCTTTAAGCTCATGTTGTGTGTTATTCTAGTGGATATGGTGGAGAACATGACTTTATCTCCAGTGCGCACAGTTCTCTTTGGACTGACAACCCTAAATATATTTTGCCTTTCAATTTGTGCCAATCCCCTAAACTTCATTAGTTGCAGTTATGAACTTAGTTGAGGGAAATGATTGTAGCCACCAATCTGTCTCCATGAATTGTATGCTATTGTTAATAGAGATTGGAGGGAGAGATTGGTCACACTCCAGGATCTAAAGGAAAAATTTTAGTCGTGAACAGTGAGATGATGTCATTTTGTAGTGTCCCAAAATTACTATAGTGGTGAGATGACTCATAATTGCTTTGGAGTGAAACAGAGGTGAAGAAGTATTACTTTTTATGCTAGGCAGATAAGTCTTGCTTGGCTAGACATCAATTATTTAAGCTTTTTACTGACTTCCCCTAATTACCATAACATTTTAATGTCTAGTTGCTCCATTCATTGTGTTCAATCCCGATTTTATGGTTTTAGTATATATACCCCTTTCGTGAACCAAAAAAGAAAATGGAAATAAAGAGTTATAAGCTTATGTAGTTGATGAAGAAACTTCTTGCTCTGTGAGTAATTACTATAGTTTAAATAATTGCAGCAAGAACAATCAGACGCTAAGTCTGAAAGAGTGCCTTTAGGTCATAAACATTGAAAATCATGAGCAGTTCAATTACGCTTTCTACTGGCAGTAGTAGAATTCTATACATATTGTTTTTGTAAGGGTGCATTGTTGGATTCTGATAAGTCTCATTTTTGTGCTTTTTAGAACATATACTTAATGTGGATGACTCGATGATGTTTAATCCTAAAAAAATGGTTATGATTCCATTTCGTTTTAAGATTAAACCATTTCTCTTCCTTGATTTCAGCTTCCACCAGATGTGGAGTCTGCATTGGTGCAGCAAGTGTTGAGCCTCACACCAGAGCAGTTGAATTCATTGCCAGCAGAACAGAGACAGCAAGTTATTCAGCTCCAGCAGGCCCTCCAGCGAGATCAGATACAGCCATCATAGGGATGTATTCTCTCTCTTGATTCATCTAATTCTTTAGAGCATGTAAAATAATATCCGCATAAGGTTTCGAGTTGGAGATGCGAAATGCAGAAGCATTATTGCATCCATGTAACATTGGTTAGATTGTGATTTAGCATCTGTTAAACAATATATCAGAAGGAAAGGAAAAGAAATTTTGTGTAGTCTGTCTTAACTTTAACCACTTTTTTATTATTATTATTTTTTTTCGGTACTTCCCCTCTCTAGTAGGGCTTGCTTTGCCTTTGCCATTTATTTACGTTCCAAATTTGTTGCTTCAGCTCCAGTTACTGATATTATTATTATTATGCCAATACAAAAGCTGTAGTCATATTTCTGTTTAATTCTTCTAATATATGTTATGTATCCATTTCTTATATCTATTATTATAATTTTATATTTCCCTTCATATGTTGTGTATCAATTTTTTTTTTATTTTTCACTTCTGATATATTATTATTACAAATTTATTATAATAATTTTAAAAATTATTATTATAAAATCCATGGATGTGGCAGTCAAGACTTATTAGAAGTCTGTTACTTTTTTAATTTATTGAAAGTGTTTCTTTATTATTTTTAAAATTTTTAACAGTTATAGTAAATTTACTAAATAAGGTATTTTAATTATATTAATCTACTAAATATGATATTTTAATTGAAAATTAATTATGAGTTTAAAATTAATTTGCTTAATCTTTGTATATTTAATCATAATATTTTTTTTATATAAATATTAAAAGAATCATAAACCTCGAGTTGGAAAACAACTACATTATGTACAGTGTACGTCCACAAATACAATAAACTAGTATAATATTCTCTTTAAAAAAAAACTAATAAACTATCAACAATTTCCATTTGCCATTTTCTCTGAACTGGTTAACTCTTTTTCATTTGATTCCCTTTTCTAATGTGAGGAAAAATACAAAAACCTTACTATACAAGTCTTGAAGTAATCAATTTTGAACTATTTTGTTTTTAATTATTAACAAAAACAACTTAGAATTTCGTATAGTAAAAGATTATAAAATTTTAATTTACATAATATCATATATTATCAAAAAAAAATTAAATTAGCTTTCTAACTTGAAAAATAAAATAAAATAAAATAAAATAAATCACAACTTCATGTTGATACTTTCTAACTTTCCTTCTTTACCTTCTCCCATTTTTATATTGTTCATCCTCCAAAACAAACATAAAAATTCTGTATATATATATATATATATATATATATATATATATATATATATATATATAAACGCTGCTTCCACTGGAAATCAATTCTCCATTTCTTTGGTTAAGTTTGTTCAGATAATAATAATAATAATAATAATAATAATAATAATAATAATAATAATAATAATAATAATAATAATAATAATAATAATAATAATAATAATAATAATTAGTTAAGTTGCTGGTGAACTTATAACTATGGCATAGTGGCATTCCATAAATATGGCTAACGAAATTTCGTTAGCTGTTTCCATCAAATTTATTCCAACCTATTTTTTTTTTTAAATTGAGTGATTACATAATTTTTTTATTAGAAAAAAAAAGTTATTGAAATCTTTGTACTGCTTTTTAATTACAACATTTTAAATTGAGGCTCTCATGAGTTCTTTTCTAATTATTTACAAAGTTTACGTTGATCCGCATTCAATTAAAAATATAAAAAGTTTCGAACAAATATTTTTAGTGACATTTTTAATTTTAATTAGAAATTATATATCTTTTGTAACAAAAATAAATATATACATTGATGGATAAGATGTACTGAAAATTTTCAGAGTTTTCAGCTTTACATTAACCTATAAATTCTTATAAATGACAAATTGAAATATCAATTTATATTTTTAATGTACTTAAATTATTTTTCTATTTATTTATTATATTTAACATAAAATAAAAATCAGAACCTCTTGTTTATATTTTTAGTTGGAGTTGTCACTTGTATAGAGAGTATTATTTTTATTACTTAGACAAAATAAATAACCTTTTATTGCATAACTCATCAATAGTCATCATATATTATTATTGAATCGTTGGACATCTTTTAAATAAGAAAAACATAACACATAAAAAAGGACCTAAAAATTAAAATTGTTATATTTGATATTTAAGCATTTCAATCTTTTCGAAATGAATTTTTCAATTTTATTTTATCTTCTTAGACTTTTTTTTATTATTATAATTTTTGCAACTTTAATGTTTAACCACATTAGCATCACACAACAAACTACAAAGTGCTTCAAAGTGATAAAACTGATAAGTTGAAGTGTTTGTGTAATTTTGGTAAAATTAAAATGACCAAACATACAAGAAAAAAGAAACAAACCTAAATAATTGCAATTAACAAGCATAAAAAATAAAAATACGATTTTTAAAATTTTATCCATTTTCTTATTATTTTATACTTGTATATTCTTTTAGACATAATATATATATACACACACACTTATTTTATAGAAAATATACTTATAATTTATTTCATTAGATTTCAGCAATTTAAACTCACAAATATAGACCTGGCAAAATTGATCCAAATTCATGGATCGACCCAAATCCATAAAAAAAATTGACTTAAATCCAACTCAATCCACATAAATATCAATTGGGTCAATCAAAAATCGACCCATTTTATTTTTCAATCTAACCCAATCCAACCCAAGATTCAAAGATCTTGACCTATTGGATATTAACCCAATGAATATTTTATGTGGATTGTCAAAATTTTAATCTTGACCCATTGGGTATTAACCCAATGAATGAAAGTTATAATTTAATATTTTTTAATTTATTTAAATTTCATTTATTCGGTTAAAGTAGTATGTATATATATATATATATATATATATATATATATATATATATATATATATATATATATATATATATATATATATATATATATATATATTTCATTTTTTCTCTTAAAAAATAAATTGATTTTTTTTACATTTATTAGGGATTTTCTTTTTTCTTTTTCTAACTTAAATTTATCAGATTTTAATTTGTATTTGTCAATTTACTGTTACCTCATCTAATCTAATCACATATATAAATTACAATTCTAATTCTTAGATCCTTTTTCGTTTCTATTTTTTTTTTTGTTTTGTATGATTATCAAACATCTATTCTCCTTGGAGAAGTAAAATCGAGCTCTCCATTTCTAAACAAGTTCAGATATAGGATTAAAAATGCTAATGATACAGGGATGGGTTCAAACATGGCAAAGAGATGGGCTATCACAATGAAATAACTTTATTTTTAAAATGACAGAAAACTAGCTTGGATTTCATTCTCCGATGCTCTAGAGACAGAAAAGGTGAATGTAAGCTAAGATAAAGATTTGGAGAGAGCAACCTAATCGGGATGATTCTTGCGGCCCAAGGGCTCATATTTTTTGATCTTCACGGACCAATGAATGCGCTCCTCTTTCGATCATTCATGGATCAATCCAAATCAATCCAATCCATTAATAACCCATATTTTTTCACCAATTAATAATTTAATCCATTAATGACCCAATCTAAACCCGTCCAATCCATCCATCCATTTGTCACCTCTATACATATATCACAAGTTTATAAAAACTCACTAACATGATTACCATATAAACTATAACCATTTTGAAGATATGTGATTATGATAGCTCGTGATGAGATGAAACTTACAACAATAAAAAGTTCAAAAACAAATGTGTTTCGCTCTATCTCATTTCTTGTTTCAACGCTCAAATATTTGTATAGTTTAAATAAAAATAGCTGTTAAGTGTGAAAGAAATTTTAAAAATATTTCCATAAGCATATAAATCTGATTTTAATTTCTTTTATAATTTTCAACAGTTGAAAATCATATAAGAATTTCTTTTCTTTTTCAAATATATGTTTATATGAAATATTTAGTTCAGAAAATAATTATTTTAAATATATCAAGATAAATCACTTTGATTTTAGAAAATCCTTTTTAATGCAATAAATGAGTTGTATGTGTGTATGGATACTTTTTGATAATGCTCAATATTTACTTTTTAGCCAAGGCCAACCTAATAGAGGGCTCTTGGGAGATCCGGCCTGTCGTAGGCCCAAAAAGGCATCTGCACCTTCTCGAACAAGCAGCTAAGATGTGCAGACTGAGGTCGTCATGTCGGATAAGACGCATCCCTGCCACAAGGAAGCTGTCTGACACACACTTTCACCGCATCGCCTTCTGACTATCACATCATCATTAGCGCAGACACTAGGGTAAGCCTCTTGCATAAACTTTCAATCACTCTATGAATACCAGATTCACTCATAACTCAAGAGATCTCATATACCATTTCTCGAATTCTGGCAATCTCCTCCTACTTTACCGACTTAGGCATTGAAGTGTTAACTTCCGATACGATCAGATTAGTCTCTTTCTTGCAGATCCATTAGCCATTTCAGCCGACTAGACATCATCCACCCCGCTATTTGTTGACTCAATTTCATTCATATCAAAAGCCTTCCCCTTTCTAGAAGTATCACTTGTAAAATGATATCTTGATTTTCAAATCTTCATTAGAACATCAGTTCTGATTTTGACAATAAATAGAATACGTATGGTCTATTATAATCCGAATAGAGCACCGAATCAATTTTAATGAATTAGACCCCAAACGTAAATTTTTAAAAGCACAAAACTAATTGATTTTATAAAGTTTTGTTATTTATCAAAATTTAAAATTGAAATGTTACTATTTTGATCGAGCACAAAATAATTATAAAATTAAACTAAAATGTATTAAGCCCTTCTTTAATGTGTACATATTTTATGGATTTGTGGGTAAGACTAAAAAAAATTGGAAAAATCACTAAACTAAGAGTTCACTAATCTAAAGTATACCATATTAATGAGTCAGTTACACAAAATTACTTTAATTTTTGAAATGTTAAAACAAAAGTCACTTTAATTTGAGGAACTTTAATGTAGCAAGACACATCAAAAATGAAATATTTACATGATATGTTTGATCATTTTTCTCCTTCGGTGAAATATAATCAAGTTGAATTCGGAACAGCTATTAAAAATCTCATTTTAAGTTGATGTATATTTTGCCACATCGACTTTTTAATATTAAATTTATAATTTTTCAATAAAAATATGTTTAATTATAATATTTCAAAAAATGGAAATATTTTTATATATAATTTTTTTTATTGAATCATTAGTTACTAACAATGAAATTAATGCTGGAAATTATGAATGGAGAAACCAACCAACCATCCAACGACCACCTCCAATAGGGGGTAGGTGTCGTCGTTGATCCTTGGCAGCTCGATCTTCACACCAAACCAAACCTCTGTTGCCACGTAGGATGTAGGGCCGCCAACCCGTAATTGTGTGGCTATGGGGTGCTGACGTGGCAGTTGTGGTTTGGTGGTGGTGTTGACAAGGAAGTAGGTGCATGTCACCAACTCTCGACGCTTACTAGTTTAAGAAATAAATTAAACAAAATATTTTGATTTTTTAACATATATATACTAGGCATTTGCATTAAAAAAATATTTTTATTTTGAATCGAACAATTATAATACAGTTGATTATTATTATTATTATTATTACAAATATAACCACTTGAATATAATATTAATATGATAAGTATAATTTAGTGATGATCGTTGAAATGAAGTTTATCGACTATTTAATTATAACCGCTTGCATTAATATTAATATGATAAGTATAATTTTAGAGATGATTGTTTAAAAAGTTACAGTTGAAAAAATTTATGAATATTTGTCTAAATTCGTCGGATTCATGAATAAATTTATGAATCAAGCTAATAAAAAAATATACATATAATAATTGAAAAAATTAAAAAATAATAATGAATGGATGATTAATAGTTATATGTTAACAAAATATTGAATTGATCCATAAAAAATTTATAAGTTAGATCTAATTAAAAGCTTTTCGGTGTTCCTAGATTTCAAATGAATTGAAAGTAAATAAATGAATAAAGAAAGTTTGAAATGAAAATATATTATATTTCTCATAGTACTAATTGATAAAAATATTTTTTTATATTTTCAAAAATTTTATTTAATTTTAGTTAAAATTAGAGAGTAACAAGAAAGAGAAATATTTAATAAATTATATAATAAATATGAATATATATATATAATTTTTTTTAATTTTAAAATTAATATTTAAAATTAAATAAATTAAAATAAAAAAATATATCTTTTAAAATGGGGGATGATTACCGAACAGTTGTCTCCAACTCTACTAATAGAGTGTTAATATATTAATATAACGTGTAGATTTAACACATTGTAAGTCAGTGATGTGATAGTGATTGTGTGCATCCGTGCGCATTTACACCCACCCATCTCACCTTTACCACCAATCATTTAAATGTGCAGTTATGTCATATTACCACTCACAGACTGCACTGCACTGCACTATATGTTTATATTTATATATGAACTGTTTTAAAAGAATTTTCACACAGACACAGGAGAAGAAGTTTCCCACTTCAGCCGCTTCTCCCCTTGCTATGATTCAAATTCTGCATGGTCTCGTCTCCTCTACTACGACGCCGTTTCTTCCTCTTTGCTTTGATCTCGATTTTCTCGGAAAGTTTTGTCATTTTCTTTCTCTGTGTTTGGTTTTCGAAATCCTATAAAAGCAAGAAGGAAACTCCGGATTACAAGAGGTGATAAATGCGTTTATCATGATATTTTATCCTTTTTTAAATTTTTTGCCATTGAATTATTTCAGCAAGCAAGAAGCAATTGGTATTTCATTTCTTATAAGATCATGCTTCGGTTGCCACTCTGTTTTCTATCACTACTGAAGAAGAATTTTCGGAGATTTTTTTTTTTGCTAATTGTTGAATCATGAATTACTTCTTTGAAAATGTCTTGCAGGAAGAGATTTTAAATAACAGAGTTAAAGCAAGGCATGGAGATATCTTTCATTTCGGTTTCGCAATTCCCTTCTCGGCTTGGTTGTGAGAGGATTATAGGGAAACAGAACAAGAGATGCAAGGTTGAAGGTATCATTTTGGCAAACCATTTTGGTAATTTGCAAAGAAAAAAAGTGATTTTGGTGCAAACAAGTTCTTTTTCGAGAGTTTCAAAGACTTGTGAAGATCGACGGGGTAAGTCAGATTACTGCCGTTTACTGCTATTCAGTTGTGAGATTTTTTGGTATGAGAAAATATTATTTGCGATTCATTATCATGTTATTATTTTGTCTTTCAGAAGCTCTTCGACTTTTGTTTATTGATCTAATGTTTTATTGCTCCTGCGGTGCAATCAGGATTTATTTGTGCTTCTTTTGATGGGAGTGGGTCCTTAAAGGTAGAGGATGTTTTTCGTGTTTAACAATGTGTTGTTTGCTGTACAGCTTGTAAATAGCATCATATATTGAGATAGATCTAATGTTTTGAGCTTACCTTCTGATTGATTTAAAGACTTGTCTATTTAAAATTCTTGTTGCAGGCAAAGGGCCAAGAGGTTCGCTCATGCTTAAACGGAAGCTGTATATTTCTTGTTGGTTTGTTCATTCTTCGAATCTGTTGGAGGATAGATGTTCTTTTATCTTTCGCTTCTTCTTTTCTTTAATTATTGATTAATGTGTACAATTCAGGAATGATGGGCTCAGGGAAAACAACAGTAGGACAAATTTTGTCAGACTCACTAAATTATGCTTTTGTTGACAGGTTAGTTCCATGACTGACTTTGTTTTGGTTTCCTCTAATTTTTCTCCAACTGTTATTAGACCGAGTATTCTCCTCCTTGAATGTTTTCTACTGTCTTCCGCAGTTTTGAACTTGAATTTTGAATATTTTCCTTAAATTTTGATATTCATTAGGCAGGTATCTCTTACTACTTTTGGATGTTCTAGTTAGCATAAATTGTATTGACATAGACATTTTTTTTGTATATACAGTGATAAATATGTTGAGCAACTTGTTAATGGAATTTCTGTTGCTCAGATATTTCAGCAGTATGGTGAAATTTTCAAATATTGAGGTTTGTTTGCAAGGGAAATTTATTTGTGTTTCCTTCTGTATTTTCCATCTCTTGCCCTCTCTACCTTGCTTCTTTATTTCTTGTTCTTATGAAAGGCATTTTCTGCCATTTTATATTTTCCTCAAGAAATTTTATCTAATTTGGCGTGGAAGAGTTTCAGCTTAGTGATATAGGACTGGCATAGAACGGAATTTATGGCAAATTTACTAAGAACAGAATGGATGTCATGATATTCAATTGTGTTTTGACATGATATATTTGTTACTGACATGCTAAAACTAAACATTTATTTATTTCTAGAAATTTTTAAAAGCAATGTTCTTTTATGTCCTTTGTGGAAGTTATAGCAGACTTATAGATTAGTTACAGCAACTTATAGTAACAAGCCACACCGCTGAAGCAAATTCACAACACTTGAAGATCACCTGTACTATGTTTTTCTTTTTGGTGAATGTGTTTTGGCAGCATTATTATTGCAGATATACGTCGGTAATTTATTTACATTTACTGATTTAAGGTTTTAAAAAAGTTTTGTATTATACGATTATATCATTCAAAGTAGCCTGCTGGTGTCGACGTCTGGCCACTTTGGCCCAGGCCATGCATGCCGCTACTAATCCATATATGTTGTTTTAGGTGTCATCTTCATTGATTTAACTCGTAGGCTCATGGTCTTTTCTTTTTTCTTGTAACTATTTGCTCTGTTGGGTATTCTATATTTTGAGTTGGGCAATTGTTTTACAGAGCAAGGCATTGAAGAAGTTGTCTTTAATGCCTCAGCAAGTTGTTGCAACAGGTGGTGGTGCAGTGGTCTGTCCAACGAACTGGTATGCAGAATTAATTAATGCAAAACAAAACTCTTATATAATAACAATAATAAGCTTGCCATATGAATGGAAATTGAAGGAAATACATGAAAGGAGGAATCACTGTTTTCTTAGATGTACCTGTGGATGCACTAGCAAGGAGAATTGCTGCTGTAGGAACTGATTCTCGTCCTCTACTAAACTTTGATTCTGGGGATCCTTACACAAAGGTGACTTTGCCTTTAAGAATTAATTAATGTCACTGTTTCTGATCGCTTTATCATTATCAGCTGTAATACATTGCTTAATGCTTATCCTTTTAGACTTTTATGGGACTGTCCACTCTTCGGAGAAAGAGATGCGAGGCATATTCAGTTGCTGATATTACCATTTCCATCACAGGTATATATTCAAATTCAATGAATTTATAACCTTCATTTTTCTTTTATTTGGTTTCTCTACCTACTTGCACACTTACAGATCTTGCCGAGAATCTGAAGCTTGATGATATTTCTGATCTTTCACCAGCTACAATAGCACTTGAGGTATCACCATTGCTTCAACCTTTACTTGTTCATACAAACCTGTAATGGTTACTGATATTTATAGTTACGGTCTTGAATTTTTGCAGGTGCTATTGCAAATTCAGAATTATCTTACAGGCCGATGACTGCAAGTCTATGCCAAAATTTTATTAACCTTTGAAGAAATGCATTCATGTTATGTATAACACATAGTGCATTACAATAGAAAATTTTGTGATATAAAATAATTACGTATATATTTTTGTGTATTTATAAATTTATTTAGTTGTTCTTTTTTTGGTAATCGGATGATTTCTATATATTTGTTTATATGAAAATCATTACAGAAAAATGGTCTCTAAATCTAAAGTTTATCATTGAAATACAAAATATTACATGGACAATTTTCTTTTTTCGAATAATAAAGTAAAAAAAAGATCCTAATTAATAGCTGAAAATATGCAACATAACATACATAAAAATTAATTAAACTTGAACTTCACGACGGCAATTCGGGCAAGAATTTTGATTCTTCAACCACTGCAGAATGCAACTATCATGAAAGATATGAGAGCACGGCATCTTTATCAGTCTCACCCTTTCACTAAAACTCTCCAAACAAATCGAACACTCATCGGAAACTCCTGTGCCACCGCTCTCCTCGTAATAGAAACTCTCTTTCTTCAACTTCTGCAGAGCCACTCTCGATGCACCAGCTGTCAATGTATATGCAGTACCATCCATATACATTACAAAAGACAAGAGTCGGACACAAGAAACGGGGAGAAACATTGTAGTGTTGGGCGGCAAAACATTGTTTCAATAGATCTTGTTTATTTTGTCATGGTATCAGAGACAAAACTCTGAGATCATTTCATCTTGTATCTGGTTCATTGTCTAACTCTGAGATCTTAGTATTTTGCTCTTGGTTTTCTTACGGTCTATTCTGTCTTCTTGGATCTGATTTCTTAGGTATTATTTCTGGTTGCATCATGTCTTTGGAACGATCTGAACATTTTCTTGTTCGATTTAATGGCAAGAACTATTCTGCCTGGGCATTCCAATTTCAGATCTTTGTCAAGGGAAAGGATTTATGGGGTCATATTGATGGGACAGATTCTGCACCTGACAGTAAGGAGGAGAAAGAGAAATATGTAAAATGGGAAGTGAAGGATGCTCAGATTATGTCTTGGATACTTGGAAGTATAGAACCCTCTATACTTCTCAATCTCAAGCCTTATAAGACATCTCAAGAAATGTGGGGTTACTTAAAGAAAATTTACAACCAAAGCAACACAGCAAGAAAGTTTCAATTGGAACTCGAGTTGAGTCAATTCAGTCAAGGAAATATGTCAATCCAAGAGTTTTATTCTTCCTTTGAGAATCTTTGGGCTGAGTACACCGATATTGTATATGCCAGTGTACCTCCTGAAGGACTTATTGCTGTCCAAAGCGTGTATGAAACGAGCAAGCGTGATCAGTTTTTAATGAAGTTAAGGGGGGAGTTTGAAGCAATCAGGTCCAACCTGATGAACAGAGATCCAGTACCTTTCTTGAATATTTGTGTAGGAGAGCTTCTCAGGGAAGAACAAAGGCTCATTACACAGAATTTTATGGAGCAGCAAGCTCAAAATTCTGTTCCTATTGCCTACGCTACTCAAGGGAAGTCTAGAGGAGGCAGAGATATGACTAATGTTCAGTGTTATAGTTGCAAAAGATTTGGGCACATTGCCACTAATTGCACTAAGAAATTCTGCAATTATTGTAAGAAACCAGGGCATCTCATCAAAGATTGTTCCATTCGGCCTCCAAAGAAATCTGAAAATGCCTACAATGTCTCGGTTGGTTCCTCAAATGTCCCTAGTCCTGGTCAGTCTTCGATTACTCCTGACATGGTCCAGCAAATGATAGTTTCTGCTTTTTCTGCTTTAGGCATTTCAGGTAACAAAAATTCTAACTCTAAGCCTTGGTATTTTGATTCCGGTGCTTCCAATCACATGACCAATACTGCTGTACCTTTAAATAATGTTCAAAAATATAAAGGAGATCTTCATATTCATACTGCCGATGGAAATTCATTACCTATAACAGCCGTTGGTGATATTTCAGCCTCTTTGAATACTGTTTTTGTGTCTCCTAAATTGTCCACTAATCTTATATCTGTTGGCCAATTAGTTGACAACAATTGTACTGTTAAATTTTCAAATTCTGGTTGTCTTGTGCAGGATCAAGTGTCCGGGAAGATGATCGCGAAGGGGCCTAAAGTGGGACGTCTTTTTCCTTTGTTTCTATCTTCCTCTCCAATGTCAAATTATGTTGCTTGTAATGCTGTTCAATGTGATAATCAAGTGTGGCATAGACGTTTAGGACATCCTAATTCTCATGTACTTCGTGTTTTGCTTAACTCTGGTTTACTTGGAAATAAAAATTCAACTTCTTCTTATAAGGATATTGCTGATTGTGTTGAAGCAGGCCCCCCGAGCCTGGTTTGAGAAGTTTCGCAACACTCTTCTTAGCCTCTCTTTTACGCAAAGTCAATATGATTCGTCTCTCTTCCTTCATAAGACACCCACTGGTATGGTCTTTCTCTTAGTCTATGTTGATGATATTATCATTACTGGTAATGACAAGGGGCTGATCACTAAGCTTCAAAATAAGTTGCATAGTACATTTCAAATGAAAGATCTTGGGCATCTCACCTATTTTTTGGGGCTGGAAGTTCATACTCGCGCTCATGGTTTGTTTTTAAATCAGCACAAATATATCCAAGATCTTATTGAACTTGCTGGCTTAAAGGAGGCTACTGCTGTTGATACGCCAATGGAAGTGAATGTAAAATACCGAAAAGATGAGGGCGAGCTTTTGCCTGATCCTTTTTTATATAGACAACTTGTGGGAAGTCTTATCTACCTAACAATTACAAGGCCTGATATCTCATATGCTGTCCATATAGTTAGCAGATTTATGCAATCGCCTCGACATCTTCATCTTGCTGCAGTTCGTCGCATTATTCGATACTTAATTGGGACACCTACTCTTGGGTTGTTTTTTTCTAGACAATCTGCTCTTCATTTGACAGCATATAGTGATGCCGAATGGGCTGGATGCCCAGATACTCGGAAGTCTACAACAGGCTGGTGCATTTTTCTTGGAGATGCCTTGATTTCTTGGAAGTGTAAGAAACAGGATTGTGTCTCTAAATCTTCCACGGAGGCTGAATATAGAGCCATGTCAGCAGCTTGCTCTGAAGTTGTTTGGTTACGTGGTCTTCTTTCTGAACTTGAATTTCCTCAAACTGATCCAACTCCACTTCATGGTGATAACACTAGTGCCATTCAAATAGCTGCAAATTCCGTCTATCATGAACGCACAAAGCACATAGAGGTGGACTGTCATTACATTAGGGAGATTTTTACTCGTGGTGTTATCACTCTTCCTCATCTTACTACTGATCTTCAAATTGCTGATGTTTTTACCAAAGCTTTGACACGCCAAAGACACAAATTTCTTAGTAGCAAATTGCTGCTGGTCGACTTACCCGCATCAATTTGAGGGGGGATATCAATGTATATGCAGTACCATCCATATACATTACAAAAGACAAGAGTCGGACACAAGAAACGGGGAGAAACATTGTAGTGTTGGGCGGCAAAACATTGTTTCAATAGATCTTGTTTATTTTGTCACCAGCGCCACCATCTCTTCTGTATTCCCCTACATCGTCAAAAATATAGCCATTATCCACCATTATGGTGGTTGGCGTTGCATCGACAACCCAATCTTGCCAGATAATGTCAACATCGGCCACCACATAAAACCCCATCTGCCAATTGGCGTTGGCGATGAGAAAAGCGGCAATCTTTTGAGTTAAATAAACTTGCAACGGGTCATCAACATTGAAAGAAGAAAGGAAATTATGGAGATGAAGAGTGCACAGAGAAACGTTAGACAGAACGTAAGGATTAATTTGACAATTAAATGAAGAAGAAGAACCGAGTGTGTAATTATCCACTACAGTAACCCCTCCTTGACGATTTCTGCGAAGTTTCTCGTGCTTGTAATTGAAACAGAGCTTTAGGAAGAACATAGATGGTTCTAATTGCATCCAATTATGCATAGCTAAAGGAGGAGCAGGAGCAGGAGCAGGAGAAGAAGAACCAATCAAACTCATATTCAGATTTATTTTTCTCGCCATTGTCATATTCTTGATTAATAGAGTTAGATTTAGGTAAAATATATAGGCACTGGTTTTCAAAACTTTCACCGTAATTAGGACTACGTTTCCTTTTCCGAGCCGGAAAGGATATTTAACGGTAACTTTCTTTAAAAGAAAGGCAACTTTTTTTATTGTGAAGTCAACGATGATAATCCTCGTTTCTCCAGGATTATTGTTAATCTTAAGCTGGGTGCTTTTATTTACCACTTTATATTACACATCGAAGATGTTCGAACTCCAAAGATCTAAAGATGCTAAGAGTTCAACAAAATCAAACTAACTATAACCATACAGATATTTGATCCAAAGAAATGAACCCCACTCTCAAATATGCACAGCAGTTTCTCAATCAACTTGTAATCTTAACAGGCTCGAATCCTCACTCTATCGAAGTCTTTACTGCATGAGGATTAATTGTGTCTTCCTACTGCGAGTTGGCCAGCTTTGGTCTGGTTTTCCTCCATTGAACTTAACATTTGCGACCAACCGAGCAAACTCGCTCACCATACAAGCTTCCTGTGGAATTTCTAAGGCAACTGTATGCTGGCTTGGAACTCCTTCCCACCCTGTAACAAGTTCATTGAACCAAGATTTTGAAGCAGCAGTGTAGGAAGATTCCTTCTCCTCGAAAGGAATAACGAAATCGTCGAGATGCAAGGTTCCTTTGGTCCCAATAGCAGTGACATTCATTGTTAAATGGGTTAAAAATGAGCAGTGGAAGGTTGCTATTTTGCCATCATCCCAATGGAAAGAAGCACCGCATGTCAAAATTACCCCTGCTTCGTTCAAAATTGGCCCGTGCAAGGCTATGACGGTGTTTGGTAGTTCATAGTCGGCAGCCCAGAGGATTGCCCGAATGCCATACCATCCAGTATCACCAAGAGCACCGAGACCATCAAGATCTGGTTTGACACGAATGTCATTCTTCAGAAAGTCCTCATCAGCAGCAAATGTAAAGCAACCATGTATCTGGAGTATCAAAATTGGACTTTAGAACAAAGAAATCTCTGAAAAAAAAAAAAAAACTCTTCTTCTAAAGGTAGGAAAGTAGAACTAGGAGAAAAAAATTATGTATATATACCCACGATTTTTGCTCAAAAGGTTAGAACACCAGGATAAATCAATTTAATTCATATACAAAACATCAACAATCTCATATGAACAAAACCATGTTTCTCATGCCTAAACATATGAACAATTGTACTACGTATCACCGCACCTATAAAACCTCAGGTAAGTATAAAGCAGAGGGGCAGCAATCCGAAGAATTTAAGATACAATTTCAATCAGACCTCAGTAAAGACCATGATTACAATCCATTTAAATTAGAAACTACCCATTAATGCTGATGCAAAAGCCAAGATAATACTCCAAGGAATTACTGGTACTGATAAGATTTCCTTAAATGCAAATTGATTGATGCATACAGCAAAAAAAGCACTATTGCAGCATTAACATTAAACATCACAAAGATGAGGCATGTTACTTGTCTCATCTTACCAGACTGCCTAAGATGCACACTTTCATTCCAGATTATACAAGCATGGATGTAGAAAAGCAGTGATTCTCTAGAATTCAAACAAGCAAAACTTTAGGATGAAAAATTTTGGTAAAATTAATTCAATGCAATCATTAAGCACATATAACTGAACATGGTGTTGTTGCATACTATGAAGCATGGCAAATCCTTTTACAAAGATTTATCATATAAATACGTGGTGTATACTCTTTATAAACAACAAATATATGGATTACATATGCATCCCAAATCCTATTTAAAATTTGCTGATCCTTCAAAATAAACGTAGAGTAAGTTTATATTTGGTAACATATCGCATAATCATACTGAGAAGATAAATTGAATCAGCCATCCTATTTCTTTGTTGCATGCAAATGGAATTATCTATACTTAGTATAATAAGTATAAAACAAAACAGAGTACAAAGGTCACTGATTTCTTGAAAATGTCAGCATCTTTTCACACTATTTGTAGTAAAATGATGCTTCTTATTCTTACATAGCATGCAAGATGAAGGACCATGAGGCCAAAATTTCATTAACTTCATCTTATATGAATATATTTCCGATTCAGGTTGGCCATTACTAATTAGTCATACAAGTTCAGTCAATAGGATATTTGGAAGCCTCGTTAAATAATGAACTTTCAAAAAGCTGATAGCAATTCCGATAACACCTAACCCTATCATCGTTTCTAACAAACTGATCAATTAAGTAAATGTTTATTCAACTCTAGAGTCCATGATCAGTACACAAAAACGTGATGAAGTACCCAATTCCACAAGTACATGAACGTGATCAACATGAAAACAACCACTTTAGGTCAAGAATGTTAAATAGAAACATGAATTTGTCCATAACTCAAGGAGATGGTTAAGTATTTCCATACTGATATAAGTGGCGCTACATTATAGAAAAAAGAGCAGGAAAAAAAGTGAGCATTACCAAATTAAAAGCAAAGACAGCAAATGTAAATTCAAGTCTCAGCAGTCAGCACGCTAGCAACCCTCACTAAACCACTATATCATATCTGAGATTCGGCAAGAATATGTCGTAAATTCCAAAACTTATAGCAAATTCAAGCACTTCACCGGAAAAACATGTGTTTCTTTAGCTTTTTCAATTCAATTATTATTGCTCAAAATTGAGAGGCATAACAACCAAATTTTAATCATCAGAAATAAAATCAAACAGAAAAGAAGCAAACCTACCGTTCTGATATCTCCAAAACTCTCCTTATCATTCAAGAACTCCTTCATATTATGTGTCCTGGGATTATGCATCCACATGGTACCATCCATAATCTGAATTCCATTAGCCTCACAAGCCTCCAAAATCTTATCAAATTCACCAACATTAAGCCCCACAGGCTTCTCCAACAAAATATGCTTCTTCTTCTGGGCAGCCAAACAGGCCCATTTCACATGAAGACTAGTGGGCAGAGGGACATAAACGGCATCGATGTCCGGGTCATCAAGGAGTGATTCATATGAGCCATAGATCTTAGCATCGGAAGGAAAGTTATTAGCTTTAGCAAAAGCAGAGGCTTTTTCCACCGTGCGGCTAGCAACAGCAGAGAGCTGGGCATTGGGTGCGAGAATAATCGCTCGAGAAACCTTACGGGCTATTTCTGCGCAGCCGATTATGCCAAATCGTATTATAGTTTCCGCCATTTGTTGTTTTTGATGGATCGATAGGTCCGGTTGCTGTGGATTCGAATTGATGTTCTCTGGATAACAGTGAAGTAACCCTTGTAATTGTCAGATAAATACTACTAAGTACAAACTAGACCCGGGTTGGCAAGTAACGGATCCAATCACAAATGTGTCAACCCATGTTGGTGTGAACAGCAGTTGATTTGATTCAATAACCAAACTAAATTAATTAAATTAAAATTATAAGATAATAAAACTCAAATTCAGCAGAAATTTTTTATCAATTCAGTTTTATTAATCATATAATTGAAATTTAAAAATTATTAATTAAAAAATAAAATAATTTTGTTTTGAATAAATATATAAAATTTTAAATTTTAAATAAATATACAAAACGATATGATTTAAAAAGATATATTTTGAACAAATATAAAAAATGATATCATTTTATGTAAATATGGTGTGTTCTGTTATTTTTTGATTTTTATATTTTAAAATCGAATTATATTAACTGAAATTTTAAAATTAAATAAAAAATTAAATTATATTAAAAAATTAATTAATTTAATTTTTTGATTTTAACTAAAATTTGCTGATGCGGGTCAGAAATGATAAGACTAGTGATGAGTTGATTCAAATGGATGGGGTTATGAGCCAACCCATATGTTCTCTTTCTCGTGTTTTCCGGAGCTTTGCTCTAACATATTATTCTTTCCGCCAATTTTTCCTATGAGCAACAAAACATTAATCAACAAGACCTTTTAACTCTTTATACGAGCTAATAAAATTGTTAATTAATGTTGAATTTAATAATATTTATTATAATTTATTAAAATATTCTTTAATTAATTTTATTGTAATTATGTAATACTCAGTTTATTTTAAAATATTATTTTTTTATATTTTATTTTATTATACTTTAAATATTATTTTTAAAATTTTAAAAAAATAAATTTACACATATATTTTTATTTATTAAATATTTTATCTGTTTTATTACTATTTACTTTTAATTAAAATTAAATAAATATTTTAAAATATAAAAGGATATTTTATTGATAACAGTGGCGAAGCTAGGTTTTAAGATTAAGGAGGGCAAAAATTTAAGTCATATTTAAAAAAAATATAATATAAATATTATAAATAAATTATTAAATGAAAAAAAAATATTCATTAATATATTTAAAAAAATTACAATTATACTCTACGAATTTGCATGCCTTGATAGTGACAAATAATGATTTCTTTAATAGCATTAAATACATTTTTTTTTTCAATATAAGTGATCAAACAATCAAACATCCATATATTTTGTATTTTGTTACGTAATCAATTTTTTACATATTTCATAGTAAAAAATATTATTTCAATGATTATAGTTGTAACGGATAAAATAAGTGATAAAATGATGAGTTTATAAATCAAATAATATAAAATAGCTTTTTTTATTTGTATCATTTTTTCAGCAAAATCACTAATTTCTATAATATTTGAAAACTCGCTATTAGACCTCATATCAATGATATATGTTTCTGATTGATTTTTAAGAAATATAAGCAGAGTAGTAGAAAAAACTAATAGCATAAAATTCAGTAACACGGAGTAAGTTACCTTTGTTATATGCAAAGAAGATCCCACCATTGTCAAATATTACAAATGAATATTTAATTTGTTCAATTGTATTTAAAATGGAACTAAATTTTACAAATTACTATTGAATTTAATTTTTCATGCTTTTAAAAGAATTAGAATTGAAAATAAACTCCACAAAAATTAATAAAAATATACAAATATGAAATATTGCTAATACTTGAGAGATATAAAAGTAAAAAAAAAAAGTTGTAAAACTAAATTATTAACATTTAACTAAAAATAATTTTTTATTGTAATTTTTATTTTTTCTCAAATTTAGCTGATTTTTAAAAAATTTAAGAAATAAAATAGAGTTTTATATTTTTATTTTTTATTGATCGAAAACTTAAAAAATAAATTAAAGATAAAGAGGTAAAAATAAAATTTTAAAGGAATATAATATATATATAATAAAAAAAATTCAAAAATTAAGCCCCCCTTCCACTCAATGTGTATAATTTTTATATAAAATTAAAATATTTTAATTATTTTTTCAATTTTTATAAAAAATATAAAGTTATCTTTTGGAGTGATACGGAGGAAATGTCATTTTTTTATGTATATATACGAAAAAAGTTTAGAAATTTAACGACAGTGACGAAATTTTTCTTCACATAAGAGTAATTGCTTTCCTTTCCTTTCCTTTCACCATCATTCTCTTCTTTTTTTTTTCTTTTCTGTGGTCTGTTTTCAAATCATGGGAAGAGTAAGGTTTCTTGCTATCAAAAAAATAAAATTATACATAACTTTAATGTAATGCATTTCGGTGTGTTGCATGTATTTGAATAGTCCGATCACACATTCAAATATGCAAATACCATACTACAATTCACTTTAATTTGAGTTCTTTTTAAAACTTTTCAAATTCGAATTTTGTAATACAACAAAACTAACGTTATTAAAATTTTATTTTTATAATGGATTTATCCTGTTCAAATTGAATTTTCAAACACAAGTGAAATGTAAAAAATAAAATTATATGATTTTGAAGTGAGTTTGGGAGATGTAAATTATGATTGTTAGAGCAAATGAATAGGTTGGATCATTAATAGACGGAGCATTAATGAGTTGAGTTATAAATTGATCAAAAAAATATAGGTTATAAAATGATTAATATTCAAATAAATTGAACGAATTTGGATGAAATTTTGGATTTGTATCAATTTTGTCGGGTTTAATGGTTGTTTATGTTAAGAAAAAATCAGAATAAAAAATAAAAAGAAAGATTTGGTGGTTGGTCCAGCATAAAATTAGCTGAATGGATTCATTTTACAACTTATTGGACAGCGAATCCAGTGATGGAATGGAATATAATAAATGTAGATTCTCGTCCTCTACTAAACTTTGCCTTTAAGAATTAATTAATGTCACTGTTTTATCTGATTTCTCTATTGTTATCAGCTGTAATACATTGCTTAATGCTTATCCTTTTAGACTTTCATGGGACTGTCCGCTCTTCGGAGAAAGAGATGCGAGGCATATTCGGTCGATGATGATCCTCGTTTCTCCAGGATTATGGTTAATCTTAAACTGGTGCTTTTATTTACCCACTTCATATTACACACCGAAGATGTTCGAACACCAAAGATCTGCAGATGCAAGGTTCCTTTGGTTCCAATAGCAGTGATATTCATTTTTAGACTTTCAATGTAATTTAATTTACTTTTTTAATTTATTTATTTTTAATAAAATCAGAACCAATTAAATTTGATAATTTAATTTTAATTACGCAATTTAATACTAAATTTAAATCTATTTATTATTTTTTAATCCTAATAAAAACAACAAAAGTGACTGATAAAAAAGAATTAAGAAAGTATGAAACATGACAAATCCTTTTACAGAGATTGGAGGGAGGTGCAAAAAACCGAACCGAACCGATATATTTGAATGAAATTAATCGGGTTAATAAAATCGGTTCGGTTATGAGAATTAAAAAAATTTCGAATCAGGTGAAATCTCCTCTTAAACTAATCCAACTGAACAATCCGAATAACTTAATATATAAATAAAAAAATCCTAATTTCTCTACACATATTAATTACATATATACTCCCTCCGTTTTTTTTTTAATGTTTGATGTGTTAAGGTAGTTTGCTAAAATCAATAATCTATTAAATACATTGTATAAATGACTAATTTAACCTTATTAATTTCTCCCTAAAATTCTATTTTTTACACTAATTCTCTCTCTCTCTCTCTTTTTTATTATATGACTTAATTAAATAAGGGTAAATATAAAACATATTAATAAAAAATACATCAAAAATTTAAAAAGTCATTTATAAAAGAATTTTTTAATAGCTCCTAAGCGTCAAACATATAAAAACGGAGGGAGTAATATATATTAATGTAATTTTGAATTTGTTAATTTGTTGTATTTTTTAAATATTTTTATGGTGTTTAGTATTGTTTATTTGTATTAATTTAGAATTTTAATTTAAATATGTAAATTAAAAAAAATAAATTTGGGTAAACCGGGTGAATCGGGTTGGGGTCAAAAAAATATCGGGTTAAACGGATAGACATCCAATATTTATATAGGATAGGATCGGGGTGAGGAGAATATCTAAAATTCGGGTGTCGGGTTCACAATGCACACCCCTAACAAAGATTTATCGTATAAATATGAGGCATATACTCTTTACAAACAACAAATATATGCATTAAAAATGCATCCTTCCTATTTAAAATTTGCTGATCCTTCAAAATAAACGTAGAAGCAAGTTTATATTTGGTAACATATATATCGCATAATCATACTAAGAAAATAAATTGAATCAGCCATCCTTTTTCTTTGTTGGATGCAAATGGAATTATCTATACTTAATATAATAAGTAAAAAACAAAACAGAATACAAAGGTCACTAATTTCTTGAAAATGTTAGCATCTTTTCACACTATTTGTAGTAAAAAGATGTTTCTTATTCTTACAGAGTATCATATCAGATATTCGGCAAGTATCACA
Source organism: Excoecaria agallocha (assembly GCA_037975025.1). Classification (NCBI taxonomy): domain Eukaryota; kingdom Viridiplantae; phylum Streptophyta; class Magnoliopsida; order Malpighiales; family Euphorbiaceae; genus Excoecaria; species Excoecaria agallocha. Next base: position 123,294,514 of record CM075806.1, on the reverse strand, counting down.
TCTGAGATTCGGCAAGAATATGTCATAAATTCCACAACTTATAGCAAATTCAAGCACTTCACCGGAAAAAAAAAGTTTGTTTCTTTAGCTTTTTCAATTCAATTATTACTGCTCAAAATTGAGCAGCATAACAACCAAGTGTCAATCATCGGAAATAAAATCAAACAGAAAAGAAGCAAACGTACCGTTCTGTATCTCCAAAACTCTCCTTATCATTCAAGAGCTCCTTCATCTTATGCGTTCTGGGATTATGCATCCACATAGAACCATCCATAATCTGAATTCCATTAGCCTCACAAGCCTCCAAAATCTTATCAAATTCACCAACATTAAGCCCCACAGGCTTCTCCAACAAAATATGCTTCTTTTTCTGGGCAGCCAAACAGGCTCATTTCACATGAAGACTGGTGGGTAGAGGGACATAAACGGCATCGATGTCCGGGTCATCAAGGAGTGACTCATAGGAGCCATAGATCTTAGCATCGGAAGGAAAGTTATTAGCTTTAGCAAAAACAGAGGCTTTTTCCACCGTGCGGCTAGCAACAGCAGAGAGCTGGGCATTGTGTGCGAGAGTAATCGCTCGAGAAACCTTTCGGACTATTTCTGCGCAGCCGATAATGCCAAATTGTATTATAGTTCCCGCCATTTGTTGTTTTTGATGGATCGATAGCTCCCGTTGCTGTGGATTCGAATTGATGTTCTCCGGTTAACAGGTGAGTGATCCTTGTAATTGGCAGATAAATACTACAAACTAGACCCGGGTTGGAAAGTAACGGATCCTATCACAAATGAGCAATGTTTTGAAACTTGGCTTAGAAGTAGGGACGATCATGGGGCGAAAATTTTCCGGCTTCGATGGAGATCCGTCCCGTTTGGGGGGGAAAATTTCTGAAATTTTCCCCCGTGGGGATGGAGGTGGGGGGAAAAAATTTTTCATCCTAGAATCGGGGGCGGAGACGAGAAATGGGGTATTCGTCTCGCGGGAATCCCTGTCCCGCAAAAAAAAAAAAATATATATTTTAAAATATAATATTTTATAAATAATTAAAATTAAAATATAATTTAATTTTATAATTATTAAATTTTAAATTATACTTAATTTTAAATTATTATTGATTTTAAATTTTTATTTATTAAATATTATATTTTAATTATTTATAAAATAAAATAATTTTATTATTATTAAATTTTAAATTATACTTAATTTTAAATTATTATTAATTTTAAATTTTTTATTTGTTAAATATTATATTTTAATATTAATTATTTATAAAATATTATATTTTAAAATTAAAAAAAAACGGGGGATGGGGATCCCCGTGGGACGGGGACGGGGGAAATTCCCCCCCCCCCCCCCCCCCGAGATTGGTGGAGGGGGCGGGGAATCTCCGCCACTGGCGGGGGAGGGAGTGGGGGAGAATTTCCCGGCCCCGCCTCACCCCGTGATCATCCCTACTTAGAAGACACTCTACCTGCCAACTGACTCGTAATAACTTAACTTGTTCGACCGAATCGATTTAAAATTTTATTATTATTTTTAAATATAATTATTTATAAAAAAAATTAAACATATAGTATATAAAAATACATTCAAAAATTTATTAATTACTAAATATTAATATAAAAATATTAATTTTAAATCCAATAAAATTTGTAAATATAAAAATAAAAAAATTTATCTTAAGTAATAAATATCCAAATAAATATACGTAATATCAAAAACACACATTTAAATAAGTTTATTTAACATTATAAACAAACATCAATAATAATCAATCTTCATCTTCTCCTCCTTCTACTCCTTGGTTAGATTTCAATTAAATCATATTTTGTATCATCTAAAATTTTGAAAATAAAAATATAATTAAATATAACTACACACAATTTTCAATATTTTAAACTAAATTCATATTATATAAAATAAACAAACCTTGCACACTTGAATTTCCGTCATCTTTTGGATGTTCTTCTACAACCATTCTCCCAAGTTCATTAATGTGAAGCTCTCCTTCTTCTCCTTCCTTCTCCACAATCCAAAACTCGATTTTATCAATTGATTCATAATCAATTGGATCATATACTTTTTAGATTTAACCTAATAATTTTAAGCAATGATAAAATTATTTTGAGACAAAGTATAAAATATAAAGATAATTTTATGGATCAAGAACAACTAACCTATTTCTCAATCTCAAGTTGTAGTGAATATAAGCAAGATCATTCAATCTTTCATGTTCCAATCTGTTTCTTTTTTAGTGTGAATGAATTCGAATACATTTCAATTGTATTCATATCTAGAAGAAGAAGCAGTTTGGCAAAAAATCCTTATAGCCAATTTTTGTAAATTTGGAACATCATAACCAAACATTCTTCACCATTTATCTTAGATATAAAGAGCAAATAATATAAAACTTTTATTAGTTTTCAGAAACTGATACACACACACACGTAAAATGTAATATTATAAAGTTGATGATTACCTGGTCTAATGCTTTTTGCTACTAGCAAGTGCCCATCTCACGTTCTCGAAAAACCCATCCCACGTTCTCGAAAAATTCTTAAATCATCAAGTGTTAGTTAGTTGATACTTTCAGGATCTAGCTCTAACTTATCAATCACATTCAATATACCACACATAATCTTTGACTCCTTACAGCAAGAAGATTGATCATACTGAAAAGCAGGATTTAAATAATACGGTAACATATTTGCATGTTGCATCCATGTTTTGTATAACCGAACGTGTCAGCGAAGGAGTTGTGAATTGTGTTTCAAATACTGGTGTTGGTGTTGTAAATGATCTATCCGCCATATTTTCCTAATAAAATAATACATGTCCCAAAGAAAATGTAATACTTAGTATACTAATAGGACTCAAATGTAACATATCAAATCAAGCATCAACTACAACATTACTAATTAAAAATATAAGATGAAATGTTACACAATACTTTTATAATAATCAAGTCTTTTAATGCCTAAATTTAAACCTCTATTCTAATTACTTTATCAATTATATATTATGTTGTTGGCAAAAGCTTTTGAAGCAATTAAGAGGCCTGTTTGAGTCACTGTAAGCTATGCTTGTAAGGAAAGAGTTTCAAAATAAGTGAAATCGAGCATGATAAATTACATTATAAATTCCAATGCAATCAAAATAATCAATTTCCCTCACTTCTCATCCCCGTAAAATTACAGACTCATTCAAGTCTAAAATCGCTATAGAGGTGAAATTCCATGATAAATTCCAACGCAAGTTCATCCTTTAGAATCACATCGGAGGCTTGTAAGACCCTAACATGACCCTAATTTAATTTGCATATTTTTATGATTAAGTTAAGGGGATAAATTAACATGCTATTATGTTAATTGCATGAAAATAAAATAAAAGAATATGGTTTAATAGTATTTGAGGGTGTAATTGAAGTATAAAGGTGTTAATTTGGGGTTAATTTGTAATTGTGGCATATTAATGGCCAATTGTGAATAAAGCATTTAATTCAAGGTTAATTTGAAAGAATGATTAAATTGATAGGTTGAATTAAGAAAAAGAGTTAGTGGAGGGGTCATTCTATAGCATGCATAAAGGTTTGTGCCATTTGTTTGACATGCAAATTTTCAAGGGACCAAAGAGGGAATTGTTATGTTGGTATAAAAGGCTTGAGTTAGTGGAATTTGGAGGTGTCAAGTATTTGTGTGAAATCGGCAATTGAAGAGTGAAAAACCAGAAAATAGATCATCTTCTTCTTCCTTTTTATTTCCATTGTTTTATCTCAAACAAATTGAGGATGATGTTTGTTGATTAAGCAAGAGTATAATGCAGTAAATTAAAGGTAATTAAACTCTTAATTTAACCCTCCATCATCTTCATCTTCTTCTTCTTTTCAAGTTAACTTAGAACAATGTAATTATGCTGGAAATATATGATGATGGTGATGGTATTTGTGAAGGAGAAGAGGAAGGAAGAAGGAGCAAGGGAAAGGATATTGCTAGAGGTTGAAGATATAGGTTTTGTCAGCCAAGGTATGGGAATTAGGCTGATCATATTGCATGTGGAAAATAGTTGCTGGAAATTGTTATGATTGACAGAAATTAAGATTGCATTTTACGGGTTTTTATCGAAGTGAATTTGGTGAACAGTTTGTATCCTTGCCGAGTCGTGAAGTCCTTCACGAGTCGTGAACTATTGTCCGACTCGTGAAGCTCTTCACGAGTCGTGCATATGTTTATGGGATCATTGGTTTTCACTCGTGAATTTTAGTCCGAGTCGTGAATTATAGACCGACTCATGAGCTTCTTCACGAGTCGTGATGTATAGCCTTTCTTCTCCACTCGTGAACTCCTTCACGAGTCGTGAGATTTGCCTTATTTGCTTCACTCGTGAAGCTCTTCACTAGTCGAACTCCCCTTCATGACTGAATGACTTGTCTGGAATGTTTTGCTCATAAGTTGAGCTATAGAATAGCAAATTGAATTATTCTTTTTGCATTGAAAAATAGACTTCCATACCTATATTTCATATGAAGAAACCTAAGCTTAAATCTGTCTCTAAGTACATGTAATCTAGGGTTGAATCCGGACTTGTTTTCTAGACTGTTCAATGTAACAGAAATTACAATTATGTGCAGAATGTTGCTACACTTGATAATATGATTTTAAATTGATTGAGACAGATAGTTGCTTGTGTGATAGTAAAGTTAATTGAATAAGGCATGTAATATGACTATCAATGAAGGATTTATATGAATATAGATGCATTCAATTGTGTATATGAATAAAGACTAGTGATGAAATATCTAACCTATACATGTGATTAGTCTTGTGCATGATGGTCATATGCCAAATTGATATATATACACATGTAAATCCTATGACATAAAAGTGCACATATTGACATGTACCTATGCTACAAAATAGGAACTATAATAGTATGACTTTGGCACGTGTATATGCTTATATGGAAACATGTTGATATGTTGTATAGTACATGACTTGAATGATGATATAGATATATATATATATATATATATGTGTTGGAAACATGCTCATAAGAATAAATCAACTATATGCGAATGTACCCACAGGTATGTACACTTATGATTATGTATATGAGTATATGAGCATGTAATTGCCCTATGAGATAGAAGATGAATTAGCATGACTATGAACATGTGAAATGCTTAATGAGAACATGATCAAGTATATGATATGATGATTATATGTCATGCCTATATGTTATGATGCAAATTGTACAGTCATACAAATTTGAATAAGCCAGATGTATAACTTGGCATGTGAAATGTGCATATATCTGATTATGCACCAGAGAATTCATAGTTATATAAGACTATGTATATGTGCACAACATTATACTATGAATACAGTATTAATATGTGAATTGAACACGAATATAGTTCTGCCTGCGATAGAGTTTTAGATGTGGATAGATAGGCGCCTATAGGGAAATTGTAGCTGCCATAGTTTGGCCCGATTGGGTCCATAGTATATATATATGATCCCGTTTGGATCATGATCAGCCCCGTTTGGGTTGATAGGCTACCCCGTTTGGGTATGCTTGACCGGTCCACAGTACAGTTTGGCCCCGTTTGGGTCTATAGATTTGATATCTTCGGATATCCTTCTTTGATATCGATGTGTATCCATAGTTCCCTTTATCCACCGATAAAGCTAAGGCAGGCTAAACGTTATTCATAGTAATGATCGAAATTAAACAGTTAAAGTTATTTGACTAAAGATTATATTGTTGGTCTACCCACAGGAATTACGTTTCATTTGAATATGTTTACATGGGAAATTACTGTCTATATGAATTATGAATATGAGAATATTTGTTACTCTTTGGGTACAATGTTATGCACATGAGAATATGCTTTATGCTTTAAAGTATATGTTATTGTTGCCATGCTATGTTGGACATGTTGTTTATAGTATATGTATATATTGTATATGTATGTTTTGATGACCTATGTAAGTGGTCATCCATCTGTAGATATTCCCCACTAAGCTTTATAGTTTAGCACGGGTTATTTATCCGTGTAGGTACAAATAGCAAGACTTTTGTTGAGGGACGTTCTCTGCATCAGGAAGGGCCAACCATCGACTTATAACCTTGATGTAGGATGTTTTGTATTACAATTATCGTATGTTTTGTATAAAGGCCAGTTATCTTATGATTTGTATAAAACCTATGCGAAATATTATAACTCACTAGTAGTAAAGTTAAGACAGAATATGTGAGCATGTGATACACATAAATTAATATTCATGTAGTATAGTATGCATGATACTAGGTATGAAAAGGAAAAACATGAATAGACTTGTAGCACGAATATAAGCGTATGAAATCATATGGCATGATTAATGGCTAAATGATGATTAAATGAACATGTAGTATAAGCATGATTAATAGTATTCATGATACATGTTTAATGGGGTATTTGCATAGAGGGTGCTACAAGGCTAAAGGCAATCTTATAAGATCGATCTCTATCTTATCAAATTCCCTTTAAACACAAAAGAGCAAAAATAAAGCAAATCAACAGTCTTATAGGCCCAATAATGACATACTGATACTACTAATTCAGATTCACCTTATAGATGAGATAATATAAAGAATAAAAACTTTTGAAAAAAATAATTAGGATTCATCTTCATTCCTTTATTTTGCGTGCATTAAAACATAAAAGCAAAAAAAGTTCAGATCTTTGTCGACTTTCTTGGATCTAGCTCTGGTTGTTTATCGACCGAAAATTGTAATCGGTGAGGAGAGGAAAGGGAGAGGGCTTGCATGTGTGAAGAGAGGAGGCAGAGAAGAAAAAGGGAGAAGGCCTATGTGAAATGATGGAGCCAGAGAAAGAAAAAGGGAATAAGGGATTTTAGTTTTAGGGATTTTGACACAAAACGCATAGTTTTGTGATTGATCCGATTCAATCCGGTTCAACCTAATTTTTCCTGCCCAATTCAAGTTTCTTCATTTTTCGAATTTTATATTGGATCTATCCAATTTTCTCACCGAGTCGTAATCCAATCGATTCGACCATCCGAGTCAAATCGAGTTTTAAAATATTGCAAATGAGTCATCCAATGCAGGCATCAACAACGATCGGTTCAATTTAATAATCAAACCGATAAAATCGAATATCGAAATTTTAGAATTTTAACCAACTAAATTAAAATTATAAGATAATCGAACAAAAATTTTCAGTCAATTCGATTCAGTTAACTATATAATCAAAATCTAAAAATTATCAATTAAAAAATAAAACGATTTCGTTTTGAACAAATATATAAAACGGTATATTTTGAATAAATATACAAAACAATATTACTTAAAACGGTATATTTTGAATAAATATACAAAGCGATGTTGTTTTATGTAAACATGATCGGTTTGGTTATTTTTTAATTTTTTCCTTTTAAAATCAAACCGAATCATATTAACCGAATATATTAAAATTTTAAAATTGAAATCGAACCAAAAAAATTAAATTAAACTAAATAAATCAATCCATTTGGTTTGATTTTTCAATTTTAAATTTTTAACCAATTTTGCTAACCCCAAATCTCATGCGGTCCACAAATGGATAAGACAAGTGATGAGTGGATTCAAATGGATGGGGTTATGACTTATGAGTCAACCCATATGTTCTTTTTCGCGTGTTTTCCGGAGCTTTGCTCTAACATGTTATTCTTTCCGCGGATTTTTTCAAGTGATCAAAGTTTTATCAACAACAAAAAATTAATCAACACTAAAAATTTAACAACAAATTAAAGAGTAATTTGGGTGTGGAGTTAAGATAAGTAATTATTGATTAGAAAAATTGAAATTAAATTGAGCTTATTATTGAAGTTTGTTATTTAAAGTTACAGTAAGAAAGAAAGAAAGGAAAAACTTGAGTGCTCAATTATAGATGGAGTAATTAAGAGCTTAATGATGGAGCTCTAATTCTATATCCACATATTAATTTTAGGATTAGTTTATTGTTTATGTTTTTCATCATCTTTTCTTCCTTCGTTATCCATTTGTGTTGTTCTCCAACTTGGCATACATTGTGGAGGACATGCTGAACAACTTACTCCACCACCACTTCCACCACCTCCTCCTCCGCCGCCACCACCCCCAATTGGGACAACATAAATAGGAACGCCTACTCCTACTCCTCCTCCTCCTCCTCCTCCACCTCCGCCACTGCCACCACCACCAATTGGGACAGGAATATATGGACTGCCTCCTACTCCTCCACCTCCACCACTACCACCACCTCCGCCGCCTCCAATTGGGACAGTAACATATGGAGCGCCTCCTACTCCTCCACCTCCACCGCCACCACCACCTCCTGGGACAGTAATATATGGAGTGCCTCCTACTCCTCCACCTCCACCACCACCGCCACCTCCGCCAAAACCATAACCCCCGCCATAACCACCGCTTATAACAGCAGCACCGCCACCGCTGCCATATGAAACTTGAACATTTCCATGTTTTTGGTGTGACAAACTAAACCTACCGCCGCCGCCATCACCGTAAGGATAGGATCCACCTTCTCCAATTCCACTGCCAACAACATGGCCAGAAGCTCCACCCCAATCCCAACCTGACCCAGTACCTGAGCCGACCCCTTTTCCATTTCCGGAGGCTGGTACCTCTGCCCCATCAAGATGATTATCATCTTGTTTAATCTTTTCAACAAGGACCCTATTACCAGCACTCAAGCTTAAACCAAGTAACAACAACAGACCCAGAAACCACGATTTCATTGAAGCCATTTTTGATGCTCTGAAGTTTATGGGTTTGGCGGGCACTTATATATAGACGTCGACGCTTTTACTTGAGAAAATACCATACGCTTTTTCTTTGGTTGTGGGAGTCATGAATTTTGAATGCATTTAACAAGTTCATTTGATTAACTAACTATCACATAATTAAAACCTTATTTGTGGTCTGATTTGCGTTTGGGAAACCATGTCTTGCTCTTGCATGCATACTGACACTAACAAAACCAGCCTTTTTTTAAAGCTCGGAGTTGTGTGAGAATGATTTTGTGTTTTATAGGACAACTGATATTAAATCTCAACCGTAGATGTTGGTCTCGAAATATGAAAATAACTTTCTTGTCATCATTTCAGGAGGATTACATTACAGGACTTTTTTTTTTTTCCTTTTTTAATCATTCAAAATATTTTTCTCCAAAAGAATAAGTGGGGATCTTTCACAAGTACTGAAAAGAATGCTTAGTATACCAATATTTTGTCTTTATCTTGTAGTTAGATTTTGTTCATCAGCTTAACAATGGATGCCAATATGGTATATTGGTAAGAATTAGGTTAGCCATATTGATCATTGACCATGCATGAGCTAAAGTTACCATTTTACACCACAAGAGTGATAAATAGAAGCCAAGTAGTTCATTTAAAAACCTCAATAAAGACCAAGAGTGATAAATTGATTGTCAATAAAGTTCAACTCTGTGATCAATTAGCTCACTAGTTTGAGTTAATTCCATTTTCCAAGAGTTAATTAAGAATCCAATGCATTTGTATTATCATTTATCACTCATTGAAATTTTACATTAGCAGTAAGTTAGCGTATCATCATATATAAATGGAGGACTACCCGAGCTGCTGAGCAAGCCAAATAAAAACCATGTGCTTGTCGTTTTATCAACAAAGTTTTACCTCTAATCTAAGCACAAAAATATTCAATTACCATTTGCACAAAATAATAAAAAAAAATAATGAAAAAAGAAGAGATTAATCAATTATTTAACATTCCTAGTGTGAATTTTTCACCATCAGCTTGAAGTAAATATACAATTATTAGACCCAAGACTCCCAACTCTAAATGCTCTAAACAGGGAGGTAACCTTTTGCATAATTAGCAATAGAAATTGAGGATAGCTTTTTAGAAAATGATTACAGAAGCATTCAAACATTATCCCCACTGCCTGATTCTGCTTCCATAGCCTCTAAACCTTCAGCCATCATTCGGGCTCTGTTTTGTGATTGTCTTTCTACGGCAACCATATACAGGCCTGAATCAATAGAAACTATCAGAAAACGGGAAACTAGAGAGAAAAACAAAAATTCTTGTTATGCAACAATTCCAATAGAATAATATGCCACATGAATTTAAATGCATACTGATAGCACTTCCAATAGCACAAGCCCACAGAATCCTCATGGACCATTTATCCCCAATAACTCCTCGGGTTCCCATGTTTAGCTGCAAAAGAGAAGCTAATTTAGTAAATGCTCTTTCAAACATAGACCTGCTGTAATGGTGCTCAAGCTCCTAAAAAGAAATCAATCTAATTGATTAATTAAACTTAATCTTCTTGATAAAAGAGTTAAATTTAGAGACTTTAGATTATAACAGTCCAAATTAAAGGAACATTTACTAAAGGATTTTTACCTTTCCCTTTTTCTAAAAAGTTAAATTAAACTTAAGATTTACTCTAAATTATAAAAGTCTCTAAATTTAACTCTTTTATCAAAAATATATATAAGAAGCAACATTCAATTTAACTAACTAAAACAAGAGAAAAATAAACCCGATTTTCAAATACCTTCAAATCAAGAAAGAAAACATTCAATAATAGCAAGCAGACCCTCCTATCAACATGCAAATCCCACCAAAAAAATTCACGAATGATAACAAAAAATGAAATACACAAACATCCAAATAAAAGAAGAGAGAAATATACCCAGTTTTCAGCCTACATTACAAACCGAGAGGTTCTCCCCACCTTCCAATAGAATTTTCATGTTCTACTAATTCAATAGCCCACAGCTCACAATCTAAATAATTTCATGTTCTTAGGCACATGAACTGATTCAAACAATAATACCATAGCAGAAAACCAACAACTTAAATAGGTCAATGCATACAAAAATAAGTCTAGAGACAGCATTCAAAACACTGGTTGCTGCAGCTGTCCTTTCTTAAGCCTATGTGTGAACCTTTTATAAACTGCTAAGGTATGGGGTCCGAACTGAGCAACCCAAAAATTTTGGCGTCCAACCCGAGAAACCCGAATCTTTTTTTTTTCCTTTTCTGATATAGAGAAGAGAATGGGAGAATTCTTTTTCTTTTCTGGATTCAATACAAATCAGTACTTTCTTTTAAAATTATTTTCTTCCAAAAAAAACAGAATAAAGGTCAAAACTAGCAAAACTGTAGATTAGTAGACAATTCAGCCCATTTAAAAAACAATTGAAATATTATCTCCTTCTGGATTAAAATGAATTGTAATGCACCTCTGCCCAAAAGCTCAAGAAAATTACAGCATAAAAGGAATTCACAAAATTTAAGGTTCAAAACAGAAAATCAGAAGCTTTTTGAGTTTTCAAGTTGCGTCGAAACTAAAACCTTCACTAAATCTAGACATATACATAGCCTAATTGCCTAAACAGGTACAGGCCAACATTTTTGCAATACAAATTCAAAAATCATGCAAAATTTCCATATTTTACTTGTAAAGACAGAAGAATGGGTATCTTTAGTGTTTCATAGGTTCAAAACAGAAAATAATTTCAAAGATAGTTAAAGTGCGTCAAAATAATGAGAAGATGAGAAGATACTGGCTTCTCAGTTCGCCCAAATCAAGCATGAACAAACAAATTTCGATTCACAAAACATTAATTACAAAGAAGTGAGAAGAAGATGAACTGAACTTTAAGCAACCGAAATCAAATTACAATTTGATTTCACTTACATGTTTTTCCTTTGAGGATGCCTACAACTATGGGTGGCGACAGGCGGAAGGAGAAAGGATATCGATTTTGGATGGCTTTTAGTTTTAGGTATTTGAACGTGAAATAGGTAAAAAAAGAGGTGAAACGCCCGTATTTTAGCCGTCGTCAGTGGTTCGGTCGGGTCGGGCTCTTGGGGGTTTAATCCGTTATGAACCCAACAATCTTATCCGAATGTCAATTTAGGATCGGGTTCGGGTTTTAAACAACTTTATCGTGCCCTTTTTGGAAAAATGCTTGTTTATGACCGCACTTCTATACGTACGTCGTAAGGTAATAACGATGTGGCATCGCCAAGGGTTGCAAGATTTTCTGCCAGTGACGAAGTTAAGATTGAAAGATAAGGAGAACAAAAATATTTTAAGATCATTTTTTAATATTTTTATAAAAAAATAAAAGGAATAAAATAAAATTTTAAATAAAAAAAATTATTTATTTAATATATATATATATATGTAAAATAAAAAAAATTTTAAAAAATAAAAGGGACAATCGCCACTATCTCCTACATGGCTTTCACACGCAATAGGCCTATCATGCATGAACAAACAAAGGCCAAAACTCGACATTCTTCCTTTCGCTTGCTACAAAAGGAAATAAATTTAGCTCCTTTTGCCAACCAAATCCGGACTTCTAGCAATTTAGAGACAGAAAAAGACCGAGCAAGAGTATGTCAATAGGGCGGCGGTTCGGTTGGAGTTCCCTAGCCAACTTGTGGGACCCTTTTGGCGGTGGCTGTGGCCGCCACCGTGACGAAACAATGAGCTTGGCCCATGTTAACGTGGATTGGCATGAGACTGACGATGCTCATATATTTCGTGCTTATCTTCCCGGTTAGCTTCTAATAGGTAATGAATGATCCCAATACATTGAGATCAGCATCAACAACTTTATTCATGGAATGTGTCCAAAGTGAACTTTATATCTTATGTCTAGCTACGAATTGGTAGCATATTGGTTTTTCTAATAGTTATAACAAAAATATTCAGAACTGTATGACGCACAGCAGTCATAGCAATGGGACTGGCAAGAGATGAAGGAAAAGGAAGCATGCAGTATAGGTTGTGCCATAGGGGTGTGTGGGGCGGTGGCACCGGGGTGCAAATTAGCAAGGACTGTACTATCTAAGGTAGGTGGATTATTTAATAAATCATAAATTGATCCACACGAATTTTCTAAATTATATAAATTTAATTGTATTTCAATTATTTATGTATCAAATTATATTATCATACAATTTGAATTTGTGTGTTTGATGCACGTGAATATTTAATTATTACTCGTTTTAAACGATAAAATATGAATAATTGAAATATAATTTAATAAAACTAATGAAATTTGCAAAAACAAATTAAAGGAAAGAGAAGTACTGATAAATATGGATCACAAAAGCCACGTTTGGATGCGCAATATTATTACGCAATCTCCTTCCTTCCTTCACGAGCTTTCTGAAACAGAACGGACTTAACTACCCCAACGCATATACTCGCTTTCCATTCTCTACTATTCCATACCCATTATCAAATTTCAACTCAACCCCTAAATATTAATATGTTGCTCTTTTCTCCTCAACCTTTGTCCTCCTTTCCCGCCAATTTCAACGCCCGTACAAGGCCTAAACGACACTCGTGCAGGTCGTTTTTTCAGCTTCCGCGAGCTGTTAACCGTCGCCATGATGATGTGGATGCCTTCACCAAAAAGTCTGGTTACATGTTTCAGTTCAGTGTCCGGGAAGCCGACTCGTTGATTGATTACGATATTAAAAGATTCGCTGCAATTTATAGGAGGAAACCGTTGATTTTGTTTCGTAGATTGTTCCAGATTGGTACCACTTTCGGTAGGTGGTTTGCGGCTCACTATTACGATAGCCTCGCGGAGAAATCTGATCAGATGTTCAAGGTTTGATGATTTGAGAAGCTAGACAAATGTTTGATTTTGTATATTACAAATTTCTGTTTCTCAAGGTTTGAAAATTTGGTTCTTTTGTTCTTTTTAGCGGGGCTTAGTGGAATATAATGTGATTGAATAAACAACAGTAGTCTAGTTAGCAGATAAGATTTACTAAAACAGTTGTTCAAATCTTATGATTGTTTGGAATCAGTGGGAGTAACTTAGAAATTAAGTAGAAAATTCTTAGTGATTCAGGGGATGTAACTGCAGCCTTTGTGACTGTAATGTTTGATATTGATGCTTCTTTCTGGTACATGAAATCATGACGCTCGGCGTTTTCAATGTGCTAATGCAAGATACATTTTTGCCTTCTAAATGCAGATTAGAGCTGCAGAACTTCGGAAAATATTGGTGGAACTTGGTCCCGTACGTTGTGTTGACTAATATGAAACTCTTCTCCATTGTTATTGTCGCATTCTTTTTCTCATCTTTGCATGAAATTTCCGTACACTTAGATGCACGTGGTCACACACATATACACGCATGCGTAAATGCATCCACGCTTACATGTATGTCTGTGTGTGGGGACAGATTCGTTGATTACAATGTTCTTTAACTAGCTGATATATCATTTCTGTTGTCAGGCCTTCATCAAAATTGCACAGGCTGTTTCTTCTCAAGCTGTAAGTTGCCATATCTCAAGCTGCCAAACATGTCATTTCCCGCTTATTTTATGCATCCGATTTCGTGCCACGTGTTGTCTGCTAGACTAGGATGCACACTCACGAGACAGAGAACAAGGAAAAAAATAAAAAGGAACTTTTCCTTAAGAGTTCTTCATATCGGGCAAGAAAGTTTCTCAAAGCCATCTAGAGTGGTGCATATATGCATAAAACAAATAGGCATATTGTTAAATGAATTAGGTCAATAGATGTTAAATAACCCCTTGCTCAAACAAAGAGTTAACTCGTTTTTGACATAGATGGTAATGTAAGAATAGTGCCATTGCAATCTCGTCTTCTTAAACATATACTCCATCCTTTCCACAAATATAGGCCGACTCCCTTCATTTGTTGATTGAACAATTTGTTCATTTAATGTCCTACATTATCAACTACTTTGAACTATTATTTTTTTAGTTTACTACTATGCTCCTTAATTGTAATGGATATATTAGCAAAAATCTATAGTTGGAACCACATTAACTATTTTTTCTTAATTCATATAAAATTGGAACAAACCTTTATTGTGGAATAGGGGGAGTATTACATGTTGAAAAGAAGATAAAGGTGATGTAATAAATGCTAATTTGACTAGAAATGTTTCTTATATATGTCCTTGTACAAAAGGCATGCAATATTTTTGTAATTTTACTTTTGCAGTTTCACCGTTCTAATAAAATTTAGTTTTTATGCTCTTGAAATCAAATTCTATAATCCTCTTCTGAATCATGAAACTTGTAGAATTAAACCTAATCAAGGATCTGAACCTCACACTACAAAATTAGGTGTGATTTTGGTATATTCCAATTGACACTAAATTCGCATCATTGGACTCTTAGGTTGAATCGAACAATGCAAATCAAATCATGATTGTATAATTTTGATTTAATGTCTACTATTCTGCCTCTTCCATTTCACCTCCCACTCTGTCTCATGTGCATGTACCAATATGTTAGCTGAGTATCACCAACCATATTTTTGCCAAAGTGTAAGTCTCTTGTAGGACACCATCATCGTAGCTAAATATAATGCACCTTTATGAACAATCTTTCAATGCCATAATATTTGGAATCAATGAATCCTTATTTTTCTTGGGTTTTGGCTAGGCATAATTCGTGACCAGCCAAAGCTAAAGATATACAATGCAAATTCTGAGGCAATTTTATGCCCCGAGTAGATTGACATTAGTCAACAATCAGCTAGGCTTTCATTTACAGAGAGACTACATAAGTCAACAATCAGCTAGGCTTGCATTTATGGTCGGGCTACCCAGGTTAAAGCTGCATTTGTTATTAGGTCTCACCTTGTATTCAGGCCTTTTGAGATCCTTCTCTAGTCACTGCTGAATAATGAGTGCTTACTACCAGTCTTTTTACAGCAATGTCAGTGTTTCTCATTCACTGTCTGTTTTCTAAATCTTAATGTTTATAGCAGAACTTTCAGTATTGAAGGAAAAAAAAAAAGGATATGCTGTCAGCAGACTAATGTGGGTAATATTTTTATTAGGATTTGATACCACCATCATACATAGATGAACTGTCATTTTTGCAAGATCAAATTGCTCCATTTTCCTCAGAAGTTGCTTTTAATACAATAGAAGAGGAGCTTGGTTTGCCAATAGATGAGCTTTTCTCAGAGATTTCACCAGAGCCTACTGCTGCAGCGTCCCTTGGGCAGGTATATACTTAGTTATATATGAATATTTACGATGTATGAAGTATATTGTGGTTTAGTTTCTTTTATGCATACATACTAAATATATGCATACCTAAATTCTTTAATTATCCTCTTGAAAATGACTGCTGCTACTGCTCTCTCTCTCTCTCTCTCTCTCTCTCTCTCTCTCATGGACGTGTACACATACAGGTCTATCAAGCAAGGCTTCGGCGCAGTGAAAAAGTTGTTGCTGTTAAAGTGCAGAGGCCAGGAGTTCAGGCTGCTATTGCCCTTGACATACTAATCATGCGTTTTTTGGCAGGAGTAGTGAAACGAGCTGGCAAATTTAACTCTGATCTCCAGGTGCTAATTTGAGAATACTTAAATAGAGAACCTGAAAAATTGGAGATTATTTTCTAAAAATTTTACCGGTTATCACTAAGAATAATGGAATTCATTTTGCAGGCAGTTGTTGATGAATGGGGATGGAGCCTTTCTCTGGTATATCTTTTTGTGCATTAATTATAAAATACATGATCTTCTGAGCACACGTTTTGTTGAATATAGTGATGCTTTCTTTTATTTTCCACTGCATCATTTGTTTGGTGTCCATCTGCACTTGGTCAAATATGCCTTGCACCTTTAGGCACTTATACATTATTTGCATATCAAAAGTAACAATGTGTTTGATGGAAACTACTTCTGATTTGTAGCATGAGTTTAGGTTCCAAATTGATAGCTGTGGAGTAGTTTACTCTTCTCCTGTCATTTTTTCAAATGATGAAAAGATGTCATAAACAAACATGCAATTTTTCGACCAACAGTCACATGCTGCTGTCCTATTACTGGAGCTTTGCTTAGATCGACAGCTAAAGGAGTGGATTGACATTTGCATTGACTAAATCTTAGATTTGTCCTGCTTGTGAAGTATTACAGATTGCATCTTTGTCACAGAGAACCCAATTGTTGTACGTTTTCCATATGCATTTCTGTATGCAGTTAAAAATGATCGAATGTATTCATTCTAAGGTCATATTTTTTACTGCATCAGAATTATGTTAATTATGTTGTTCTTTTCCACTATTTTTCATCATTATGGGTTTCATTCTATAAACTTGCCTGTGGTTTGCAATTACTCTGCTGACAAGTGACAAATCTGTAGAGTACTTATGTTGTGTGATGTAAGTCTGAATCGGCAGATGGGTTATAGAAGTTGTGGCTTAAACCTACGTCCATGCAAAATTAGTTAAGTAATTTTCCATCAACGTAAAATAATGGCATGATTAATGTTGGACTGCAGGGTTTGAAAGTAAAATTTGTAGCCAATCTTGTGTTCCTCTGTCAATCATGTTTGAGTATGGATAGTATCTTTGGCCAGATGAAAAGTATGTCCTTGACTTTCAGTTAATTGGTTAGCATTCTTGTGTGCGGAAAGCATAGAATCATCCCTTTTGAACTCTTAACAACTTTTGCTACTGCAGGCGGTTACCATTTAAAGCAGGCATCTCAAGTTTTTATGAGATTATACAAGTTTCTGCTACTATTTGTTTATTTTAGCTAATTTGAGGAATATTCTTAGTGCTTCATATTGAATACAGGTAAATCACATTGAATGCAGGAGATGGACTATGTGAAAGAAGCAAATAATGGAATAAAGTTCAGGTAAGAGAATAACAAGTAAATATGGACTTAGGAGTGAAAGAAGTATAAAATTTCTATGATTTATTATCTATTTATTTTCTTTTTAAACGAGTATAGTTTAGTTTTTTCTGCCCCCAATTGGACTTTTGTATCTAAACCATTTTGTGAATTGATGAAAGAAAAACGGGTGACATGTAACAACATGTGTTCACAAATACCTTCTCTTCTCAGGATGCTGCCCAATTGTTTTGGTTGCTGACTTGATTTGTTCAGGTTAACAAAGATTTCAATAAACAGAATTATTAGATGTGAGTCCGCTCAGGTCTATGAATTATTTGCATTGCACACAAATTTAAACACAAAAGGGGTAGTAAAAGAACCAAGTTAAAGGGGAAAGAAGTGCTACTGAAAATAATCTTTTAGTAGTTATTGGTTTTATTGGGAATTACCTTGATGAAATGGTTTTGGTTGATGTCACCATTTCTCTAAAACTTAACACATATAATCTTTTGTCATTATGGCAGCAATTAGCTCTGAATTTTTTCCTACTTTTTTTCTGTGCCCAAATGAGCTTCTAAGTAGTTTCAGCTACATGCGAGTTTTGAGTTTCCATTGTCTGAGATATCGTTTCAATAGTGTATATTCATCAAGATTTCAAAGTAACATTTTCTTTTTCTAGTATAAGTTATGAGTGATCCTCAAATTAGAGATATAGTTGCAGTTTTATGTTGTGAACAAGCCTGGATGTTCTTGTAGCATTTTGATAACTACCTACTGCCAATATATCCTTGTATGCAGTAAAATTTCCCTGAATCAATCCCAGGTAGTGGAGCATTCAGATTTTATTTACGTTTATTTCATTTTTTTACAGACAGAAGGATACATATGCATACATGCATATTATCATTTATTGCTATGTATTTATTCAAATTTTAACATTATGATGAATTTATAAACAGGAAGCTCTATGGTGGCATACAAGATGTTTCAGTTCCAGAAATGTATACTGAGCACACCACTCGGAAGGTCCTTGTAATGGAATGGATTGAGGTACTTGCTCTTGTCTTGTCGTTTTTATTATCATTGGTTCGTGTGCTTATGTGTGATTTTAATTAGTGAATGAGGAAAATTTCTAACATAAATGGTATAGATGACAGCTACTAAAACAAATAATAACCCTAACTCTAAGGCCTTAAAACAAAAGAAAATCCACCTTTTCACACTTTTTTTGTTTTTAACCAGAATTTTTAGTTTTGACATCAGTTAGCTGCAATTTTAGCACCACAGGCGAGCATTGATAAATTTTTTTTTTGCTTACAATTTGAAACTATTTATGCATTTTCTGTTTTGAACGAGAATATATTAAAAAGAGATTGAAAAACATTTTATTGTCCACCTGTTATGATTTGTTCAACTTCCATTGTTAGCAGTCTGAACCTTAAATGCTACTTTCCCAAAAGAAAGTTATGAGAAGAAAGAAAGGATTTAGCTCCTGTCCTGCCACATTATAATATTAATATGAAGCATCCTGCCTCACCTGACGATCATTAACTCCCAAAACTCGCCAAGAGAGATTGCAGTTAAGTTCTTCCTATATTGTCATGAAATAAGGCAGGGGAGAAGCACTGTGATATATACTTTAGGTTGAGCGGCAAATGTTTTAAGAGGGCAACCTTTCTGTGATCCTAATTCATTGTTGTCATCTGCAATTAAGCATGAATCTCGAAGGCTTGTCTATTCCTAAGAACGATTTCCCATCTCACATTAACATGTTATTGTAAAGTACCATTTCTCCAAAAAGACCTAAACCCTTCTACAATTATATTGCTCAAACCAAGTCGTTATTATTTATCTTGAACTTCCGATTGCCTTTGAGTGTAATTGGCTCAGCTAGTTGCCGATTGCTTAGATTCACCATTTTTATATACCGAGTTTTCTTCTCCTTGAGCCCTAGATTTCTCTTTCTTTCTTCTTCTTCTTCTTCTTCTTCCCTTTTTATTTTTTTATATTTTATTTTTTAAAGATTGGCCTTTCTCCTTCTTGGCCTCAGATCTTAACCCACCGAATCCACAGCCATGGGCAGTTAGCCGTTTTGTGGCCTGGTTTTTATTTAGAGTTTGTGGGGTTATGGAGTGTTGGGTTTGATAGTTGTGGGTTCACAATTACTTCAAGATGACTTGACCTGTTTTGAAATTAGGTTACTGACAATTATAATTACTTCTTATTTTCTTAAACTTCTGGTATGAATTCTCTCCAACACTTAAGACACATTAATCAAAGTTGCACAGCTGCCACATGAAAATGCTTTGTTAAAAATTTTCCTACATTTTTTTAACAGTTCAACTCAACTCCAACAGCCCTTTAAACCCAACTCCATTCGGAAAAAGGAAAAAAAAAAACAAAGAATAATCAAATACCATGTACCCAAAAGTTTAACCTTGTGCTTCTAGTTCTTTATTTTATTTTATATTTTTTTTTGAGATTCTTGCAGGGGAAGAAGTTGTCAGAAGTGAAGGATCTCTACTTGGTTGAGGTATTTGCTGAAACTAACTATAAATTATATGGTTTTTGCTGGCTAATTTAAGTAATATATTTGCTTGAGCTCTGTGGCTAAGCTGGATTATTCTTTTTGGGAGCTCACTAGGTAGGAGTTTACTGCTCGTTTAATCAACTTTTGGAGTATGGGTTCTATCATGCAGATCCACACCCTGGAAACCTTCTTCGTACGAATGAGGGGAAGCTGGCCTATATAGGTATTTGTTTCCAAAATTTTGTATACTTGGCATGTAAATCATGCTTTTCATTCCCTATTTGCATAGCATTAAAGCTTATTATTTACTTTGTTATGTTGCTTCAATTTCAACTTTTTTATGTTCATTATCTTCGTAAACATGGAGAGCTTGCAAACTCAATCTTACAGGTTAACTCAACTAAGCCTTTATTGCAAAGTAGACAATGTCAACCACATGGAACCTTTTCCTCTGGATCTCAGAGTAAATTAAAAATATTTATGAAATGGAATTTGTAATATATAGTTTCTTATAACCAAAGTATTTGTAGATTGCTAATGTTGACACTTTAGTTAAAAGTCATTATATTTTTATACAAGCATTTTTTTTCTGATATTTTTTCTTTGTGTTTTTATGTTTGACCCATTGATTTCCATCTTGTCAAAATCTGACATGAGTCATATGACGAGTCATCATCAAATTGCCAGAGTATTTAATTTAGGTTTTATGACAACATATTCCAATCTTTCTCTCACTTTCCAATTTAGTTCCCAAACTTAAAAAAACTTACATATGACACCCAACTTATAGTCAAATCAGGAGCTCTGTTAAAAATTAACACAATTTCTCAGAATATTTTGTTAGTTTTGGATGGATTTTTAAACAAAGTCTTTAATTTGAAATATAATTAGAGGTTGGGTGTTAAATTGGAAGATTTTTAGTTTGTTAATAAAATTGGAAAGTAAGTGCAAGTTTAGGTGTAAATTTGTAAAGTGAGTGAATTTTACATGGTGCAATTGGAAAAGAAAATTATGAGATTTTCTTTTTCTCACTATTTAATTTCTGTCGTTCCATTTCTATTCTATTGAGTCTACTTCAGCAGTTATAGCATCTATTTATGATACGAACAATCTAAGGGCCTAAAACGGCTGTTTGGTTTCAGCATTAAAAAATCTTTTATTCAATAGGAACTTTTCAATTCCATGGGAAATTGGCCATTTTTTCAAGTCCAGTGGCATGGCACTGGAGACTGTGAAAGGCTTTTAATGGGCACTGGGTGCTTATTTCTGTCTCAGCAGCCCCTCTTATTCCATCTCATCTCAAGGAAAAAAAGTTCTCTTTTCCTACTCATTTTCCAGCACGTTATGCCAATTGTGAATCGATTACGATCTTAAACAAGGGAATACTGGTGGATCCCTGTGGAACAAATTATTGCATAGACAGACTTTACCATTTTCATTGGACTTAATTTCTATTTCTGCAATTTTCTTGAACTTGTTATGTAGCATATCCTGTAGGAGAAGGACTAATGTACTAGTGGAATTTCTGGTGCAGAGGTTCCATCTAAAGGTTGGTTTATTATTGGAATGCGCCGCTGGGAATTAAGTTTTGTTGACATACCAAGCTTGTAAAAAAAGATGAAATTAGGCTACAGTGATTGCAAATTGCCAATTGCTAATTGCTTTATCATTGACCAGCTTCATGACCTTTTCTTTATTGTTTGCCACCATTTCAAATGCTAAAAGAAGTAGATGCAGATAAGGAATTTCACTTGAGATAGTTCCAATCTGCATCAGTGTGGAAAGACAAACATCTTCCTTTAAGTGTGATCATCTCGGCTGTTTTCTGTCTTGAAAACCTGGTTCTTTGAGAATTGGCAAATCTCATGTTAAATCATCAAAGAATCATTTAAGCAAACGAATAGGACATGTCCAATAATTGAACAAGTATAGGGGCTTCTTCAAAAAGTTAAAGTTGAATTGGACTCCGATACAAATTCTTCAACATGGCATATCTGATCACTTTTTTTTTTTTTCTCATCCACCTCATCCAGCTTGTTCTCGGATTTCACAATTTCACGTTAAACAAAAAGCAAGTTATTTTGAAAGAAATTTATTGGTGGAACTTTTTTTCCCCATTTATGTACCCGTTTCCTTTTGCCTGCATACTGGAATGTAACTCATGAATATATACTGTGCAAAGCTAACTTTTAGCAACTTTTCCTTCCAGATTTTGGAATGATGGGTGAATTTAAGCAAGACTTCCGTGACGGATTTATTCAAGCTTGTCTTCATCTTGTAAATCGTGATTTTGATGCATTGGCTAAAGACTTTGTCACTCTTCGGTATTTTGCATGCTTCTTCCAAATACTGAAGAAATTTTTATTCTCCTTGACATGGTATTTTATAACTCAATTGCTTATTTGCTACAGGTTTCTTCCAGCAACTGCAGACAAGACTGCTGTTACAAAAGCTTTAACAGGTTTTCTTTCTTTCTTTTTTATCATTTATGTGCACAAGGTATTAGTTTCAAATAGTTGCATATGGAGAAATAGATTGCCTCTAATGTGAACTTTTAAATTTGTAGGTGTCTTCCAAAATGCTGTTTCAAAAGGAGTACGTAATATAAGTTTTGGAGACCTCTTGGGAAACTTGGGAACTGCCATGTAAAATTTCCTTTTTTAACTTTTATATTGAATAAGGTTTATACTCCACAAGTGCATCACTGTCCTGCTGTAGCATCAAGAGAAATATGAAATTGGATCCATCCTCATGCTATGTATACATAGAAGAAAAAACTTTGGAGAAAATATCAAATTTGTGAAATAAAGATGCAAAGTAAGTCAATTTCTTCCTGGAATCCATATTAATTGTTTATCCATATATAAACCTATATATAAACATAGGCGGACAAAATGAAAGAAAAATCCTACAAATCATTAGTGATCTTGTGTCACAAAAATAAATGCCGGTGGATTTAGATTAAATGCATTGATTTTATAGTGAACTGCTTTGGTTCTTCAAAGCCAAACAAGTGTCCTCATCTTTTTCTGCTTATTGGTCAAACTTTTATCTAAAGACAAGTAGCTGTCATTGAATTGAATTAAAATTTAATTAAATGAAGACCTTATTATTGAATTATTAATAGCTTACATTATGAAGGAGAATGGCTTTTTAAGGGAGGGGTGAGGCTTGTTAGGAGGTTAGGTCCCCCTCAAGGTGAATGTCAGTCTGCCTTTGCAGAAGTTGGTTGTAGTCTGAACTATAAAGTATTCAATTTGAAGCTTGTACATGCTAATGATAAATTGCTCAGCAGTTATGCATATGATTTGATTCCATCATATGGAATGAGTTCTTTGCCATAGGCTGATAATGTGAAATGAGATTCCATTGACATATCATTTGAAGTTCTAAGTTACTTTTTGTGAGGGATTTTTTCCCAGCTTGATAAGCTTTACATTGCGTCATGAATATATCTATTTAATTCTTACATTAAAGTACATTAAGATTTTGAAATCTAAGTGATATGGCCATTTTATATTTTCGTCAATGCTGAACCTTTGCAAAATATTGTTTGGCCACCAGATGATGATTGGTTTTTAATATCATGTGTCAAACACAATTTCTCAATTGAATGAATAAATTCTGATCAAAATTTACAGAAGTCTCAGAGTCAGTGTACTCAAGCCTAGGATGAACCTATTTATAGTTGATGGACATTTTGTTAAGGTATTGATTTTTCTCAACTAAGGGAAATGACATTGTATTCATTATTTTCAGGTACAACTTCAAATTTCAAATTCCTCCGTATTTTTTTCTTGTCATCCGCAGGTATTCATGCAATTAGATTATATGAATGCTGTAATTTGCTTACAGTTGTTAATGATTCTTAGTACCTTAATGCATTTGTCCATTTATTGCACAATTACTAATATTCCCTACCTAATATCCATACGCCTTCTCCTGAATCTCAGTCTTGCAGTGTTGGAGGGCATTGCTCTCAGTTTTGATCCAAATTACAAAGTTTTGGGTAGTACATACCCATGGATTGCAAGAAAAGTGCTGACCGACAGCTCACCAACACTGAAGTCTTCTCTGCATGCTCTTCTTTATGAGGCAAATCCAAACAAGTTTTGATATTTTAGATAGCAAGTATTATTCTGCATTGTGTGCTAAAGCATGTCAAAATGATGATTCTGTTTTCAGGAGGGTGTTTTCAGAATTGATCGGTTAGAATCTCTAGTTTCTGAGGTGTGATCTTCTATCTTTCTCAATGATAAATATTCTTTTTGTTCTCTGTCTTCAACTTCACTGTTAGAATGATCAAATTATCTGGCCACTGGTGGTTTTTTAAGTAAATAAGTATCCATTACTTTCTGATTTAACAATCATCCTGTGCATATGCTCCATTTTGGATTCATGTCTACAATATTTGATGCATTTGGTAGATAAATGCTCAGGGTTTACCTAGTTGTGCTTCATTTGCAGTCTTGTGGAGTATTTGGATGGAGAGAAACACTGACTGTTCAAAATTCTCTCTTAATATATTATATGATAAGATAGTTGGTCTTTATGGGCAAGGGCTTTATGGTTTTCCACAGAAATATGTTTTGAGTGTTATCTAGCAACACTGGGGAGCTCATCATAAATAATCAGACATGTTGCTGTCTCTTTTTCCTTTTCCTTACCCAAAACAATTATGCTTGTGGCATTCCTACTTCATCTTCACTTACTTAGTAGCTGGTGTCAGACATCATCACCCGAACCTCAGAAAAGGGAGCTTGGGCAAATATATTTTGGCCCAGGCCTGGCCTGCCGAACCCTTCTAGAAAATGATGTATATTCATATCAGTTGCATGCGGTTTGGATTTGGGCTGAATAACGTCTTTTTTTTTTTCTTGTGACAGAATAGCTTGATTATAGGAATTATGGTGGGATATTTCATTCCTTTTCTAGTCTTCTTGTATAAATTCATGTAGACTGAAAGAAATCATTTGTGTTATTCTTTCCATGCAACATATGTATCAAAGCTATTCCCTTTTTGTTTTGGGCTGTTGAAATATGTCGCTCATCTGTTTCTTTGCAAGCGCATTTGGAGGGGGGCTGTTAATTATATCAGCCCCTTTGCCATTAATGCAGCATTACCATATGAGGTTGGAGCCTTCTCACAGTGGCCTGAGTGATTATGTTTGATACCAATCTTTTTCTTCAATATTTTATTCTCTTAAGTGTGAAGGGATAGAAAATGTGATTTGAAGGGATTACTTATCCCTCTTTATTCTTCCCTTCCTAAGATCATTTAACACGCAAACAAGATAAAACTCACGCCTTTGTCTTTTCCTTGCTTTTCCCTCCATGTCTGAGTTTGTGCGAGTGTATAACTCTGATTAATCTGGTGGCAGTCCCTTCGTGCTCGCACTGAGAGAGCATTGTTTAAAAGGCAAACAGAAGATACGGGTTCCAAAGTGGCTATAAAGCAAGTCCTTTCTTTCACGTTAACTGAGAAGGTTTTCTTTTTTCCTTTCATCTTTCTTTTGTATTCAATTTATTTTTCATATGATTTTCTTATTTAAGTCATATACGGAATAACCTTAATTATTACTTTTTTTTTCGTTCTCTAATCTGGCACGTCGGCAGGGTGCATACGTGAGAGAAATACTTCTTCAAGAAGTTGCTAAGGTAAGACTTGGGGCTTGATATATGTCATTTTTATGTATATTGAAACCATGAACACGGTGGAAAAAATAAGGTGATTTTATATCCAATTAGCAATACTGATCTGCAGACGCTAAGAAATTTATTTATTCCGCCAGGTTGGTTCACTGTTCTGATATACTAGGCTACAGAGACTGATCAGGAGCATTGAACTTCACCACAATAACATTTTTAAGGATTTAGATATAATATGACATTGGATTTGCCTAAAATTGAAAGAGGGGTTTCCATGACTCTACCAACCTTGAATCTCAGATTTGCTATGACTTTTGACTAAACTCTGGTTGGTTTTTCGGATTAGTTCATCAATGGTCAGCAACTACGATGGTTTTAATGATGATTCTGCACGATTTTCGTGTGTATCTCACTGGTGGTTTTAAAAAATTTCGTGAATTGACTTGGGTTAAGGCATAGTTCTTGCTGTATTCACGACATCTAGTATAAGAAAGAATTGCTTAGTGGGATTTTCATTTAATCATTTGGACCATATAGTTCAATGGCCTTCCATTTTTTATAAAATAGTCTGATAACTTTGACACCTTTAGACCTCCTGCCATTTTCCTCTGTAGTGACAACTAGACATGTAGCCAATGGGCTAACTAAAATCATTGTGAATGAAAGTTCTTTGAACATTTACGTCTGCATGCCTGCTAGTTGAAACTCGTGCTTATTGTGTACTGACCATAACACCAAGTAATGAAATTTGTTGGGATTCTTCCTGGGTTTAAATACTATATATTTGTAATTTAGGATTGTGGTGATTCTATTTTCTGTTGTAAGTTGTTGTCATGGTCACTTATCAATGAATCTCCATGGGTCAACTTATATGTGCTGAGGTTCTTAAAAGAATTATTATGTAAGATTTTTTTTTTTTTGAAACCTTCCAAAAGATTATCTTTATTTGCTTGTAAAATGTGTGAAAATCAAAATATACTTTGTCTTCAGGCATTCAAAACGTAATCGTACTGTTCTCTTTATTTTGGTTTCCAAGGCTTTTTCAAAAGGGTTAATATACAAGGTTGTAAAATGATACTAATCCTATATTCTTTTTTATTTATTTATTTAGTTATCTCTCGTTCATTAATTTCTCCTTTCTCCTTTAATTTATTAGAGTGAAGCATTCTAACTTGAAACCTACAAAGCCAACCCACTTCAATCTAATTATATGATGTAAAATGGCTTTTATTTCTCAAAACTGCTTTCTTCCTGGAAATGTATACAGGGTCTGGATGCACTTGGAGTAGCAACACTGGATTCATTAACTTCTGTAGCAACTGCGAGCCTACCCTTTTCTACTCCTGGTTCTTCAATGACTGAGGAAGACATAATGAACTTGAGAACTTTGCATCGCCTTATGCTATTGTTGTCAGGTTCTGAAAAGGATGTTGTTTTTGATATGGTAAGAGCTTTTGTTTACTGGCATCATTTGAGCATCCCAAAATCAGAAACTATAAAATGTGCCTTATTCTTTCTATGAAACTATAATGTCCATATATATCTTAGCAAGCTAGTTTGAGAAAGAAAATAAATGTAAAATCTTTTTGGTATAGTGGTTCAGTTTCTTTGTCATGCTTCGTGATGTTGTGCATGGGCTCTTTCTCAAATAGAACATTTATAATCATTGCACGACAGAGCAACATTATCTCAAGCAAAGATGATGGAAGTCTTTAACATTTAATTATTTTTTAATAAAGGATAATTTCTGTTCTTTCCTGTCTTCTTTCATGGGCATTAAACTGAAATAAGAGAGAAGAAAAAGAAATTAGCTGAAACATTAGTATATAAAATTTTCACTCACATTTATTGTGTATGATCAACAATTCATTTCGTAATATGCTTGTAAGACAAAATCCAACTACATGATATTTTTCATATTGTTATATTATCTACTTTTGATTATTAATCATGTTGCAACTCTTGATTGTACAGGAAACCAGAGAATACAAGAATCAGAATGCATACCAGGAAGAAGTGTTACCTATTTTTTATCAGCTTTCATCAGTTCAAGAGATTCTTCCCATCCTTTCTATTATTCCTGAGGTAAAGCTCTTGCAGATAAATAGCATGCATTTATACAGATAATAGGGTGTGTCCGATATCAACAATAATGAACCCACACCAGATTCAAACATTTTCACTTGAACGGGCATAATTCTTGTGTGGATTCTGGATTGTACTTTAATCTTGGAACATATTAGGCAATCAGTGGCATATTTTATTCCATGTTAGGGAATAGTAAGGGTCCTTATGAGGACACTAAGCATGTTGTCTTGTAGATTATCCCTAGGACTAGTGTGTATTGCCTTCACATGTAAGAGTGTCCTCTACCAAATGATTGCTTTCCTGACTATTTTCTATCAACATATGACAGCTTCCCCAAGAATTGCAACAACGATTTCTTCTTTTGCCGGCTGATCTGGTTGGAAGATTAATTTCCCGAGCCACGGCTAGGACCATCAGGAGGATGTTCCTTTGACATTTTGGGGTTATATATCATATAAATCCTATAATGAGGAAACCCTAAGGGGAGGATAAATGCTCTAAAATGGCCAAAAAAGATTTTGAACTGTTACATTCTTCCCCTATTTATTATTATTATTATTAGTATTTTGTATTTCCATATAATTTCATTTGTATAGCTTATTGAAGGGGTTGCAATGTGTAATTCTTTTTCAATTTTAAATCATTAATCGAGTTGCTGCAATTTGGAAGTTTGCAGCAGCACATGTTAGCCCAGACCAGTTTTCTATTGGGGTTGCGTAGAACTTGTTACGTGTGAATGTTTGCCTAATTAAGTCTTCTAATCAATTTTTTTTTTAAATTATTTTACCAGTAAATAATGAACTTGGTTTTATAGTTACATTTTTAGAAATGGGATGGAAATTGGAACAGATTTTCAATTATTTGAATTGCATGCAATTCTCAAATAATAAAATTTCTAGTTCATAAAAAGGTTTGGTTTTCTATAAAACTTTAAGGAAACATAATTTTGTATTTATGAGAGCCTCGTTGCTTGAATTTTGTGGTGTTTTTTCAAGTGCGAGGTTGTGATAAGCATTGTACTCTATTTGTATACCGATGGATTTTTGCTCTCTTTTATTCTTGACGGTAAGCTTTGTGTTGGAACACTTCATTGTTGTATTTGCTTTCTTCTTTTTTCCTTCTAAATTCAATTGAAACCTGCGAACAAAAAAATTATTTATACTGCCTATAAAATCGTAAATAGGGACCAATTTATATCTTAAAGGTATGATATTGTTTTCTACTTTTATTTACTTTTAACATTAATAATTTAAAAAAAAAAATGATATTCACTTCGTTCTACTTAATGCATAATTTTTATTTCTTTTTGTTCCACGCAATGTGATAATTTTGTAAAATTTCAAACAATATTAATTACATATTGTACTACTTAATTTTTATTTCTTTTTGTTCCACGCAATGTGATAATTTTGTAAAATTTCAAGCAATATTAATTACATATTGTACTACTTTACTGTTATATATGCACAAAAAGGAGAAGAAAGTATACTCAATCTATTTCAAAATAGATGATGTTTAAGAAAAAAAAATTTATTTCATAATACATGACGCTTTGATATAATCAAGACATATTAATTAATTTTTATCAAATATATTCTTAACTAATTTTGAAAAAAAATAATTTTATTAGTGAATGTAATTAATATAATAAGGGTAACAAAGTCTTTTAATAGTAAAATAATTATATTTTTTAATTACTGTGTATTATTCTCAAATAACATCTACTTTGAAACAGAGGGAGTACTAATTTAGTTAATATTTCTCTCTTTTTACACAATTTATTATAATAGTATACAAAATATGTTAATTTGTTCAATATAATTTTTAGTTAAAATTAGTAAAACTAACAAATTTTTTTAATATTTTATAATTCAAAGCTTATGTTATTTTTTTTTTGAATTAAAATTTCTAATTTTTATTTCATTTTATTTATTTAGATGGCTTAGAGACAACATAAAGGGAGACTCGAAATTCATAACAACAAAATGTGCGTGCTTGCACAAGATCACACGTATGAGAATATGTGTCCATTGGGAAAAGCCAAAAAACCAGCAAACACTCACTTTTTTCCACTCCTCAATTTACTCCAAGAAACCATCATTTATCCCCAATTAATTACTATGTAATTCTAGAGTTTGCATCCTTAATTATTAGTATTATTTTCTGATTAAGAGTGTGGAGGTCATTCTTCCAAGTCACCACCTTTCTAAAGAATATCTCATTTCAAGAATCAAAAGTCAAGAACCCATATGATTCTGTTATATGTGATATTCATGATATGGTAACGAAGTTAGAATTTAAAAATAAATAAAAAAAATTAAATTATATTTAAAATTAAAAAATAAGTTTAAAAGAAAATGGTCAAAATAAAATTTTAAATGAATAAAATTGATTATTTAATATATATATTCATGTAAAATAAAAAAAATTTCAAAAATAAGGGGGGCAATTTCCCCCCTTTCTTTCCACCTGACGTCGCCGGTGGATATGGTTTGATTTTTATGTTTCTAACTTATGATATTCAAAAATTCATAATTAATCGCTTGTAATAATAAAATTAAAATTATGTTTTGTAATTTATTATTAGGATATTTGTGACTTATATCAATATTTTATGATTTTTTTTAATTTTTATACAATAGTATTTATAAAATTATAATAATTGATAATATTTTAAAAATAAAAAAAATCCAATCAAAACCAGTTAAACCACGAACCTCCAGTTTCGTTGGTTCTTTATCTGGTCTGATTTTAATAATATTATTCATAATACATGACGTTTTGATATAACCAAGACACATTAATTGATTTCTACCAAATATATCATTATTTAAGTTGTTTTTATAAAAGTGATTTTCAACCTATATTAATTACATTACACAATTAATATAAGGGTAATAAGGTATTTTAGTTATGAAGTAATTACTATTCTTAAATACTGTACATTCTCTTCTAATGTCAAGTATTTTGAAACGGATGGAGTACTATTTTTAAGTGCTCAATTTTTTCCCATTAGATTTTCAAGGAAAAAAAACTTATTTTACTAAATTATTATTGTGATAAATTAAAAATAAATACTTTTCAATTTTTTTGTTCATACAATATCAACAAAGCATCTAATATTTCAATTAATATTTCTCTCTTTTTACACAATTTATTATAATATATAGTATACAAAATATGTTAATCTGTTGAATATAATTTTTAGTAAAAATTAGTAAAAGTAATAAATTTTTTTAATATTTTATAATTCAAAGCTTATGTTTTTTTTTTCCTTGTTACAATATCATGAATTAAAATTTCTAATTTTTATTTCATTTTATTTATTTATGAGAATATGTGTCCATTGGGACGGAAAAGCCAAAAAAACCAGCAAACACTCACTTTTTCCTCTCCTCAATTTACCCCAAGAAACCATCATTTATCCCCAATTAATTTCTATGTAATTCTAGAGTTTGCATCCTTAATTATTAGTATTATTTTCTGATTAAGAGTGTGGAGGTCATTCTTCCAAGTCACCACCTTTCTAAACAATATCTCATTTCAAGAATCAAGAATCAAAAGTCAAGAAGCCAAATGATTATGTTATATATGATATTTATGATATGATAAGTGGCGAAGCTAAAATTAAAAAATAAAAAAATAAAAATTTAAATTATATTTAAAATTAAAAAATAAGTTTAAAAAAAAGAATTAAAATAAAATTTTAAGTGAATAAAATTGATTATTTAATATATATATATATATATATATATATATTTAAAATAAAAAAAAAATTAAAAAAATAAGGGGGGTAATTGCCCCCCTTCCTTTCCACCTGGTGTCGTCGGTGGATATGGTTGTATTTTTATATTTTTAACTTATAATATTCAAAAATTCATAATTAATCACTTATAATAATAAAATTAAAATTATATTTTGTAACTTATTATTAGGATATTTATGACTTATATTAATATTTGATGATTTTTTTAAATTTTTATACCATAGTATTTATAAAATTATAATAATTGATAATATTTTAAAAATAGAAAAAATCCGATCGAAACCGGTTGAACAACGAATCTCTAGTCTCATCGGTTCTTCATCTGGTCCGATTTTAATAATATTCTTCATAATATATGATATTTTGATATAATCAAGACATATTAATTGATTTTTACCAAATATATCATTAGTTAAATTGTCTTTATAAAAGTGATTTTCAAACTATATTAATTATATTGCACAATTAATATAAGGATAATAAGGTATTTTAGTTATGGAGTAATTACTATTCTTAAATACTGTGTATTTTCTTCTAACGTCAAGTATTTTGAAATGTTCGGAGTACTATTTTTAAGTGCTCAATTTTTTCCCATTAGATTTTCAAGGAAAAAAAACTTATTTTATTAAATTATTATTGTGATAAATTAAAAATAAATACTTTTCAATTTTTTCGTTCATACAATAACAACAAAGCATCTAATAATTTAATTAATATTTCTCTCTTTTTACACAATTTATTATAATATATAGTGTAGAAAATATGTTAATCTGTTCAATATAATTTTTAGTAAAAATTAGTAAAAGTAATAAATGTTTTTAATATTTTATACTTCAAAGCTTATGTTTTTTTTTCCCTTGCTACAATATCATGGATTAAAATTTCTAATTTTTATTTCATTTTATTTATTTATGAGAATATGTATCCATTGGGACGGAAAAGCCAAAAAACCAGCAAACACTCACTTTTTCCTCTCCTCAATTTATTCCAAGAAACCATCATTTATCCCCAATTAATTACTATGTAATTCTAGATTTTGCATCCTTAATTTATCAGTATTATTTTCTGATTAAGAGTGTGGAGGTCATTCTTCCAAGTCACCACCTTTCTAAAGAATATCTCATTTCAAGAATCAAGAATCAAAAGTCAAGAACCCATATAATTCTGTTATATATGATATTCATGATATGGTCAGTGGCGAAGCTCTGATTTAAAAATAAGGGGGGGCAAAAATTTAAATTATATTTAGAATTAAAAAATAAGTTTAGGAGAAAAGAGTCAAAATAAAATTTTAAGTGAGTAAAATTGGTTATTTAATATATATATACATGTAAAATAAAAAAATTTTTAAAAAATAAGGGGGTTAATTGCCTCCCTTCCTTTTCACCTGGCATCACCGGTAGATATAGTTGTATTTTTATGTTTCTAAACTATGATATTCAAAAATTCATAATTAATTACTTGTAATAATCAAATTGAAATTATGTTTTGTAACTTATTATTAGGATATTTGTTACTTATATTAATGTTTGATGATTTTTTTTTTAATTTTTATACAATAGTATTTATAAAATTATAATATTTTATAATATTTTAAAAATAGAAAAAAACCCTGTCGAAATCGGTTGAACCACGAATCTCCAGCCTCATCGGTTCTCTATCTGATCCGGTTTGAATAATATTATTCATAATACATGACGTTTTGATATAACCAAAATACATTAATTGATTTTTACCAAATATATCATTATTTAAGTTGTTTTTATAAAAGTGATTTTCAACCTATATTAATTACATTGCACAATTAATATAAGGGTACTAAGATATTTTAGTTATAGAGTAATTACTATTATTAAATATTGTGCATTCTCTTCTAACGTCAAATATTTTGAAACGAATGGAGTACTATTTTTAAGTGCTCAATTTTTTCCCATTAGATTTTCAAGGAAAAAAAACTTATTTTATTAAATTATTATTGTGATAAATTAAAAATAAATACTTTTCAATTTTTTCGTTCATACAATATCAACAAAGCATCTAATAATCTAATTAATATTTCTCTCTTTTTACACAATTTATTATAATATATAGTATAGAAAATATGTTAATCTGTTCAATATAATTTTTAGTAAAAATTAGTAAAAGTAATAAATGTTTTTAATATTTTATAATTCAAAGCTTATGTTTTTTTTTTCCTTGCTACAATATCATGAATTATAATTTCTATTTTTTATTTCATTTTATTTATTTATGAGAATATGTGTCCATTGGGACGGAAAAGCCAAAAAACCAGCAAACACTCACTTTTTCCTCTCCTCAATTTATCCCAAGAAACCATCATTTATCCCCAATTAATTACTATGTAATTCTAGAGTTTGCATCCTTAATTATTAGTATTATTTTCTGATTAAGAGCGTG
The DNA here is from genome assembly GCA_037975025.1 of Excoecaria agallocha. Classification (NCBI taxonomy): domain Eukaryota; kingdom Viridiplantae; phylum Streptophyta; class Magnoliopsida; order Malpighiales; family Euphorbiaceae; genus Excoecaria; species Excoecaria agallocha. The sequence goes on along the minus strand of CM075806.1, from coordinate 123,260,382 downwards.
GAGGTCATTCTTCCAAGTCACCACCTTTCTAAAGAATATCTCATTTCAAGAATCAAGAATCAAAAGTCAAGAACCCATATGATTCTGTTATATATGATATTCATGATATGGTCAGTGGCGAAGCTCTGATTTAAAAATAAGGAGGACAAAAATTTAAATTATATTTAAAATTAAAAAATAAATTTTGGAAAAAGGAGTCAAAATAAAATTTTAAGTGAGTAAAATTGATTATTTAATATATATATACATGTAAAATAAAAATTTTTTTAAAAAATAAGGGGGCTAATTGCCCCCCTTCCTTTCCACCTGGCATCACCGGTGGATATAGTTGTATTTTTATGTTTCTAATCTATGATATTCAAAAATTCATAATTAATCACTTGTAATAATCAAATTGAAATTATGTTTTTAACTTATTATTAAGATATTTGTGACTTATATTAATGTTTGATGATTTTTTTTTAATTTTTATACAATAGTATTTATAAAATTATAATAATTGATAATATTTTAAAAATAGAAAAAACCCTATCGAAATCTGTTGAACCACGAACCTCCAGCCTCGTCGATTCTCTATCTGATCCGGTTTGAATAATATTTTTTATAATACATGACGTTTTGATATAATCAAGACACATTAATTGATTTTTACCAAATATGAATAAAATAAGAATCATGCATTTAATTTAATGACTAAACTACTTTAAATATATTAAATTAATTTTGGATAATAGATGACTTAAATGATGCTATGAACATACATTATAACTAAGAGAAACAATTTCATTAAAGAACCAGTAAAGACAATTGTATGAATGACTTGATTGGATAATTTAGCCAAGTTTCTTCAGAACAACTCTCATTGTCATTAAAGGTGTTTTTATTTAGAGTCTATAAGTATTCTCATGACATTATAGAGATAAATAAAAATTATGAAGTTTTATGCTAATTCTTTAACTCCTTAAAGTCAATTCCTTAACTCTAAGTGAATTCAATGCTTCAAGTAAATTCATTTGTTTTTCCATCAAAAAATTCCAATTTTCGTTGTGAATAAATTGACTATCATGCTTATTATGGTGATCAAGCATAATAAGTCAATCAATGCACACAAATAAATTTAAATCATACTTCATTCATAAAGATAATAAACATGTCTAAAACAAATTATATTGCATAGTTATAATGTACAAAAGAACTTAGCCAAATACATATTTGAACTCAAAATAAATAAGAGAAAAGAAATATCATCACTGCCCAGGGTTTACTTTCTAAATAGACCTTCTGATATATCTCTTATTTCTTTGGCTTTGCTCTTTTGTCATCATCTACAAATTAACTAAGTAAAAAGGTTATCCAAAATAACTAAATTGTTCCAAGAAAGACTAATAACTAATTGATCTCTCTCATTTCCTCAGAGCTTCACTGTCATATTTATATAAATTAACTCTACAAACATGTCCCTTCAGAATGGTTGTCAATATGAAAAGTTGTCCTGAAAAGTCTTAATGGTTGGTTGAGAAATCGTGTGCTGAAAAGTAGCATCGCTTGAAAACATGAGGTGCCATTACCGACTCGTGAATGCGTTCATGGGTCGTGAACTCCCTCAGGTTTTCCCCACTCGTGAACATCCTTCGACTCTTGAAGATCCACTGCCTTGCCTACCAAGTCGTGAATGCCTTCACGACTTGTGAATGTGTTGCCTCTATTTCACTCGTGAGCATCTTCATGTCTCGTGCATCTCTGTCCGAGTCGTGAACCTTTTCACGACTCGTGAGCCTCATCTGATTCCTTCACAATTCCTCAAATTACTTCACATTTGCACCCAACTTGACCTATAACACAAATAAACACATAAACTAAACAAAATACACATAAAATACACATAATATTACATACTTAGCTACTTAAATAAAAGAAAATATACACTAAATAATAGATATTTTACATGATATCAGTTAATCTGTTCAATATAATTTTTAGTAAAAATTAGTAAAAGTAATAAATTTTTTTAATATTTTATAATTCAAAGCTTATGCTTTTTTTTTCCTTGCTAAAATATCATGAATTAAAATTTCTAATTTTTATTTCATTTTATTTATTTATGAGAATATGTGTCCATTGGGACGAAAAAGCCAAAAAACCAGCAAACACTCACTTTTTCCTCTCCTCAATTTACCCCATGAAACCATTATTTATCCCCAATTAATTACTATGTAATTCTAGAGTTTGCATCCTTAATTATTAGTATTATTTTCTGATTAAGAGTGTGGAGGTCATTCTTCCAAGTCACCACCTTTCTAACGAATATCTCATTTCAAGAATCAAAAGTCAAGAACCCATATGATTCTGTTATATAGCAACAATGATTTGAGTTTCTCTTGATAAAAATATCTTCTTCAATCGTTGGTAATTATAAGGCACACTTAAAGCAAGAATTGCTTAATTCTCAAGAAACAATTACTTCTAAATCGTGGAAAATAGTTAATTTTAGTGTTGCCTTGGTTTTAGTTATTAAGTACTATGCTAACTCATTATCTATGTTAATTAGTTTTTGTATTAATCTTATAATAAATGTACTAATCAATGGCTGAATATTGATAAATTAAGGATCGAACCGAAATATCTTCCCTATATCTCGGCTTATATATAGTGGTGGATCTTCTAAATTTTTTTCCATATATATATATATATATTCAGTTCTGAATGGGAGCAAATATACTAAATATTTTACCTTGTAATTTTTTTTTTAAATATTCAGTTTTAAATGTGAAACGATGTATTAAATATCCTATATCATATCCTTTTTGCATTTTTTTAGCCACAAATTTCAAATGCTATTTATAACGGATAGTACTCATCTTATTATAAGTTATTTCTGTGATTGAATAGAATTGAAATTATTTTTTTAATAGTATATACAAAGAAATATTTATTTATTTACATGCAAGCACTGGTTGCTGAGATTCAAGAAATATGAACAAAGCAAACTCCAAGAAATCAACTCGTTTCTTCTTATAATCTCGGAAAGATAACTTTTCATTACAGTGAAGTTGACTTATGCTATTAGATATTTATTTATTAGACAAAAATTTCAATGTACATATATACCTCCTGGACCTAAAACTAGTGACTATACACATTGTTTTAGAAACATATTTAGTGTTTATACGATATTACTTCCTCCATTTTTTTTTTAATTTATCATGTTTGTTATTTTTTTTAGAATTAAAAAAATAATAATTATATCTAAATTTAGTATTAAATTTATCAAATTTAATTAGTTTTAATTTTATTGAAAAAAAATTATATTATATTAAAAATATAAAAATAATAGATAAATAAAATTTAAATTTTATTAAAAAATAACAGATAAATGAGAATGGAGAGATCATTGATACGATATTGTTTGAGATTGGAGTTTCAAGTACTAAACTCTGTCCGATTTATGAGATTTATTTACATGAACAATGCAAGTTTTCAACGCTAGCTTGTTAAAATGAACTACGTTCATTTCTTCCTCTTATTATTGTTGAACTTGTAAATTTTTATTCCTGTGATAAAACTAAAAAGAAATCGGAAACTTTTTTAACAATAATGCATTGGCAGAAATAATTTGGTATTTGGAATGTTTACAAAATTATTTGAAAAAATGAGATTTTTTTTTTCAATTTCGCAATACAGTGTTGCAAAATCTGACTATGAGCCCGTCATGCAAGAGTCAATTGTTGTTGCAAAATATTACAGCATTTGACTCCTGCATGATGGGTCCATAATTAGATTTTACAACACTGTATTGCGAAATTGAAAAAAATCTAATTTTTTCAAATAATTTTGAAAACATTCTAAATATCAAATTATTTTAGCGAAATGCATTATTATTAAAAAAGTCCCAAAGAAATTGTCCATGAATTATTTTTGTGCAGCAATAAATTTGTGTTGGCTAGCCATTCATGTTGAAAACTCTTTAAGTTTGATTAATTCAATTCGAATCAGATCAATTTATTGTAAAAATACAATACTTTTATTATTAATTTTTTTAATTAATTCAAAAGCTTTAATATCTGAAATTTTATATAAAAAAAGATAAATATAAAATTATTTAAACCATCGAATATTTATATTTAAAACAATAATTTAATGCTCAAATATAAAGATAATAGTTGAAAATCTTGGAATAATTAAAATAAGAACAAAATGCGAATCCTTTGAATACAGAGAGACATAAAATTTAGGCAAAGTATGACCTGAATTCAGTGTTTATGAGCGATAAAATATTTACGAGTGAATGCCATAGTGTCCAAATGTACACAATGAAGACCCACTCACTGACCCTAAATTAATATGTATAAGAAAAGAAATAGGGTAGGTAGCCCTACGAGAGTAAAGTAAGGGGTACCCCATAGATAAAATTGATTGAAACGAAGCAGAAAATAGAGATAACGCCATCTACGAACGAGTAAGAATTGGTTAATCAGTCAATTAACAAAAAAATTAATTAATTTATTAATATCAATTTTTTAAAATTAATAACTATTAATCAGTCCGTTATATTCGGTTAATCAATCTATCGATTTTGATTTTTCGATTTGGTTAACTAATATTTTTTAGTTAACTATTAAAATTTATAACATAAAATTATATTAAAAATTAGATAAACTTTAATTTAATTTTCAATGAGTAAAAGTAATTTAATATAAAAATTATGAAACAAACATAATTTACTAGCCAAAATTCATGTTTTATAAATTAATAGCTAATATTATAAAATAAATTTGATATTTATTGAAAATTACTATGTTTGATTCTAAGTCAAATAAAATTTTGGATAATAATGTAATTAAATGATATTAATTAAAATATGAACACTAATGTATGATAAAAAAATATATATATATAAAAGTTAATTGTATACTATATATAAATATTGCTATATAATTAAAGAGAATGATATAATATAAATTTAGTTTAAAGTATTATATAAATTTTATAGAAAAATATAAAAAATTAAGGTATAAAAAAATAATTTAAATATATTTTAAAGTATTATTTTATGTAAATTTTAGAGAGAAATAGAGAAAAAAATGAAGATACATATATATATATATATATATATATAACCGGTTAATCATGGATTACCGGTTAACCGACACTTAAAAATCTAAACTGTAACCATTAATAAAAAAATATAAAAATTTCAAATCGTAATCGAATCCATCGAATCGATTAACCGTAAAAATCAATTCGATCTCGGATCGATTTTACTATTAACTATATTTTCGTTTTTTTTCGCTCATCCCTAACGCCATCTACATGCTTCTAAGATAAAATCTTTCAGAATCACGCAAGCAAAAAAGTGGATGAGTTCAAGGAAACAATAATAATAATAATAAATACAAAACTTACTTTTAAACCCCTAAATTTTTAAAAATTTTTACATTAGTCCCTTAGAAAAATATTTTTTTATTAGATTGTTATACATTAATATGACTAACTTGTAATTCCTTGTTAACGAGACTAATGCACATGTATTCTAATTGTCATTAAAAAGTATGTCATTTTCCTTTTTTGTTTTTTCGTAAATGAGTCCAATTATATGATTAAATTTAAAAAATTTTAGAATCAAATGTGAAAAAAATTATGAGTTCGGAATCCAATTAATAATTGATTTTTCTACTATAACGCATTATTAATAGAAATTAAATGTCATGTTTGGTTCACCAGATTGCACATGCGATAGTATAAAATAGTATAAACTAATACAAATAAGGTGTTTGAAAGGATTTTTAAAAAATTAATGTATGAATAATATAATACAGTACAAATCTTATTATTCCACATATACTGTATAAAATAATACATCACAAATCTAAATATTTGTGTAATAAAATAAATATTGTATTAATAATAAATATCACACCACCATTATTGCTGCTGTTCCTACCACCATCACCACCACACATTGCCACTGCCACCACCACCACTATAATGGTCTCAACATTGGGTTAGCCATGAATAGTATTTTTCGATAATGAATAATATTTTTTGGACCGAAAATACACCGGAAGTGAAACCGAAGTCAAATGGACCTTCAAAAATTAAAAATATGAAAAAAATATCGAGTCAATTTTCCTAATAGAAAAGATGAGTTAATTTTTCATAAATTATTAAAAATAGTAAATAAACTTCAAAAATTGTCAGATTTTGTATATTTTCATGAATTTTTATGTAAAATATTTTGGTAGTAAAAATTAAAATTTTCGGTGATACTGGCAGTTATCGAAACGGACAGATAAGTTTGAATCAGACCGATAATGGACTCCGATTGAGCCAAAAATTTGTACACTATCTATTTTTGATATTATAAAAATGATAAAATTATTTTTGTAGTAATTTGAAGTAAGGAAGTGATATATTTTGTATTGGGCTTTAAATAGACCAAAAAGACCCATTAATATTATTTGGCTTAAGCCCACTCATAAGGCCCAATCATAGGCCCATTAGAGGGGTATAAAATAGCTGAAAAATCTAAGATAACTCCATAAATTTTCCAGCTCTTTCTCTTTCCCTCAAGTGGCTGAATCATCCTCCACTCTTTTTCCCCTTGATTTCTTCAACTTTCTACTTCAAATTTTCATGTAATCCTAACATGAGAAGTGAAATTTCATCTCTCTAGTTCATATATATGACCTCTAACCTTTAATTAAAGCAAAGGAAGCAAGGAAAATCAAGGGTGGAAAGTGAAGAGGAAAGAGTTTTCATGGCTAAAAGCAAGGAAAAAGAAGTTTAGGCATCCAAAAGCAAGAGAAAAATGTAAGTGGCTACAAAATCCTTTTATTTTCCATTTATTTGAATTAATTTCCTTTATGTAATTAAGAAAAAAATTAGTTAAATTGCTTAATTATCGAAATTAATGTGAGTAAAATGAAATTAGATCATGGAGAATATGAATTAAATGCTTGAAGTGAGATAAATAAATTTTTAAGATAAAAATTTTATGTTGGCCGAAAATTTATATAAGGATAATTAGTTGATTTATGCATGAAATTAGTAAATAATAGCCTAAATTAACTGTAGTTATAATAATTAGTGCCCAAAAAATTTTAAAGAATTTTTTGAATTAATTTGAGAATTTTAAATTTTATTAAATGTGTATGTATATAGTAAAAATAATGAATTATTATAAAATAATTCATAAAATAAGTAAAAATGATAGTAAATGGGAAATAATGTGTCCATAAATTTTTATGGAACTTATAGAACTTATTTGAATATTTTTAAAATATTTATTGAATAATGTAATTGATAAAAATAGTAAATTTGTCATAAAATGATAATAATAGTGAAATAAAGTACATATAAATTTTTTTGAAATTTATATTAAGTATGAGAATATTTTCGAAATAATTATTTAATTATAAAAGTAATAAGAATAATGAATTATTGTGAAATAATTCATAAAATGAATAAAAATGATAGAAATTGTAAAATAATATGTATATGAATTTTTGTAAAATTTATATGAATTACTAGAATATTTATGAAATAAGACATTAAATATGATTGATTAAAAATATTTAATTATTGAGAAATAATTCAATAAATAACTATAAGATAATAAAATTAATGTGAATTCAATTACATTCCATATAAAAGAAATGAAAAAAGTCAATTGATGCATCTTTGGAAAATAAAATAATAAATTATATTAATATAATTCATAATTGTTCAAAAAGTTGTAAAATAAATGTTTGGCTAATTTATCAAAATAAATTAGTTAATAAAAAGTTATAAAGGAGTGAATTATTATAAAATAATTCACTAATTGAATAAAAATTGGCATATCCAAACGATTAAAATTTCGGACGGAAAAAGAAAAGAAAAATCGTTAAAAAGTCAATTATTGAATTATTAAGAAATAATTCATAAAGTGTAAAGTGTTAAAGACAGAGAAGAAACGGTAAATTATAATGATATAATTCACAAAAGGCATAAAAGATATAAAAGACTGAAAAGTATTAAGTATCCAAGTGAATTATTGATTAAAAAGACAAAGTGATGAAAAAAAAGAAAAAGTCACTGAATAGTCAAAAGTACTAAAAAGAGTGCGATTGACAAAAATGTACTGTTTTAAAAAAAGAAAGAAATTAAGATTATTGAAAGTTTGAAAATCATTCCGAATATTTTTGATTATTTTTTTTCTTAGCAATAGACAGATAGTGATGTTCTTATACAGGATATAATTGGCTAGTCATAGGGACATTCTAAACCATGGTGCAAGTTATGGCGACTTGTTTTGCTATGGATAGGATCTTTGATTTTCATAACTTCAGTGTAAAGTGAAAATAAAAGTGAAAGTGCATATATTTTTTGTTTTGTGAGACTTGATTTTTCAGGATCATTTCTCTATCTGTTCAGTAGGGTCTTTGGGTCCATATCCCGCATATCTTATCTGAGAGCTTGTTCTATTGCACTAGGAGCATCTTGATGGGAATAAATCAAAAATGCAAAAGTGAATTGATAGAAAAAGTTATAAATGAAAAATAACTTGACTGAAAGAAATTAAAAAGGTTGGGATTTAAAATTATAATTTTTCCCAAAAATTGAAGTTAATGAGTGAAAAAAATTAATAATAATTGTTTTATAATGATAAAATAATAAGTAACAAATATATAATCTAAAAATAAGACTGTAAAGAAAAGTGAAAAATGGAATATTACGTGTAAGAGATCAATAAGAACTAGTTGGTATTCAGTATACCAAAAACTAAAAAGTTAAATAAGAATACTGATTGTGTAGTTAAAGTCAAAAGAAAATGACCCTATCGTAGTTAAATATGAAACTATGATTAAATAATGAAAGTCTGAAAATAAAAGTTAAATGAAAAGTAAAATGATCAAAAGAATAGTAACTGTTCAATTAAAAGATGAAGCGAAAAAGATAATGATGCTAAAGTAAGTGCATAAAAAGATCCATTGTAGAAAATAAAGCAAACAAAGATTTATTTGCAAAGTGTTCCAAAATAACTGTATCACTTTGCATTAAGTATTATAAGCCTTGATGGTTGCAATATAATGAATAGTAAAAAAGTCAAAGCAAAATGAGAGAGTAAATAGCTAAAATGGAAATTATGGTAATTAAGAAGTAACTCTGAAATCAAGAAAGGAAGTGAATAATGAACTGAGCACTACCATTAAAGAGGCAACTAATAATATAAAGTTTTAACGAAATGATAATTGTATTGAAATGGTCAAACAAAGAATATTGTTAAAAGGTTTAATGTAAACCGCTAATAGAGAATGCATAAATAAGGTTAAGCAAAAGTGAAAGTAAGAAAAGTAAAGATAATGTTTGTAACTAAATTGTAAAAGATGAGTATTGGACAGTAAACAAAAATGTTAGCAATTTTTTTAAAGGAAATTTCTAATAAAAGAAACAAGAATAAAGATTTGCATAATGTATGTAATTATGCTTTAATTGAAAAATTTTAGGATTAGTAATTACCACTAAACATATCTAATGCTCAGCACGTAGTGTTTACTCTGTATAGGTTCTGAAGTCTGTGGGAGTTCGGTACACAGTGGAGTAAGATCTGAGGAGAAAGAATAGTTCTTATTTAAGTTGTATTATGGCATATATATACGTAGTTAGTTAAGGTAAAATATTGATCTGTACTTGGACTATTATTGTTATGTTTGTTGATGGATAAATGTCAATAAGTGATTTGAAATGAGAATCATTGATATAAGATTGATTATTTAAAATGTATGTTGTCATCTTTTATGATCTGTTGTGCTTCTGTGAGGCTGTGTAATTGTTTGATTTTTCAAGAGGCAAGTAAGTTATAGCTGTTGTTCTACTAAAATTTTGTAAAAGGAATAGCAATATTAAATTGTATAGAAATCGTTTAGCAATGATTGAAGTTTGGAAAAAATTTTTTTACCGTTTCCTGCTAAATTTTGCATCGAAAAAGACTGTTCCGACAAGGGTGTTACATTTAGTGGTGTCAGAGCAAATGTTTAAGCGGTTCTAAGATCGGAGTGGGATAAGGTTAAGTGATAGGTTTTCCTGTATATACATGCCAAATGTAAGAGGTAAGTGTTAGGAATTTGACATGTACTTACTCCCCTTTTTGTTTTAAAAGTGAGAAGTTGACATCTAACTAAGATTGTCAAGTATGAAAAGATTGATTCTGTATAATAAAAATGGCAATGAGTGAGGATGGAAGTATTGCTGCTTGAGATCTCTTGGAGGTCAAAGCAGGGAAATGAAGTGTTGACTGAAACTGAGTGTAAATGTGAGTGTCTAAGAGTCTATGTGGATGAGAAATAGTTCAAAGAAGAACAAAGTAAAGAATGTGTCAGAAAGTGAAAAATGAATTGTAAAATGAGTTCAGATGAATTGTAAAGGACATAGAGATAACATGACTTGACTATCATGGTTTAAGAATGCTATTGAGCAAATTGTTAAGATTATAAGTTGAGGTTGTTTAAGATGCTTTATATATTTTTCAGTGATTCATTTACAAGTGTGGGGAATTGATTGTATATTTCATGGTATTGGGATGGGCTATGATATCTGCACCATACGGGAATACATGTCAGTATTCTATTGCATACATGAAATCATTCATTGATTGTATAACATTTCACATTGTGTGATAGCATCTGATCTGTATCATATCATTTGTATAGGCCCCACTTGATAGGAAAAAACTGACAAAAGATATGATGAGTATAAGGATGACCTGATAGCAAGACAAGAAATAATGTATCCAAGATTATTTTTCGTATTTGATGTGGCCATTATAAGTTATTGGTCATGTCAATTGGAGTTGTCAACATATTAATCGCCTTTGTAAATTGATAGAAAGAGTCTTCCACCTTTACTTAGATTCATTTTAGTGGATTTGAGTAATTACCTTCTGGTATGTTCTGAGACATAGAAAGAGTATGATGAGTATTTGAGCTTTGATATGCAAATGTTGAAAGAAAAGCAACTATCTGCTCAATTTAGTGAATGTAACCCTTGATTAAATGTGGAGTTCCTGAATTTATCTGGGTACTACAGAAAAGTTAACGAAGTGGCTGAACCCTTCAGTATAGGAATTCGTATTTGATAAAGTAAATGCACTTAAATGAATATGTATGACTGAATAATGAGTAATAATGATTAATGATAATATTTTTGATCCTTCGAGCCGTGAATGCCAGTTTAACTTTGGCTCCAAATGGGGCATTATTAGTTGATATATAAGTGAAACCAATATTGTGCATTGAGTGAGGAAAATGGATCGGAAAGAGAATGTTTGTGTGATAGTTATTATGAATAAATTAAAAGATTCTTACTGAAGCCCACTGAGATAGTAATACTTTGTATCCTAAAAATCATCAGATGTACCAGGACTACAAGCTTAGTATTGAAAGTCAGGTTGAAAAGTGTAAGATGACATATATCGTAAGTGAATGTTTGATGTGTCAGCAAATGAAAGCGGAGCATTAGATTCCTTCAGGAATTGTTTCGACTTATACTGATATTAGATTGAAAATGGGACAATGTGATCAAAGATTCGGTTATCGGATTGTCTGTGTTTCAAAGAGAAAAGATGCTATATAGGATATTAGTTATAGTCTCAACATTAGCATAGTGAACCATCCTTGAACTAATGGTCTGTTGGAGTGGATAATTCAGATATTAAAAGAATGGTTATAGTAAAGTGTATGTAAATGTGATAATGGTTGTGAAAAGTACTTGTCCTTAGTATAATTTAACTCTTGTCAAGATATTATTAGAAAGAAAATGTCGAGTCCTTTATATTGGACTTAATTAAGTGCATAGAAGTCAGCAAGATTTGAATTGAATCAAAATATGAAAGAAATCTACACACAGGGTGATATGACCTGTGGAAAGAAACCGATGAAGATTTTTTAATATTAGAATTGGTTAGCTCAAAAGTAAGTGGGTTTCATTGGCAAAGATACTTTGGAATCATTAAATGTGAGAAAAACTTTAATATGAAACAATTTGGTATCCTCTACTCTTTGATATAAGTAAATTTCGAGGACGAAATTTTATTAGACCATCGAAAAATATATCAGGAAGTTAAAAATATTTTATTAAACCATCGAAAAGTATTGGTCATGGTGAGTCTGGCGTTGAAATTTAAAGTGAAACCAAGGTCAAATGTACCTCCAAAAGTCAAAAATACAAAAAAAATAGCGAGTCAATTTTCCTAGTAAGAAATGTGACTTTATTTTGCATAAATTATTAAAAATAGTAAATAAACTTCAAAAATTGCCAGGTTTTACAGATCTTCATGAATTTTTATGTAAAATATTTTGGTAGTAAAAATTGAATTTTTTGGTAATACTAGCAGTTGTTGAATCGGATCGATAAGTTTGAATAGGATAGATAATGGACTCCGATTGAACCAAAAATTTGTGTACTATCTATTTTTGATATGATAAAATGATGAAATTATTTTTGGAGTGATTTGAAGTGAGGAAGTGATGGATTGGGCTTTAAATGGACCAAAAAAGCCTATTAAGATTATTTACCTTAAGCCCACTCATAAGGCCCAATCCAAGGCCCATTAGAGGGGTATAAAAGAGCTGAAAATTTTGAGATAACTCGAGAAATTTTCCAGCTCTCCCTCTCTCCCTCAAATGGCCGAATCATCCTCTACTCTTTTCCCCTTTGATTTCTTCAACTTTTTACTTCAAATTTTCATGTAATCCTAACATGAGAAGTGAAATTTTATCTCTCTAGTTCATATATATGGCCTCGAACCTTTAATTAAAGCAAATGAAGTAAGAAAAATTAAGGGAGGAAAGTGAAGAGGAAAGAGTTGTCATGGCTAAAAGCAAGAAAAAAGAAGCTTAGTCATCCATAAGCAAGAGAAAAATGTAAGTGGCTACAAAATCCTTTTATTTTCCATTTATTTGAATTAATTTCCTTTATGTAATTAAGGAAAATTTAGTTAAATTGCTTAATTATTGAAATTAATGTGAGTGAAATGAAATTATATAATGGAGAATATGAATTAAATGCTTGAAGTGAGATAAATAAATTTTTAAGATAAAAATTTTATGTTGGCCAAAAATTTATATAAGGATAATTAGTTGATTTATCATGAAATTAGTAAATAATAGCCTAAATTAACTTTAGATATAATAATTAGTGCCCAAAAATTTTTTAAAAAAATTTGGAATTAATTTGAGAATTTTAAAGTTTATTAAATGTGTATGTATATAGTAAAAATAATGAATTATTGTAAAATAATTCATAAAATAAGTAAAAATGGTAGTAAATGGAAAATAATATGTCCATAAATTTTTATGAAATTTATAGAACTTATTTGAATATTTTTAGAATATTTATTGAATAATGTAATTGATAAAAATAGTAAATTTGTCATAAAATGATAATAATAGTGAAATAAAGTACATATAAATTTCTGTGAAATTTATATTAAGTATGAGAATATTTTGGAAATAATTATTTAATTATGAAATTAATAAAAATAATGAATTATTGTGAAATAATTCATAAAATGAATAAAAATGGTAGAAATTGTAAAATAATATGTATATAAATTTTTGTAAAATTTATATGAATTACTAGAATATTTATGAAATAAGACATTGAATATGATTGATTAAAAATATTAAATTATTGAGAAATAATACAATAAATAAGTACAAGATAATAAAATTAATGTGAATTAAATTACATTCCATATAAAACAAATGGAAAAAGTCAATTGATGCATCTTTGAAAAATAAAATAATGAATTATATTAATATAATTCATAATTGTTCAAAAAATTATAAAATAAATATTTGGCTAATTTATCAAAATAAATTAGTCAATAAAAAGTTGTAAATGAGTGAATTATTATAAAATAATTCAACAACTGAATAAAATTTGGCATATCCAAATGACTAAAATTTCGAATAGAAAAAGGAAAGAAAAATCGTTAAAAAGTCAATTATTGAATTATTAAGAAATAATTCATAAAGTGTAAAGTATTAAAGACAAAGAAGAAACGGTAAATTATAACAATATAATTCACAAAAGGTATAAAAGATATAAAAGGATGAAAAGTATTAAGTATCTGAGTGAATTATTGAGGAATAATTCACAAAAGTGAATAAGCATCATTATTTTTAACACTCCAATCGGATTCAGAAATATCATCAATCGAGATTTTCTTTGATCAGGATCAAAATTATAGATCGAAATTTTCATCAATTGGAATAAAACAGATAACCTGCGAGTAAATATCAATTCTAACAAACAAATAGCTATAAACATACCTTTTCAAAGATGAAGAAAATTTTCTTTATTGAATTCGAATTTTGATACAAGATTATACATGGTACTTCTTGAGTACTTCAACATTTCAGCTTCTAGGGATGTCCGACCCTTCAAGGATTTTGAGCATATACGTACTGGAGCTTAGAACCTTGGAGATTTCGTAGGGACCTTCCCAATTTGGCATTAGCTTCCCAACTCCAGCATTTCACATGCCTATATTTGTCTTTTTGAGCACCAGATCACCCATGTTAAAGGTTCTTGCCCTTACTTTCGTGTTGTGGTATCTAGCGATCCTTTGTTTGTAAGCAGCGATTTTGGCATTGACATCTTCTCTCATTTCTTCTACCAAGTTCAAATCTTGGCATCTATCCTAGATGTTCATTCGGTCGGAATAGAATGCGGACCGATAGGATGAAAAGCTGATCTCTACAGATATCATTGCCTCAGTGTCATAGACAAGCAAGAATGGCTTTTGATGAGTACCAGCTCTTAGAGAGGTCCTGTAAGACTATAAGACGTTTTGCAACTCTTCCGTCCAGTTGCCCTTTGCCTCGCCCAGTTATTTCTTTAGCCCTTCAAGGAGTGTTCGATTAGAGACCTCGGCCATCCCATTGCCCTGTGGATGGATGATTGAGGTAAACTTCAGGCTGATATTGAGGTCTTGTCAAAAATTTCTGAAGACGAAGCTGTTGAATTGCTTGCCATTATCTGTAATAAAGATATTGGGTAAACCATACCTGCAAATGATATTGTTGCTAGAGGCTCTGCCTCAATCCATTTGGAGAAGTGGTCGATGGCTACAAGGAGGAATTTTATTTGTCTTTTTCCTTGGGGAAAAGGTCCTAGTATGTCCAAGCTCCACTGGTCGAACGGTCGAGAAATTTTAATCGACTGTTGGTTTGCTGCCGGTCATTTGATGATTCTTCCATGGATCTGAAATTGTTGGCATCTTCTTATTTTTTTTGGCATCTTTAAAGATACTTGACCAAAAGTATCCAGTTTGGAGTACTTTTCTCGCCATGGCCCTACCAACTTCGTGTGCACCACAAATGTCTTCATGGATTTTTCTTAGGATGTAGTCTTATTCGTCCTTCGTTACGTACTTGAGCCAGGGGTGACTGAAAGCTTTTTTGTACAGATCATCGTTAATAACAGAGTAATTAAAGGATTTAAGGGATACCTTTCGGGCTTCCACCTTATCTTCGGCTAACTGCCCTGTTTGTAGGTATCGCTTGATAGAGCTCATCCATGTATCTTGAAATGGCTCAATCTCCATCATCTTTGGCTCATCTAAGAAGGAGGTCGGTTGCTCGATAAAGGTGATGTTTTCTTTTATCAGCTCTTGCTCGGAGGCAGACATTTTGGTAAGCCAATCGGCAGATGTAGTTTGATCTCTCGGCACCTTCTGTAGGATCCATTCTGATCCAGACTCTTCTAACGTCTTGAATGCGGCCTTGACCTTTGCCAGGTACTGATTCATGTTGGTTTCTCTGGCTTCGAAGGTGCCTAAGACTTGGCTTGTAACGAGCTGGGAGTTGCTCTTGATGATGACCGACTTCGATCGGATGGCATGAAGCAGTCTCAGCCCTTATAGGAGTGCCTCATACTCTGCCATATTATTTGAAATTTTAAAGTTGAGTTTTATTGCGTACCTTATGACAATACCCAAGGGGCCTATTATTACGATGCCTGCATCTCCTTGGGTGTCATTTACAGCTCCATCTATGATCATTTTCCATTTTACACATTGGGGTTGATTGGTCATTCCTTCACCAGCAAATTCAGCGATGAAATATGCCAAAGCTTGAGCCTTTATTGCTTTCCTGGGTTCGTACCTCACGTCCTATGACTGGAGCTTAATTACCCATCCCACCATTTTTCCTTCTAGGTTCGGGGTCTGCAGAATTTTTTTGATAGGTTGACCATATCGGATCACTATTGTGTGCACTTCAAAATACTGCCTTAGCTTTCTCGTGCACATTATGAGGGCAATGATGAGTTGCTCGACCGAATCTTTCTTCAACTCTGGGCCCCTAAGCACTTGGCTCACATAATAAATGGACAGCTGCTGGGTCCTTTCTTCCCTGACTAGGATACCTATAATAGCTTCACTAGAAGTTGACAAGTATAGGTATAAATTTTCACCTGGAAGTGGTCGGTTGAGTGGTGGTGGGTTAGTGAGGAACTTTTTTAATTTATCAAAGGCTTACTGGCAGTCAACTTTCCAGCTAAAAGCTTCATTCTTCCTCAATTTTTTGAAGAAATGATGCACCGTTTGGCTAAAGAGGAGATGAATCTTTCGAGGACTGTTATTCTACCATTTAGTTTCTGAAAATCTTTCACATTGCTTGGAGGTTGCATCTCTAAAATGACCTTTATTTTATCAGGATTGGCTTCAATACCTCTTTGGAAGATCACAAAGCCAAGGAATTTTCCCAAGGGCACCTCGAAAATGCATTTTTTGGAATTGAGCTTCATCCAAAACTTATTCAGTGTGTTGAAAACCTTTGCTAGATTAGCAGGATGTTCTTTAAGGATTTTTCTTTTGACAATTATATCATCAACGTAGACTTTCACATTCTACTCAATCTAATCTTTGAAGATTCTGTTCATCAAATACTGATATATGACACTTGCATTCTTTAGTTTGAACGGCATGGCCTTATAGCAGAAGATGCCATCATCCTTGATGAAGCTAGTCTTTTCCTGATTTAACAATCACATCATAATTTGGTGGTATCCAGCATACGCATCAAGAAGGGAGTAGATGACGTGGCCAGTAGTGGCATCTACCAGTTGGTCTATGCTAGGCAGGGGGTAGCTATCTTCCGAACATGCTTTATTGAGATCTATGAAGTCTACACACATTCGTAACTTTCCTGACTTCTTTTTTACCAGCACAATGTTAGCAAGCCATTTTGGGTAGTCAATCTCTTGAATTGTACCCGCTTTCAATAGTTTGTCCACCTTATCAGAAATAAATTTCCTCCGATCGGAAGCATTCCTTCACAAATTTTGCCTAATCGTCTTGTAAGCTGGATCCATATTAAGTTTATGGGTGATCATGTTGGGATCGATTCCTGAGATGTCTTCTGGCTTCCAGGCGAAGGAAACTTGATTGATCATCAAGACTTGCATGATGACTTCCTCAACCTCTGCACTTATACTGGTGCCTACTTGAACACTCTTGCCTTTTGATAGTATCCTTGCCTTGACCTTTTCTTGCAGGATCCATTCTCTATCCCTCCGCCTACTCAAATCGCTCTAGTCCTAGTTCCACCATCATGGCCTATTTTTGGTGCTTAATCATGGTGACATAGGCCTTTCTGGATGCCTTTTGGTCATCTTTTAGAATGGCAATGCCTTCCCTGGTTGGAATCTTCATCACCATGTATCGAATGCTGGTGATAGCTTCGGTTTGAAAGAGTAGAGGCCTGCCAAAAATGGCATTATAGGCAAAAATCATGTCAATGACCATAAAAGTTACCTCACAGGCGTGGGCTAAGGCCTCTTGGCCAAGCTTGATGAATAGCTCAACAGATCCTACCACCGAAATGGTAGCGTTACCGAGTTCGATTAGTGGTGTGGCATTTGGCTTGAGCTCCTCGATCGGAAACCCTATGGCTCTGTAAGCTTGGAGGGTGAGCACATTTATAACACTTCCATTGTCCACCAATATCTTCTTTACATCAAAGTTATTGATTCATACCCTGACGACAAGAGCATCCTCATGAGGGAACATTACATCTCGTGCATTCTCACTGGATATGGTGACTGGGGTTGGTCGCTCAATTGTCTGGGAGATGTAGACATCTTTTTCCTTTTTTTCCTATAGAGGTCCTCTCTATAGGATGACCCACCAGTGATCATATTTATTACACTGGTATACTGTTGATGGGGATTCACATTCTTTAATTTTCTCCACTCGTCGTCGTCTTCGAAATCATCTTTTTTAAGGCCCGACTGTCTAAAGGGACTTGTCCTTCTGGTTGGACCTATAAATTTTTTGAGGTACCCTCTTTGCAGGAGTCGTTCAATTTTTTCTTTTAGCTAGAAACATTCATCGGTTGTATGATCGATGTCTCTATGGAACTTGCAGTACTTGTTATAATTTTGGGTGTTTTTGCTCTTCTCGTCTAGCTTCTTGGGCTAATTCACCTTTCAATGCTTTTTCTTGATCCACATCAAGACCTGTGCTGGGTTGGTATTGAGTGGAGTGAAGGTTCGAGTCTACTGGCCACTACTTCGATCGGATTTAAATCGGTTGACCTCCTTTCTTTTTCCCATATTTCTAAAAGTGGAGGTTCTTTTGGGACTCTTAACTATCCGTTTGGATATATGAGCTCGGTTAAATGACCGTCCGTATGGGTGCTGGAGCCTGTCCATAATGTTGCTCCTTCTGCCACGGCTGGACCTCAATATATCATCCATCTGAATGTGTTGCCTAGCTCTTTCCACTAAATTGGAAAAGCTAGCTGGCGACCTTATTGTAATTGACTCAAATAACGGTCAATCAACTGTGCTGTTGGCCAAAGAGGTGGATGCCATCTCCACACTTATATTTCTCACCTCCGACATTGTAGCTTGGAACCTGTTGATGTAGTCTCGAAGACTTTCATCGATCCTTTGATAGAGATTGCACAAATTGCTCACAAATTTTGGCGCTCGCATCTATACAATAAATCGTGTGACCAACAGTTCTTTCAGTTGTTAGAAGGAGGTGATTTATTCTTGGGAAAACTCATGGAACCAGTTGAGGGCATCTCTTTTCAGAATGGTGGGAAAATCCTGCAGGTAATTCTTTCGTCGTAGGTGTAAACCTGCACTTTCATTAGATATTCTGCAAGATGAGTGGCAGGATCAGTTTTATCTATATACCTATCCATTACCACATCTCTCCACCTGGGAGGTAGCTCAGACTCTGTGATCTTCCTGTAAAATGCGAAGGCTGTGTTACTGCAAATGTTTTTCTCGAACATGCCTTTTCTGGGCCCTGTCAAGCCAAACTGCTTGAGTTTCTGCTTGAACTACTTTTCCTCCCTGCTCATGGCTATAGAGGCTAACTCGTCTCTCCTTCCCTTCGTACGACTGTGATTCAGCATGCACATGAAGGATAGATCATCCCCAATGGATGAAGTGGAGGATCTATTAGGGATATATGGAGAGTCTTTACTCAAGGATATTATCCCATTCCCCTTGTCGTACCTGCTTGGGATTTTGACCTCCATTCTTCTACTATCGTAAGCTCATGGCTCATTTATGGAGATTCTCATATTTCTTTTTCTTCCAAAATCTTCGACCACGAAATTCATTTCATGGCCTCTTTTAGATATCCTGGGTATTTTGTCCTTTTTCAGCATTTGGACTATGCTTTTAGTGAAGTTACTAAGAATGGCGCGCATGTTCCTGACAGTAACAGGGGTCTCTTCCGGCTACCGCATAACTACATCGTTGAAATCTGGGAGGAAGTTATCCCTGGTAGGTGATCTAGGAGATTTCTCTCTTCTCTCCGAGGACCTAAATCTGCTCTGACTGTTGCGATTATGCTCTCTAGAAGCTGTGTGCTCGTTGGATCTTGAATCTGCCATATCTCTCAACTAAATCACCAAATGATAAAGCGTAAAATGTCTTTATCTAAGAGAGAGAACTGGCAGCTTGGTTTGCCTGATCAGGTGATTGATCCTGCAAGAAGGAGTGCCCGATCGGATTAGGTATTAGCACTCCAAAGCTTAAGTTAGCAGCTTTCTAGAGAGATAATATTTAGAGAGAGAGTTTCAAATGTTCAACACCTGGAGCCACTGTGCTTTTAGCTATTTATAGGAGATAAAGGAGGGGTACTTGAGTACCTTGAGGCGTGATAACTGGCAGTTGGAGTAGGTGAGCGACGATGTGACAGAAAGCAGGTAGAATGTATGAGCGCTAGCTTATGTCAGTAAACTGATAGGATACGGTGTGCCATCAGTCTGATCGAATATCGTACCCTTCTATCTTGTCTTTCAGCTCACGTTTTGTCATTTTTGCTAATAGGCCTTGGGCCCTGGTAGTGTAATTGGATCGACTGATTGGACCTTGAAAAATATTTTTGCCATGGTTATCAATTACTATCTTTGTTTTTGTATGTCACTTTTATTATTTTTATAAGAATTAAAAAATATTAATTAGATTTAAATCTACTATTAAATTGCATAATTTTAACTAAATTATCAAATTTAATTGATTTTAAATAAATTATTTTTTATTGAAAAAAATTAAATTAAAAAAATTAAATTATATTTAAAGTTTAAAAACAACATATATATGAAATTTGAATTTTGCTCAAAAAATTATATATAAAGGAATAGAAAAGTATAATATGTTAAAATACCATTTTATCAATTCTCTATAATTATATATTCCTCTGTATAAAGGAATAGAAAAGTATAATCGATTAAAATATCATTTTATTAATTCTCTATAATTATATATTCCCCTATTAATTACTTTTTTTGCTGCATACATAAGGGTAAAGTAGAAAAATATACGATTAATACTTCTTGAAACTTGAAAAATGTCACTTCGAATAGAACAACAAATCCCTCAAAAATTTATCACGATGAGTGAAATAGAGGGAGCATTATTTTGTCTAAAAGTTCTTTTTGGACTCTATATTGTCGCTTAATTTATTTTTCATCAACCATTGGGGTGTTTTGCATTATTTGCAATAATAATTATAGGAACATTTTATTATAATTTTGAACAATTATTTTACTCAAAAATAGTATATAGAATTTCGGGACAAAAATTTAGAACAAAATAATACGTTTCTCTTAATTTTAAAAAAGAAAGTGAACTATAATTTTTTAAAAAAAGGGTCACAGATGAAGCCATGGGAAAAAGAGAAAATAAGTTAAACAAGAAATTCATGAAAAAGATAGGTGAGAGAAAATATGATTTTGAAGTATAATCTTGGGAAATGGCCATTCAATTTTAGTAGAATAGTCTTTAATAAGTGGGGTTTATGAAAATTCATTTATATTACAATAAATATTAAAAATTTAACCCCTCAAAAGTTTAAACTTTCTAATTCATATTAGCTCTCTATAAAATTAACATCTATTTTTTTAATGAAAAAAATTAACATTTAATCTTTAATTCAATTTAAGAACTAAAAATATGGTTGTTTGTAATTAATTAACAAATGCAGAATTAAATTAGATTATGATCATCATAATTATCTCCTTCATTCTCGTGTAATAGTTCAAAGTTTGTCTACAAATATGAGAAAAGTTGATTAAACTTTTTTTTTTCTTTTTTATGCTAGGATATCCCATTGGAGATGAAACTTTAGAACAGAACAAATTCTAATGTTTTTTTTTTTTTATTATCTCTTGTTTCAAGTAATCCACACGAATGGACGGAGGATTCATTGAAGGAAATATGATTTTTTAAACCATGATTTTAATTTAATTAGAATGATAAATAGGAGAGATAATATTTTCAAAACAAGCCATAGATTTTATTAATAATATTATTAATATTTAAACATGTATTTATTGCGGTGAGCATATTCACGAATATTATAATATTGGTTGAAGGGACAAAATTACCTGTATACTTCTATAAAAAATACAATATTGCTTTTGTGATTTACTAATTTGGTACAATGTTCTATATATACTAATGAAATTGGTATAATTCTAACCAAACTCCACTCCATCTTGGCTTACTACCAACACTTCACTTCTCTCTCAGTAACTCTCTTTTCTCTCTCGAAATGGATTCATATCCAAGTTCTTTGGACTCAAGTTGGTGGGTTCTTACACTCCCAGCTATGTTACAAACACAAAACATTTTAAACCCTTTAATCTTATTATGCTTTGTCTTAATTATTACAGCCTCTACTTGGGCTGTTTCTAGTGGTGGCCTAGCTTGGAAAAATGGCAGGAACCAATTGGGTAGAGTCCCCATTCCTGGTCCTAAGGGCCTCCCTTTCTTTGGCAGCTTATTCAGCTTGAGCTACGGCTTGGCTCACCGTTCTCTTTATTCCATGGCTTCATCTTTATCCTCCACTAAACTTATGGCTTTCAGCTTAGCCTCAACTCCAGCCGTAGTTACTTGTGATCCTCTTCTTGCTCGTGAAATCTTAACCTCTCCTCATTTTGCTAACCGCCCCATTAAGCAGTCGGCTAAAAGCTTCATGTTTAGCCGAGCCATTGGGTTCTCACCTAATGGAGCTTATTGGCGGCTGCTGAGAAGAATTTCTTCAACTCATTTGTTTTCCCCCAGAAGAGTAGCGGCTCACGAGTCATGGCGCCAGCTTGATTGTGCTACTATGGTGCTTAATATAAGTAATGAACAGTCCATTAATGGAGTTGTTTGTCTTCGTAAACATCTCCAAAATGCTTCTCTTAACAACATAATGGGAACAGTGTTTGGTAAAAGATATGATTTTAAAGACGAAGAGGCTAAAGAGTTACAGTATCTTGTTAAGGAAGGTTTTGAGATTTTGGGTGCTTTTAATTGGTCTGATTATCTTCCATGGCTTAACTTCTTTTATGATCCTTTTAGCATTAACAAACGCTGCTCTGCTCTTGTTCCCCGAGTCAAGAAACTAGTCACTCAGATTATTCAAGAACATCGCCACAATAAAAACCCTAAAAACCTCCTGGACGATAGCTCTGATTTTGTTGATGTTTTGCTTTCTTTAGATGGAGAGGAAAAGCTTCGAGAAGATGATATGGTGGCCGTTCTTTGGGTATGTATATGTATTGTATTGTTTAGTATATAACATTTCTTTTTCTATGGAGTCCTGCAACTTCTGTTATATTACGTTAGTACACATCAGATTCGATTTTATAAAATTTAAAAAATATTTATGCAGGAAATGATTTTTCGGGGAACGGATACGATAACACTATTAACAGAGTGGGTTATGGCGGAGCTGGTGTTGAACCCTGAAATTCAAAGAAAGCTAAGAAATGAAATAGGGAGTGTAATAGGAGATAAGAAGAGTATAACAGAGGATGGAATCCACAAATTGCCATACCTTGAAGCTGTGGTGAAGGAAACCCTACGTGTACACCCACCTGGGCCCCTCCTTTCGTGGGCCAGGTTATCAACATCCGATGTCCACCTCAGCAATGGAATGTTCATACCTAAGGACACCACAGCCATGGTCAACATGTGGGCCATAACCCATGACCCTAATCTATGGAAAAATCCATTCCTCTTTAACCCTGATAGGTTCATGGAGAGTGACGTTGATGTTAGAGGTGGGGACCTTAGGCTTGCACCATTTGGAGCAGGGCGTAGGGTCTGTCCAGGTAAGAACCTAGCCCTAGCCACTGTTACCCTTTGGGTGGCTAAGTTGGTGTACCATTTTGATTGGCTTCAGTATGTGGCTAACCCCGTTGATCTCAATGAGCTCCTCAAACTTTCTTGTGAAATGAAGACTCCTCTTTCTGCTGTTGCTGTTCCAAGAACTAAGGTCCCACTTTCTTAATTTAAAAAAAATAAGAAAGAAAACTTAATGTCTGTTTTAGTGTGTTTGGAGATTTTTCTGCGTTGAAATTAAGGTTATAATGTTTTATAAGATAGTGGTCGGTAATGATGAATATGCATTAATGTTTAAGTTGCTGAATGATCGAGTCTGTTGGAGTCTTTGTCTTTGTTCTAAGAATATTGTGTATATTTCTTACTATATGCGATGGTTATGAAAAAGTTGCCTAGTTTACTATGGATTTCTTTTATGATTCTATGTATTATAGTATTAATTTGATGCAAATCAAAACCTAGTATAGTAGTATGTCACTTTAATTAATATAATATATTTATTATTCTGTGACTTCAACATCACATGCACTGCACTTGAAAAAGTGATTATATATTTCCTAAATAAACTCATTATCGATGATCATATTCTATACCGATTAATTAATTCAAATTTAAAAAAAAGGAAGAAATTTTCACTTTTAATAGTGTATCAACCACTTTTAATTAAAAAATTATATCAATTTGAAAAATAGAGCAATGTTAATTATGATTTTCCATGTTTGATTTACTTTCATGATATCTTTTATTTAAATATCAAAATACAAATGCTTGTCCATAGTCACATATATTTATTTATTATTGGACCGGTCTAGAAGTTCATTTCTATAATAATAATAATAATAGATTATTGAAAAGTCTAGTTGTGAGGTCCCTGTTTAGGAGAGCAGTTTCGTCATGTGGGCTTAGCAAGGGTCCCGATGTTGTCTTGCTAGAAGATATAGGCCGGTCAGTCCAACCTTGGTTCCTGCCTAAGTTTAAAATTAACCAAATCTTGATAGAAAATAATAATACTGAAAGGAATATTTTCAATAAATAATCCGTACTTAAATAATTAATTATTGCCATAATATAACCCTTTCTGTTTGACTGCCTGCCGACTGCCGACAAGGACTAGTATTGTCATGTTTCTTTAAAGGGTGCATATATTATGCTCAAATTAGACCACCAATTTCATTTAATTGGAAATTTTTTTACTTTTTATACATAGTAAAAGGTAGATCTGAGCAAAATAAATCAAAAAAACAATTAATCGAAAAATTAATCTGCAATTGATCCAATAGTTACGATTTGATTTATATTAGTAAATTTGAGATATTTTGATTTTCAGTTATGGTAATAAAATTTTGTAATAGGTACAATACTAAATTAAGTTAGGTGTGAGCAAAATAAATAGCGGATGATCGAATATGTAAAAAAAAATGAATAGATCTATGCAATGGCTATGAGTAAATAAAACAAATATATATATATATATATATATATATATATATATATATATATATATATATATATATGCTGGTAGCTCCGCCACACAGCCACCTCAATCACCTTTTGCACCGCCGCAGCAGGGGATACCTTTTCCTTCACCAACATCCGCCATAGATCTAGTTGCCAGCGTTACTGCTACGGTTTGGGTGTTTGAACTCACTGCGGTCACCGTATCCATTGCTTTCCATGGAATTGTTGCTGCCGCCATCGACGTTTCCGTTTAGTGGTAATTTTTTTTGGCTACCAATTACTGATTTTTTTTTAATTTGATTGATTTTCTAATTTTGCTACTGTCCA
This sequence comes from Excoecaria agallocha, assembly GCA_037975025.1. Lineage (NCBI taxonomy): Eukaryota > Viridiplantae > Streptophyta > Magnoliopsida > Malpighiales > Euphorbiaceae > Excoecaria > Excoecaria agallocha. The sequence continues at coordinate 123,234,969 of CM075806.1, read as the reverse complement.
CATCTTTAATAGATTCTCTATGTTTATTCCGTGTGATTAATATGTAATTTTTCCTTATGTTGTATTGCAACATCTCAAGTTGATTTTTGTTAATTGTTTTTAATTTTCATAATTTAATGTTTGTACTATGAAAATTTTCTTACCAAATGAGTGAAGGCATGACATGCAGCAGATGGATTTAGGTAAATTATTTGGCTATTGACAGCAAAATTATTCAGAGCATTATACATGGCTTTGTAATCGGATTACTTAGACATTGTAATAGAGTACATGTACTTTGGTTTTTTACTGGTAATTTTTGTTAGAAATTTAACAGTGTGAGTAAAAGTATTTTGGTCTTTTACTGGTGGTTTTTGTTAGAAGTTTAGCAAAATGTGGATAAAAGATGTGGTTCCTAAAACTTACATGCAAATTATGATTCCTAAGTTAATCTAAATTTGCAAGATAAACATTGGCCTCCGTTTGTAAGTAATGGATATTATGCCAAAAGATTTCTGCATTTGGGTATTTTTTCAGTTTTCACATAGAGAAGTACGTAGCTACTCTGGATTAGTGTTATTTGTCCAAAGTAGGTTAACTCTTCATTTCTATATGCTACAAAATTTGGAAGTCAATATTTAATAGATTGTATTAGAAAGTGAGCTACTAGAAAATTAATGGAAAATTAATTAATAAAGTGGGACATAGCACTTTGAAAATTTTTAATTTATGTCTGTAATTTGAACATTACGTTAAACTATGTTTGATTTCTAATTTTTAAATTTAAGTACCTTATATATTATTGGTTAACCAGAAAATATCGGATAATCAAACTGATAACGATTATTATTTTGAAGATATCGATCTATATGGATTGGTTATTTTTTTAACTCATAAATCAGTTAACCGATCCATGCTCAGCCTTAATAAAAAGAAATTAATTACCAATAATTCCATAAAATTTTCATAATAATATACTAAAATATTCTTTTACGAATTTTTTATAATTATGTTTTCACTCTATTAAATACTTCATTTTTAGTGTATATAAAAGGAAAAATAGCAAAATATATAATTAATACTCTTTAAAATTTAAATATTGTTAGATCGCATGAAACAAAAATAAAATTATAAAAAATTGTTAAGTTAATTTGAGCTCGTCTTCGCCTCTTGCCACTATATCGATGTCGCATGTCAATTCTTTTGTTCAAGTTTTACTTCTACTTTTTCTAATCTACTTATCTGCTACTTTTTTGGGTTATCAGATACTCTACTACTTGGTTTTGGTTCTGTGCTTTTTGTGAATTTTGATTTTGTTTGGCAATCTGTTGGTAATGATGTTGATGCGTGGTTTTTGAAAAATGAGGATAAGTAACAAATTATGTCTAAAGAAGATTTAATGCTTATTTGACTGATAAATTAGTAAAAATTCTCTTGATTTTAACATTTTAAGTTGATGAAAGATAAATAAGTCAAATTGTCCAATTTTGGTGAAGGTTGCTGGATATATCTTGGCTATTTAGTATTCGATTGTAACTTTTAAATCTGTTTTGAGTACTGAACGAAGGACTTTAGACAAATTTAGAAGTTCTTTAACTTCAATTACAGCTAAAATTCTCATTTCTTGCCAAAATTGGTTGAAATCGACTATAATTAGAGGCATCAACATAAAATTTTAAAAAGTTTGAATCAGCTAATTATTATATTTATGTAAATTTTTAAATTTTGTATTTAATGTTTATATTTTTTGTGATCTAATTATTTAAAATCTTTTTTATTTTTTTTATATATTGCTCAAGATTCTGAAATCGGTATTAATATAATGTAGAGAAAAACTGTCGAATTTTATTTTTTAAGTAATGTATTTTAACTTAAACTTTAATTATACTTATTGAGATATTTTGATTGTATTTGTATTTATTATTGTGTGAATTTATTTCGAAAAATTTAAAAAATGTTGAATTATCGGAAATACCGAATTGAATTGTAATGTATTATTTCGAAAAATCGTACCGAATTGTTTCGAATTTTCAATATAATAACAATATTTAATTTTTAAAATATCTAAAATTTTAAGATAATACGAAAATTTATCTCACCGTGTACATCCTAACGGAGGCAAATACAAAAACTGTATACAAAATGAATTGAGACAAATAAATCTCACGTGTATTTAATTTAACCTCCCGAGATATTGGAGATTAAAAAATTTAAGGATTTATTATAATCTTAAATGTAATTAGAAGTGTTAAGTTGAATTAAAATGTCGAAAGTATATACTCGGCATGCGAATTAAGAGTAAAAGAAGCATTTAAAATAAAATAAAACTAATTTTACACATCAGTTTAAACAGGAAGATGAACGGATTGTTTGGGTTTTCAAAATTGTCGGCGTTATATAAATATGGAACGTGGGCAGAAAATGGGCATCATTTTAGTATTCATTAATACTATTATATTATGAAACATGGAAGGAAACAAAAGCAAATGCACTTTTGAATTTTGATGAAGCCAATGATTCGATAATATATGTAGTTTATTATTTTGTGGATATGTAGTCACCGACAACCTTAGATTTTTTCTTCAAAAAAACAAAAAGACAATCCTTAGATTTCAAGTTCTGTTGTGCTTTTTTGAAGCCATGACGCCACCCAATCTAATTGTCGGCAGGTACTCCTCCCCAGCTCTCTCTGCATACTAACTTTTCCCCAGCTAAGCCGGCCAATGAAAAAATTTTACTTACCAAACTAATAGTGTGTGTGTGTATATATATATATATATATATATATATATATATATATATATATATATATATATATATATATATATATATATATATATATATATATATATATATATATATATATATATATATTATTAGTTTGATTCATAAATTTTCTTTAAATTAAAAAATTTTTCATTAATTATACTGCCTAATAATAATAAAATTAATTGCCTGAATAAATATTTACTTCAATTTGCATGACTTATTACAACCTTACCATATTCGGACTGGATATAATATTGAAAAAAAAAAAAGAAGATTCAGGGTTCAATCAGGACTAAGAATATAATTAATATATATTATTTAAACATGTTTTAAATAAGTAATTTCTCTAATAAAATGTTCAAAATATTAACATTTATCATAATAATATTTTCATTAATATTATAATCATATTTTAATGAAAAAAGAAAATTTTAACATAGTAATATGTAATATATTGATTCAATATATATATATATAGAGAGAGAGAGAGAGAGGGGGGGGGGGGCAAATACGTGATTTGGCACCCTAACTTGACAACAATTTTCATTTAGATATCGGAATTTCTGTATTGATCAATTAAGCACCTCAATTGTCATTGGGATCGATTTTTAAACAATTATTGGTCAATAATAATTTCCAGTTGATGCGTGAAGCTTAAACATGCTGATGTGGCCATATATCCAATAGGAATGTGCCACATGTCCGTTTTGTAGTAAAAAAAATAGGGCAAAATACCCATCAAGGCACCAGACCACCAAGCTACCACATCTTCTCTTGCATATAGCGGAGCTCCTCTTTTTGACCACCATCACCAACTTTGAGCTTCCATTACAGCTCCTCTTCCATTACAGTTTCCATCTAACCCATTACAACATTAAACACCATCACACCAATTTTACACCACCATTACAACTTTAACCACCATCACCAAACGAAGCAACAAAAATAAAGAGGAGGAATAAAAATTGAATTATAGAATCCTTGGTGAGGATTGGTGAAGTTGTAGGCATTGGTTAGGGGTCACCTTCTAAAGAAACAACCACTGCTACATTGCGGTGCATGCAAGCATTGGTCACTGTACAGGCTCAAGCTCGAGCTCAGAGGATCCAAATATGGTAGAAGAATCAAAACCTGTAGGCCAAAAATAAAATTATAAAAGAAAATCAACACAGGAGAATAAATTTAGGCATTCTAATTATCTAAGAAACTCTTTCCTTTCACTCCAGCTTTCAATTTACTGTTCTTTAAACTAATGTGTTTGATTGACGTAGGATATAAAGAAGAGAATCAAGATTGTGAAGATGGATTATGTGCAATCAAAGGTGAACATAAAGAGTAGAAAAAACTATTCCCACCCAGAAGAACATGGATTTTTAACACGTTATGCATCATCAGATTATGCATACTTGAAACCTGAAAACTTCCCAATACCTCTATCACCTTCAACACTAACAGAAATGAGTCTTAGAGGCTGTAATGCACATTTTGAGGACTATTCTTATAGCACAACACAAAGCAATCTCCTTCTTCCTTTATTTTTTCTTTTGGCTTTTTGAACGTTTGTTTTTTCTCTTCTTTCTTCAGCAATGAGACTGCCTAGAAATTGTTCATCCCATGAATCAAACGCATGCACTCCTAAAGACAGTACTTAATTATACTAATTATCCAATTATACGCCTAGTAAATCGCTATCATTAATTAATTAACTAAGAAAGGAAAAAAACAAAGAAATTAGAGTTAAGAGTAAATCTACTAGGACAGAATGAAAAAGAAGATGACCGAAGTGTTAGAGTAGGTTCTAAAGATAGAGACACCTAGAACTAAAATGGAGATAGAGATGACCATTATTGAGTAGAATAGAAGCAGAGTAGTGAGAAAGAGAGAAAGGCATAGGTGAGTTTTAGTAAACATTGCAGTTGGTTTCTCTCATGAGAAAAAATAGGCCAAGTAATCTGAGGAAGACCAAAAGGGAGATGGCAATGGTAGGCGGTTTCTTTTTTCTTTTTTCTTAAAATGCGAAGAAATGGCTGTCGAGGATGGAGATGGCAAAGTTGTTAGCGCATCTGACAAAGTGATGGAAATTAGAGGAGAAAAAAAAGAGAAATAGTAGGTAGAGGTGTATTGGACGGATAGAGTAGCCAGATATTGGATGACGGCAGCAGTGGGGGGTGACATCTCATGTGAAGGGTTAGGGTTTGGCAATGAACAAACAAGAAAGAGAGAGGAGGGGAGAGTGGGAAAGAAGAGGGGAAGAGTCATCGATATGGCTTTCACGTGCTCTCCTCAGTGTAAATTACACTCTTTGTGCCACTTAAGCAATAATGGCTCAAATATACATTAATCTCTCAATTAAAGTGTTTATTTGATCAATTAATCAGTTAAAGTGTCAAAATGAAAATCGATATCAAGTTGGAGTGTCAATTTACGTATTTGGCCATATATATATATATATATATATATAAGACACAGACATGTATATAAAGTAAATTTAAATTGTGTTTGTTATATTTATAATTTATTTATATTTATCATAAATTAAAAGCAAATATACTATTTAATATTTATAGATTGAAATTTAATAATTGATAAATTTAAAGAAATAAATTATGAAAATAATAAATTGAAGCATCCATATATAAAAATGAAGGAACTAATATATGAGATTCAATAAAAATGAAGGTATCGATATATATAAGCCGATTTTAAGGTTAAATTGGCCAATTTAAACAGTTTTCTTATGTATTTTTAATTAAATGTTATAATGTATCTGGATGGGATTCAATATCCAATTTTTCCAGTCAAATCGACTGCTTCAATCCATTTCTACTACATTAATTTATTATAAATACTAAATTCGATACCAATATATAGTTCATAATGTTATTTCTATTGAAAAATTGGATTAATATGTTTTATTTGCATTTTGATTCGACACATAATATAAAAATTCCTTTTTTATTAATATAAATATTTGCATAATAATCAATTGTTATAATGCTCAACATTATTTTTAGTTAGGTCTAGACCAAGCTTAGCCCAAAGGATTGCCAGACAACAAGACCTAGCAAAGCCTAAACTTAATGCCTTTGAAGCCTGGTGCGTGAGCTGACGAATGTGAACGGGAAACAATGGGATGAGGCTGTCCGATCGGACAAGACAAGGTAACTTTCCATAGTCCACTGATACGCATATCCTTTCCATCTGTTATCTATTTCGCATCACATCGTCACATATCTACTCTGACATTTGGGTAGTCGACTCAACTGATTCTTAACACTCCTTATAAATGCCATGTCATTTCACACTTAAAACACACATTGCACTCCTGAGATTCTATCTCTATAAGTCTTTAATTGACTTTACCATCAGAGTGCTAACGTCCAGTCCGACCAGACTGGCCCTTTTGGCAGGTTCTAAATACCATCCAAGTTGATCGGATCCTACTATCATTATCATCTAGATACCACCATTTTGTCCGTATTAAGAGTAAAAGATAAGAAAAATAAGTTATAAGAGTGAATAGTAAAAAATATAAGGTAAATTGGCAAATGTACAATTTTAGGGATCACATTGTAATTTATCATTAATAATAGTAAGGAAAGGACTAAAATAAAAATTCAAAAATAGTGTAGTCCATAAGTATAATTAAAAGTACATTGAATATTGTTTAAGAAATGTCAAAAATAGTAATGTTGAATAGGTGAAGGGTAAATTGTAAATTAATGGAATTTAAAAAAAACACTTAATTGAAAATTACTTATGATCATATTAGATTAGCCTACAAGCTGAATTAGAATACGGTCAGTAAATAAAATAAGTCTGAAAATGTTAGGACCATTAATGATAAAAATGTTATAGATAGCATTAATGCATAGGTTAATTGATATTAGTATTAATGATAAGAATAGTGGCAGTAAAATATTGATTAGTAATGCTAATATAATGTTAAAGAATTAATCAAAGGGGTTAGCAAAGCATAGATAGATCATAGTAGGATTGAAAGGAAATGATAGAAAAGCTGATCAGGAAAGAAAGTAATAGTATTGTTAAATAAGATCATAGCACTCAATTAAATGTTAATGAATAAAAATGTAAATATAGTAATAACCGATTCTAATAATTGATGGATAATTGAGGTAGCGATATTAAAAGAATTAATGACATTATAATATGAGAAACGAATAAACTTATGTATACCTACATGTGATTAGGATAGAAAAGTTTGGGATATGAATCCTACCATTGGCCATTTTTAATACTCAGCGCGTAGTATGATGACTGTGCGCAGATTTTAAAGACAAAAAGATTCAACAGATTTGGCAGAAAGACATGAAGGATGATAGAAGGCTTAGGCATAGCATGTATGTTATCATAAGGAATAAGAATGTAAGTGTTAAAATTATAGTTATTTATTTCTATAAGTGCAAACTGTAATTAGTATTGCATATGAACTGTTTGGTTATTATAGTGCTTGAATATTGATGATGTTTGAAAAAAAAATTTATCGGACCGTCTGGTATAGTGCAGAAGGTGACTGCGGCTCTGATGTGACATTTGAGTTAATCAGTTTTCATACATATAGTACTGTGTTATAAGGGTGTTATAGATCTTGTTCTCATTTTTATGAAAGAAGTTATTGAATTTAGTGATGACGATTTTTAAAAATCAGAGATACAATCCCAATGGATCGAAGAACTTATTGTAGATGATATAATTATAATTTATGGCCTATTAATTATGTTTATTAGTGAATGTAAAAAATTAGTGTTGTATCACTTCTCAGATCTTGCAATTTATGTAATTTCACTAAATCAAACAATTTACATGTCAATTCACTTTCATATATTCCTAAATATCAAAATATGACAAAATAAAAGTATATAATATAACTAAATTCATACCACTAATTGCTCTTCAAATATTTTTTCTAAATAAAGCATACAATAACATATAAAAATTAATTACCATAATTTTAACTACAACTCTTTTTAAAATTAAACTAAATAAACTAATACGTACTTACCATTAAAAATATTGACAAAAATATAATCCACCCTTTGTAGCACCTAGAATATTAACAATGAAATTAAAGTTAGTAATAATTTTAGTAAAAAAATTAAATTGTTGTTAACAAAATTAATTTAAAATATGAATCATGACATAATTAGCTCTATTTTAATCTTTATTAAAATCTTCTATAATAACAACTTCAACAAAATTTTTTACTATAACCACAAAGGGAAAATTTGAATGTAAAATAAAAAATTAGGACTATGAAAAAATAGAGAGCAAATGAGGAAGGAAAGAAGAATGTGTATGGTTAGAATGAGAAAATGGAAATGTTGGTTATTTGGGCAAATTTCAATTGAAAATAAAAAAATAAAAAATAAAAAAATCAAAACATAGACATTTCTGTGTTCTGCTGCAGGACACAAGAATTACTGTGTGCTTTACAATGCACAGTAATCCCTGCTTTTGCCGTGCCTTTATATGTAAAAAAACTATTGAATGAAAAACGGGAACATTATTTGTCGTTTTCCAGCAGAAGTGGGCCCCACACTGTGTCAGATTGTTTTAGAGAAAACGGCACATCTTTTTGTTGTTTTTCAGCACTTAGATCCCACCATGTTAACCTGTTTGAAGCGCTCCATCCTTCCCCCAAATGATGCCGTTTCAAGTGCCAAAATAGGGCATTTTTTGTGCCGTTTTTAATACAATTTTCCTCTTATGTGCAGTGGGTACCGCTTGTCAGAAAACAGCACCCATGAGTGCCATTTTTTAACATCCTGAAATCCTAATTCTTTTCTTGTTACACAAATTTTCTAAATTTTTTTAAAATTTATACCAAACTATATATATATATATATATATATATATATATATATATATATATATATATATATATATATATATATATATATATATAACCTAGATAGTCAAAACTGCTTGGTGTCTTCAGTTTATTAGCAAATATAAAGGTCTAATTATAACATTCTAGACTTGGAACGGTCATGAATATTTTATATCGATGCTGGCATGAAAAGTGATGCAAATCGATGTCCTATATTATGACTGCTTGTTACTGAAGTGCCTCTTGTTATTAGCTTTTCTTAAGAGAACATGGAATTTCCTGATATTGCTAACTTTTAAACATATTTTTGATAAAAAAAAAAAGAAATGTATACCTTTCCCAAAATTCTTGCCATTATTACTACTTATGCATGTTAATCACTGTCCAACTCATTTTTAATCAATTTTGTATAAATGGCAATATATTATTTGTTTTGTCCATTAAAGTTATTTATACGGATCTAGGAGACAACAAAGAATAAATTTAAACACTTTCCTAAAGCAATTTTACAAATCATAGTCATTTTTCTATATAAGGCAATACTTACAAACAAATAATCTCTGTTTTATTGCTATTAGGAATAACAGTACAATGAACCAACCATGGCACGAGTTAAATATTAGAAGAAACGATAAGTACCTATATATAATTACATTCTGATGAATGAATGATAACTTTTAATACAAGAACAACAAATAATTCAAACCAAATATTACATAAGAACGGAATAACGGAATGAATCACTTCTGACTTTCCCTTAACACGGTGGCATATCCGGCGGCGGCGGTAGCAATTGCCCTGATGCGGTTTTGCCGTTCTTAACGATGAATGCCATCTGCATGCCCCATGAAAAGTGTCGCTCCAAATGGCAGTGCACGTACCATACTCCTTTTCAATATCAAAATCTCATATTAATTGTAAATCATATATAAAACATATTTATAAAACATAAAAAGGAAAAATTATAGAAAACATCTTTCACTCAACTCATCTGTTTAAAAATAATTCATTTAATTTATGTTTTAATTCAATCCGATTCGAGTCATTTATGACGTGTAAATTTGTAATCTGTTTACGACCATATATTCCCAAATTCACCCATCTAAACCTATTTGTCACTTGCAATCGCAACATATTAGTTCAAGAATTTAGGTTTGGCAGTTCCCTAATAATATTTTTACATCAGATTTCCATCCATTTTGCATAAAGAATGTACGAATCCAATCTTTTTTTTTTTTCGAATTGTAAAAAAAAAGGAACATTATATATGTATATGTCTTACCAGGGTTCTTGGCCTTGAATCTGATGGTAGCCCAACCATTCTTAGGAACAGCAATAGTATTTTGAAGAGGAGGATCAACAAGATTATAACTCAAAGGATCCTTATCTTTATCAAAGTTGCCTAATCCCCATCCTACAACATAGAAGCTTGTTCCATGTATATGCATTGGATGATCTGTCCCTGCCAGCAAATTAGTCCCCTGAAACACAATCTCCACCGTTGCATTATACTCCAGTACTTTCACTTCAATATCCCTTGTCGGAGTCCGATAAATCGCCGGAATATCATCCGCCGTAAAGTCAAAAAACACCGGCGGTTTATCAGGGAATTCATCACCATAAACTCCACTAATGTTATAATAATAAGCTTTAAGTATATCCATAGAAGAAGGTGGGCTAAAGCTTATGTTATTCACACTAGCTGCAAGTCTTGTCGCATTATTAGCCTCTGTAAATTGATTGATTGAAACGGTGTAAAATAACGGA
>CM075806.1:123069184-123224403 GCA_037975025.1 Excoecaria agallocha | reverse complement strand
GATTTTGTTTTTGGTTTTTTGTTTTTTTTTCTTAAAAATAAAACAAAAACATGTTCGGCAAATTTGTTTCCGTTTTCATTTTTACAAAAATTTAAGAAGTGATTTTGGCAACAAAAACAAAAATTAAAAATCTTTAAAATGTGATTTTTATGGTTTTGTTTTTATCAATAATTTAATTATTTCATCCTTATTATCACCACCGCTACCACCACCACACCACCGCCACTACCACATCACCACCACTACCACCACCACCTCCACCGCCACCATCGTCACACCGCCGCCACCACCACCACCGTCACACCACCCGCCCACCACCACTACCACCGCTATTATCGCCACCACACTGTCGCTGCCATGCCACCGTCACTACCACACCGCCACTGCCACACCGCCGCCACCATTGCCGCTACCATCGCCACTACTGCCACTACCATCGCCACCACTACAGCTACCATCTTTGCCATCACCATCGCCACCACATTACTACTGTCACCACCATCATCACACCATCACTGTCGTTGCCACCACTGCCGCCATCACCATTGTCACTGCCATCTTTGCCACCACTACCACAACCATACTGCTACTAGCATCACCATCACTACCACACTACTAGCACCACCACCACTACCAAACCGTCGCTGCCACCACCATCATCGTTACCGCTACCGTCACCGCCGTCACTGCTACTGCCATTGCCATCATGGCTACTACCGTCACTGCACTGCCATCTCTACTACTGTCATCGTTACCACCACCAGACTATCGTTGCTGCTACCACCGTTGCTGCCACCACCATACTGCTACTGCCATCGCTACCACCACTTCCACCATATTATGATTTTTTTAATGTAATATATTTTAAATTTTGAATTTTATTAAATATTTATTATTTAATATTAATAATTAGATTATATATATGTAGAATATGTATTAATGGATATTATAAAATTTTTTAAAAAATAAATAGAAAATTAGTTTTTAAACAGTTTTTTGAAAAACAAATAACAAAAACTAAAAACAGTTTATGGATTTTAAAAAATAAAAAACAAAAAATGTTACCAGACACACCCTTATTTTATTTTAATAATCCCTTTTTTCTTCTTATCTTTACTTGGAAGCAACATATTCTGGATTATGTTTGTCGCAATATGGACCTTAATTAACAAAGGATTACAGCCAGTGAGTTAACTATATAATTCAAATAATTGAGATTCTGGTTAATTTTTTAATTGATCAAAATTCGAATTTTATTATCTTTCGATTTAAAAAATGTAATTATAAAAAAATGACCAGATTAGAAGTATGCAAAATCCAACCAAAACTGAAAATCAAATTGAATCGCATACAATTTGATTATTTCAGTTCATTTTTTTAGATCCTGGTTAATTTCTTAATTGATCAAAATTAGAATTTTATTATCTTTCGCTTTCAAAAATCTAATTATAAAAAATGACCAAATTAGAAGTGTGCAAAATCCAACCAAATCTGAAAACCGAATTGAATCTCATACAATTTGATTATTTCAGTTCATTTTTTATATTGAAAACAAAACCAACCAAATTTCATACAATTTTATATAATTATTTTCAATATTTTATCTATGTAATACATAATTAATTTAGTATGTTAAATAAATTAATTACAATCCAACCATAACCATATATATGTGGTACATATTTTACTATAATAAATTTTTTGTATATGTATTAATTAATAGTTAATTATAATTAATTAGTTATAAAATTATAAATATAAATATGCTATATAATTATTCCATTATAATTTTAATATTCCAATTATGATTTTTGGACTTTATCATTTGATACTTAATAATGTTTATTATAATTTTTTTAAAATATATTTAATAGTATAAAAATTAAAGCTCAAAATTAAATAAATGGAAATAAATCAACCAAAATAATTTTTGTTGGTTTGGTTTATTTTCGAAATTCGACTTTGGTCGGTGAGCTTAGTCTTTAAAGTAAGATCTGTTTATTTGATTTAATCAATTTTCATATCAGGCTGATCGAATGCAAAACTCTAAATTATATTGGAAATTTTCTTTAGTTAATCAAAGAATAAAATTGAACCGACTTTAGATATGGGAATCATATATATCTCTAGTCTCCTTAGTAGACCTAAAAAAATTTGACTCAATATGAATTTGTTCGAAAATAGTGACTCAAATTTGAATTCGAATTTGAATTCAATAAAAATCTAAATGATCCGAAAATTTAGGGTCAAATTTGAGCCGAATCTAAAAAATTCCATTTCAAAAATATCTGAAATTCAACTCGAACTAATGATCGGATTTTTAAGTTGAAAGGAAAGAAAAATACTTCGCCATTCCACAAAATTGTCATTTTTTGGAAAAAAAATAATTTCTCCCAACAAATTCTCACTTTGGTAAATGAAAGATAATATTTAATACTTGCTTTTCCAACTTTATCATTCGTATAATATCAATAAAATATTTAATAATATAATTAATGGTTCTCTTATTTTATACACTTTTACTATAATAGCTTAAATTAAAATGAGGTATTTAATCTATTTAATAGAATTTACATAAAATTAGCAAATTCCATTATTATATTTTTGTGTAAGATGTGACAATTTAGTTTCCTCTCTAACTTTTCAATCCTAACTATAAATTGAGACCCAACTTAAACTCACCCGAAAAAGATGAGACTTGATCCCAAAAATCCGATATCGAATGAACTGATTCAAATCTGAATCCGTCCGATCCAACCCAATTGCTGGGCCTACTTGTCAATATTTATGCCCCCCTCTATGCAATTAACTGGATTTTGCCAATTCAATTCATCGATTTAAAAAAAAAAATAGTCATATTGTTTTTACTTTGAGTTATAAAAATTTGCTGAAATGACTAATTTAAATTTACACTAGCATCTAGCATAAAAAAGAGAATAATGTTTTGCAATTTTTTGAACTTTTATTTTTATTAAAAAAGTAATATTTGACGTGTTAATTTCACTTATAATCATATAACTTCAGTTACTAAAATTTTAAAATATGATCATTATGATTTTAATAATATAAAATAATAATTATATTATTTTATTGATAAAAATAATTTTATTGTTATCGTAACGTTAATTTAAAACATGTGAAGTTAATCCAATAATTGACGGAAAAAGATGCATACATTTCACGTGTTGGAATTATCGTGTGAAGCCTGAAAGAAAATGAACGTATCGAAATAGAAAATTAAGAGGCACACCTTTTTGGAAGTATTAATGATGATTTCACACTGTTTAAAACGTTGATTTAATTTATTTATTTTTACAAAAAAATATGAGCTTAATGTAATAAAAATAAAAATTTAAATATAATAAGATAAGTAATTAAATATTATTGGAAATATGAGTATCATGGTTAATAATATAACATGAAAAATTTAAATTGAAATTTATAATATAACATTAAATAAGGATATAATAGATAATTAATTTATAAATTAACTACCATGTAAAAAATAAAAATAGATAATATTTTGAGACGGACTAAAAACAAATTATAGAATAGAGGGGAGAATTGTTTTATTTATTTTTCAATCAAAATGAATATGATATGCTGTCCTTATCTAATGTATTTATTTTCCAAGTCCTTGCCTAAGTCCGGCAACAAATAATTGAAAAGCCTTGAATTAACGAAAACATGAATTAAACCCACGTGTCACAGTTTGCTTCCGTTCATTTTAATAACGGATTAAACCCATCCGAAGGCTCTTGTATTTTGTTACAAAAAGCTATTTTGAGATTTTAAAGGTTAATATTATCAATGATTATTAAATTTATGTCTAATAATTTAAAAATAATTCAATTAATTTTTGTAATGAAATTATAACTGAATTTTACACTATTTTACTTAATAGTCATTTTAAACGATTTTCGATAAAATCAATTGTCAAAGTGCTGACGTATCATGCCACAACAGTTATTTTTGTACACGTGGCATGCCATGTCATCAGCTGACGTCAACTATTTTTGCATATGTGACGTGTTACGTCAATTTATTTATTCACACGTAGCTTATCACGTCAGTATTACGACAAGAATTATTATCAATTTTTATAAATAAAAGTTGAAAATAGTGATTAGAACTTAAAATATTTCAACGGTGAAAATGTGCCACTGGAGACTTAAAATAAACTCTCTATATTGTAATGTTTTCTTTATAACTGATTCAGACTTGAGAAATTAAGAACACAAGAGCCAAGCTAGTTTTAACTAGTCTGATTACATTTAAGTAGTTCAAAGCCAGAACTTAACGTTGGATGCCTACTAATTAATGAGGAGTAGACTTGAAAAATATAGTATTTGAATTGCGGAAATAATTTACAAAAAATAAAAGATTGATTGAAAATGAAAATCAAGTTTTCAAAGAGAAGTATAATTTGCAAAAGTGACGAAAGAACACACAATCTCATTAATAAAAAAATAAAAGTTCATGTTTGAAATTTTTCGCATGTTTTTATATTTTTATATTTAAAATTGTGTTAAATATTTTATTTTATTTTGACTGAATATAACCATAAATATTTTTGTATAATTATTTGCACAATCCTTCTTATGAATTTTAAAATTAAATTAAGGATAAGGATTTTTTTTTTCTCTTTCTCTTTGAACAAAAAAGAAAATAAATAAAATAAAATAAAATTCTTAGCTGGACCAGGGTTATCTGCCTTGAATCTGATAGTGGTCCACTATTTAAACATGATGTTTAAACATCTTTTACTCTTTGTTCTCCAAATCAACCACTAATCTCAATGATAATCAAAAAAAGATTCTGACGACCTGCTCAATTCGTGTTGACTTTTCAAGATTCAAACTAATTAGATTTAACTTGTGAAGTAAGTTAATTGGTAGGCAATTAAATTTAAGTAAATATACAGTAACTATATTTTCCTAATTAAGAACTAATTAAATCAAATGTTAAAACAAATATACTGAATTGCTTATAATTTCTTTTTTGGTTTCCACTTTAAGTTTTCAGTCCTAACTATAATCTGAAATCCGATTTAAATTCATCCGAAAAAATATGAAGCTTTATTCCAAAAATCTGATATCGAATAAACTGATTTAAATCTGAATTCGTCCTATCCAATCCAGTTGCCGGGCCCACTCCTCAATATTTATTCTACCCTCTATGTAATTAACTGGATTTGCCAATTCAATTCATTGTTTAAAAAAAAATAATCATACTGTTTTAGATGATAATAATAATAATAATAATAATAATAATAATAATAATAATAATAATAATAATTGTATTATTTTGTTGATAAACATAGTTTTATTGTTATCATAACGTTAAATTAAAACAGGTAAAGTTAATCCAATACTTGACGGAAAAAGATGGCATTCATTTCACATGTTGGAATATCGTGTGAAACCTGAAAAAAAAAGGATGTATCGAAATAGAAAATTAAGAGGTTCAAAATATCAAACAATTTTTTGAAAGTATTAATGATTTATTTCACACTGTTTTGCTCACAAACGTTGATTTATTTATTTTTTCAACAAATATGAGCTTAATGTAATAAAAATAAAATTTTTAATGCCAATTTAAATCAAAATTTAAGTTAAATAAAAATCAAGAGTCCTACAAAATTTTAAAACCACTAAATGGTTTTTCTTTAATTTTTTTTTCAAAATAATAATAAATTGCTTTGTGAAAACGTAAGAAAATAATCTATCCGTTTGTTCACTTTTATTTTTCATACATATTTAGAAATTGTAGCTTAGCAGACATAATTTTTTCTATGATTTTTATATTATGCCCGATAATCGAACTATATTTACAGGCTCCCTTGAGCAGTGACCGGTGTCTAGCAAGTGTACTAGATCGGCTAGTAATATAGAAAAATACAATTATGACCCTCTAATATCGAACCCAAGAAAAACCTGTATTTGTGTAAATGATTTAAATTATAAAATAGAATTTGTATGTAAAAGTTAGAAGATAAATTCCAAAGTTTTGATGTTGAAGTTTAAAAACTAAAAACGAAACTTAAAAACTGAAAATAAAGTAAAACAGTTTGAAACAATTTGAAATAAAAGCAAATAATTAAATGAGGTAAAAATCAGTATTTGAAAGCAACTTCCACTAAAGGACCATCCACCTTAACTAATATTATTATGACTTAATTAAAAGAAAAATACAAGTGATTATGAAGAATTCAAATAAATAAATCCAGCTAATTAACTTAAGACTATCATTCTAAGCATTAAAATTCTCTTATTTAGAACAATCCAACACTTAGCATAAAAATCTGAATTAAATCTCCTATATGTTTATTAAATTATTTTTCAAGTAAATTTAACTTTCATCTATTCTTAGTTACACCTTTTTTAATCTTAACTTACCTTAATTAACACAAAACTATATCTAATGAAGAATATAATCATGCATTAACCTAAGTAATTTAACCTAATAACATGCATATCAATGATCATACTAAAAGTCAATTATTAACCAATAATTAAACAAGTTAACAACCAAATTTTAGCTAAATAATGATAAGATTGTGCTTTAGAACTAAGAAATAATCAAAACTTGCATTAAAATTAAGCACAAGCTTAAGTCATAACAATTAAAGTTAAGGATTCAAGTATCATTTAGTAAAGTTAAAGAAAACTACTCACTATACATGTTTAAAAACTAAAACAAAGCTTTAAGAAAACAATAAAGAAAGAGAAAACAGAAAACGAAGTAAAACTAAAAACTATTGGACTCTTGATAATTTATGATTTATTGCCCTTCTTTGGTGCTTCAACCTTCTATTTATAGGCAAAAGAATTTGTAGAATCCTTCTAAACTTTCTGAATTAAAGTAGGAAAAGAATTCTTCTTAATCGGAAAATCCTTCGCAGCATTGGAATCCAAATCACACGGCCAAGCAGATTTTCTCTTTGTTGAGATGCACTGCAGTGCATCCTTTCTCATAGAGGTGCATAGCCAAGCAGCGTCTTCATTGTTTTCCATGCACTGCTGTGCATGGTCTCTTCAAGGAAAGATGCACGACCAAGTATTCTTCCAAAGCTTGAGACACACGGCCAAGCAACTTTAAATCCTTCAATGCACGGCCACTCAAAACTGTAACTTCCTTCATGCACGGCCAATCAATCCTTTATTGGACTTCACAAATATTTTCTAGCATAAATTTCCTCTTTTCATAGTTTTAGCCGATAATTTATTGCCTTTTTGCAATTAAATCATTTTTCTTGCAAAATATACCTGAAAAGCACAAAAACTTCAAATTAACTCCTAAAACACAAAGATAAATATTTAAACTATAAACTAACTAAAATTAAACCAAATTAGCCAACTTAACCACTTAAAAATATACTAAAAATAATATATAATTCACACTTATCAAGCAGTCCAACTTTTTGGTTACCCGATTCATCTGGGATCCGAAGTAGTCATCAACAATGCCATTTTGATAAAGTCCTACAAGGGCAAGGATCTTTAGTTACCTAACGAGTTTGGAACTCTTATTACGGAAGTTTAGCTTAGTTTTCTACTTAGGATATACTTCTCCTCTAATGGGGATCCTACAAACACTCAGAGTCCTGGCTGGAGCAAGAAATTTATCCCTATAAATAGTAAGGTTATTAGGTACTTTCTCTCTCTTGGCAAAATTTACTCTATACTTCTTTTTATTGACTTGATCATTGGAGATTCTCCTAGTCGGAACTCCCGTCGAAATTTCTCTATTTTCATATGCCTTTGAAGTAGTGGAGAACTCTTTGACTCAAGTCGGATTTCAGTAACAACCTAGTAAATTTATGTCGATAAGGTTAATTTTAGCCTTGGTGGCTAGTTTGGACCTAGAGCTACATCAAATGGATGTAAAGACTGCTTTCGTCAATAGAGGATTAAAAGAAGACATCTATATGGAGATATAACGTATGAAGAAAGTTTCGTATGCCAGTGCCGTGGAAAGTTTGATGTATGCAATGTTATGTACCAGACCTGATATGTGCTATGCTATGGGCATGGTAAATAGATATCAATCCAACCCAGTCAAAACACATTGAAAGGCAGTAAAAATGATACTTAGATACCTCAAAGGTACCGTACTCTATTTTAAAGGAAATGATATACATTTGAGAGGATATACGGATGCTGATTGGGGAGAAGATGTGGATGAGAGGAAATCCACATCAGGTTACATATTCTTGCTAGTCAAGGGTACCATTTCATAAAGTAGCAAGAAAGAAACCTGTGTAGCCCCTTAAACAATGGAAGCACAATTTATCTCTTCCTCAGTTGTAGTATAAGAGACAGTTTGGTTAAAACGATTTATGGATCAGGATAAAGCATATCGACATTAAGTATCTATACACTAAAGACATTGTTGCATGAGGAGAAGTGAATTTTCAGTATATTTTCATGTAAGATATGATAGCAGATCTCTTAACTAAACTTGTATCAAAAGATAGGTTTGAGAGACATGTTAGGTCTCAAGATTTGCGTAAGATTTGATATAGACTGTAATCCCTTAACATTATTATTTATGAATAATAATAATTGAGTTCATTGTTGGCAATACATGAGTGTGAATATTTAATATGTGAACATTTACTATTATAAAATAGAACATGTCGGACAGAGAAGTAATCCACTCACACAGGTGCTTATATTAGTTTTATTAATAATTAGTTAACACTAATATGAGATAATTTTTGAACACAAAGTGATTTTCTAGAATCTGTTCAAAATAAAAATATCGTCTTGCAGAAATTACGAGATAAGTCTTATCAACGTGCAAGATAAAGATACACATGGGCTTGTTTGTTTTGGATTAGGATCCAAAATATGATTAAGAATGATCTGATGATATGTTAAACGTAACTATCATATTCTGTTCAAAAGCCAGAAGTAGTCCTAAAATAAGTGGACTAAAGTTGGATGCTTCAGTGCGTTGCAACCTTATGCTTCTGTATGGTGTTAAATAATAATAAGATATTCACTCTTTTAAGGGAAATGAGAGAATACTATAGTACATGCATCATACCATGTATGCTTACGTTGACCAAAGGAAGTGAATCTTATGTGAATGATCTCAGTTTTTTTCTTGTGTGAGACCCTATCTTTTGACCCTTTGAACCCTTAATTTATTCTAGAAGTATAGTTCAGTGTGGCTAGCTTAGTTAGTATCTAAATGGTAATGAAAAAATTTTGGCCCGAAGAATCTAACTAGAAAAGCGAGTTCAACTATAATTGATGATAAATAGTAATTGGAGTTTTTTTTATCACATTCGGTGGTTTCGTGATTCATCGGTATACCTATTGTAGTTTTTATAAGCAGAGATACAATAGTGAATACAAAAATTATTTTTTATTAGATTATGAGATAAAACAACGAATGTGAGAAAACTATTTAGGGTTTGGCATACTATTATGAGAAGATATTATTTCTTGAGACGTTATATATCCCTAATAGGTATATAGCACCAGTATTCTTGACGTATGTTGGTCTATCTGTTTGTATGATTGGAGAGAATGACTAAAAATCGTTTCGTCATATGTGAGTGGGAGATGAAAGAGTTTGGGATACGCCTATGACTCTCAAGATGAGAAATTAATCCTGATATAAAAGTAAAAATATTGAAACAGAAAATAAATTATATAGAATTAGTTCCATATTGAGATTTTCCTTAATTTGAAAATCTACTCTATTTAGTGTGAATTAATGAGAGCAGTTACCTATTTGAATTAAGTAAGTGACATATTAAATGAAATATTACTTTCTTACTTAATATTCTGTAACCACCAATTTGGAATTAATATCAATTAAGGAAAATTATATTTTTTTAATTGGAGCCCTATAAATAGGGTCAAAAATTCTGCTCAGAGGGTGCAGAAAATTCTTTTTTACCAAAACTCTGTCTGGTTTTACCTTGCATGTATTTTCTCTCTTCGCCTGTGCAGTTTTTAGTTCGTGGAGCAAAACTTTCATTCCGAGATTTACGATACATGGATGGAAGTTAGGTCGATTACACAAAATGAGCGACTTCAATTTCAATGGATTTACGCTACGAGAGTTAACTCGTTTTACTTTTCGTATGATATATCATGATATATATCTAACAAATTTTATAATAATTTATTTTTTTTTCATATATTATCATATACATAGTGTGATGATATGATTAATTCCTTGTTATAATAAATATATATTAGAACTTTATGGTAATATTTTTGTCATCCCTCATTCATACAGACATTAATTTTTATTGCAAAAATATTATATATCGCATTAATCTTTCCATGACTTTTCACAAAACTTTAATTTTTCCATATAAAAATTTTCAAGACATTTACATTAATTTATAGAAAGAGTGAGGAATTTTAAAGTTATTTTTTTAAAAAATAAAAAGTATTTGGAAGATTTTATTGCACATTTTTTTATTTATAAAAAATATTAAAATTCATTTATAATTATATCGGGTCATATAGTAACTCTTTATTTACATCCATATAAAATAAATAACTTGTTTTTTTGCTTATGAATATATGAGGCAGGCTAGTTTTGACTGGTCTGATTACATTCAAGTAATTCAAAGCCAAAAGAACTGACCTTTAGATGCCTATTAATAAATGAGGAGTAGAATTGAAAAATATATTATTTGAGTTTCGGAAGTAATTTATAAAAGCAGAAGATTAATTGAAAGAACACACGATCTCATTAAAAAAATATAAAAATTCATGCTTGAAATTGAAATTGTTTGCATGTATTTTAAATTTAAAATTGTATTAAGTATTTTATTTCGTCTGAATATAAATATAAATATTTTTTATAATTATTTGCACAATCCTTCTTATGACTTTTAAAATTAAATAAAGATTTTTTTTTTCTTTGAACATTGTAACTGGCGAAATCCTACCGCATTATAAGAAAATAAAAAAAATAAAATTCTTAGTTGGATCATAGACCAATGTTATTAAAATCGGACCGGATAAAAAATTTGAAAGTTAAAGGATTCGTAATTCAACCGGTTCGTTAGAGTTCAACCGGATTTATTTCTTTTTTAAAAAATAATATTATTTTTTAAGTTTTATATAAATATTATGAATATATCACTATATAAAAAAATTAAAAATAATTTTAAAAATACATTTATCATCAAATATTAATAATAAAATAATATTTTCAATTAATTTAACATTTGTAACAAAAACGTAAGACAGATATGGTAAAAAAATTACAAATATTCAAAGAAATTCATCAAATATAAATTATAATTTTTTTATTTGATTCATAAAAAATTCATCAAAATTGATTAAATTTTAATTATTTTATATTTAGATTTATATTTTATTTTTTTCAGCAAAAATAATATTGTATGAATATTTTGGGCAAAACATTGATTTTTTTAGTTTCAAATCGGTTTATTATGGTTTTACCCGATTTTTTCATTTTCAACCCAGTTTTCAATTGGTTCAAAATGATTCATTTCGATTTTTAATCAATTCATCTTTTATGTATTAAATCGATTGGATCAGTTGTTGGTTCGTGGTTATACAGGTTCGGAATAAATAAACCAAAACTAGATTTCTGCAAGAATGTTGACTTTATTGCTCAGCCAAAGGCAAAATATAATCGCAATTTGCCTTCACAAATTAACTACATTCCCACAATAAACCTTTTCGTCGAGGCCGAGTCAAATTGATGCCGAAGCTAAAACAACTTTTTTTTTTCGTTTCTTTTCTATCTTTGGCACGTGATGAATAAAAATGGTACTTCAGCGCGCCGCACGTGGTACAATCCGGTGTATCGATATCTTCTCAAGCTGTTCGTATAACAATGTCGTGCTAAATCTTCTGTACTATTTTTTTTTTTCTGATTTCTCTTTCATCAATCGCGCAAATTTATCTATTTACATGGAATTTTTTTTTAATTTCTTGATTGGTTCCCATATAAGCAAATGTGGTGGTTTTATCACGAGATATGCTTTCTTATTTGAATGAAATGGTATCAGATTAGGGTTTTAAGCATTAATCGATCAAGAAAATAAAGAAAATATAAAAATGGTCGATTTAGTTAAAAAAAAACCCATCTTATTATCCTATAATCCAAATGTTCCTGATATTAAAACTGAAAATACAATTCAATTCGATTTAAAATCTATCTAAACCGTATTTTTTTTATTGAATTGGTTATATTTTTCAAAAAAACTAAACAGTTCTAATAAAAATATCATCAAAAGACGTTCACATTTTAATTTCTAATTTGGTGAAGAGACAAGTTGTAATAGATCAATTTTGATGTCTAGGGGTGCTCAAATTTGATGTAACCCATATAATCCAATTCATTTAATTCATTTTTTTACAATTATCGTAGGTTATTATAATCCATATAATTCATTATAACATTTTAAAAATATGCATGTGAATTATGAGTTATTATATAACCCAACCAATTAACACACATTAAACTTTTTTGTAAATACACTTTTATTCACACTTTTTTCTTTTACTGTAATATAAAATTTTAATGATAAGTCAGTAAAAAAATTAAATTATAATTAATTTGATTGAACTAATCAGATTGGATCATTTTATAATTAAATTTGCAATTTTGATTTTTATCATTTTTGTATTTTTCGCAAGATCAATTTTTATGTTAAATAATTGTTATAATTCATTACTTTTATTTCTTTTTACTTTTATTTCCAACATAAAATGCTTAATTTACTGAAAGCATGAAAATACCATTTTTAACTGTGTTGCTCGTGATGTTAAGGTATTCCTACCAAACCAACAATTTTTTATTTACATTATTTTATATGGCAATTTTATCTTGACTTAATCCATAAAATTTTCATTCATAAAATTTAGGTAAGTTTTTTCCAAAAATGTATCACAGCCTCAACTTCTTAAAAACCTCTGCCCGTTGTTAGTTCTACTTTTTTTTTTTTTTAAAAAGTAGTTGTTCAAGTCAAAGATATTTTCCTAGACAATATTCACAAAGAAATTATTCTTTTCATACATAATAAATTTCGATTGATTTTTAATAAATCCTTTTTATTAATTATATAATTTTTTTTTTTGCTGGAAAATGTTTGGTTTTCAGTCTCATTTAACTCAATGAATATGTGGGACTCAAACTGTTCAGTCTGTGAAGGTTGCAGGAGGCTATTATGCTATTTTAGTTCGGTCCAAATATTTATCAATAAATAGATTAAAAATAACAGTCTTTTATGCGATAACAATAAATTATTATATTAAAAAATACATTTTATTTTACATAATTATTATGATTTAATAATGAAAAAAATCCACATAAACTCTCGTATTGGAAAAAATCTACTAAGTTAGTTTATGAAGTTTTCAATGTCTGAAACTTAAAAGTAAATGATATTGTAACTTAGTTTGTATTGTTTGACCGCAAAGGGAATGTTGATGTTTGATTAATGCCACGTATCCAATTGATGAGTAATTTTAAATTATAGGATACTATTAATTCTTTTATAAAATTTATATATAATTTTAAATTTTATGGTATTATGAATTTATATATATACGGTATTTAAAAAAATAAAATTAATACTTTTATATTTAAAAATATATAAATATGAATAATTTATAATTTATATGTTTATAATATAATATAAAAAATTAACATAATCCATATAACTCGTATAATCCAATTAACCCAATATAAAAAAATTATTTTATAATCCAGCTGGTTTAGGTTGGGTTCAATCGATTTAAAAATTTAGATGAGTTGGAGAGAAAATCAATTATAACTTACCCAACCCATATTTGAACACCCCTATTATGTCTATTAGTTTTGCTAGTTTCATGGTTGGGGATTCTTATCCTTTATGTAATTCTGTTCCTTTGGTTTGATTGGAGACGTTGTTTGTTTTCTTAAAAAAAAAAAAAAGGAACATCACTAATTATAAAGAAAACAAACACTTAAAATTCTAATTATGAGACATTCATATTAAGTAAACATCACAGATACATTCAAAGTGACAAATTAAATTCCCCATTTTATTTTACTTAATTAAACACAAACAACCATGGAAAGGTGCCATTATCTATGATATGGAAATTGATTTTATGGCGGTTGATGGGTTAACACGGTGGCATGTCCGGCGGCGGAGGCAGCATACGTTCTTCAGGAGCTTTGCCCTCTTTCACTATGAATACTGTGTCCATTCCCCATGACATGTGACGATCTAAATGGCAATGATTGAACCACACTCCTATAAAATACAGACCAAAGTATCAATAAATTAAGATATATAGTTAATTAATTAGTTGATTTTTGTTCCAACACGCCATTACTTATTTTTCAAAATATTCTATGTTGGGTGCATATTAATTTTGTGTTAATTTACTGCAATTCTAAAAAAAAAATAGTTATTATTTTAAAAAATAATAAATTTTTTTTCTTACTTATCATTTTAAATTTGTAATGAAAATATATTCAAATATTACGATCTCAATAATAAGAATAAAAATATATAACATGAAAGCTATATATAATAGGAGTTATTTTAAAAGGAAATAACAAGAATTCCTGACCAAACCTTAATATAACTAACGAGTTAAAAATTAAAAATTGTAGCATTCAAAAGACGAGAAGAGTTGATAAAAGTTATTTAATCTTTTTCTTTTAATTAGAAATTTCAGATTCAAACTTGTATACAACATTTTTAAATACTGGTGGGGAAATAATTTTTTTTTTCTTTTTGTAGTTTTATCTGGTACGAATTCGAATCAACTGGAACAAAAGGTCAACTATAAAAAAAAAAAAAGAAAAAAGAAAAAAAGCTATAATAACTCTTGAATGTTACCCTCTATGAATGGACAAAACCAGTGATCATATATGCCAGCTAATTAACATTTAATTCACTTATCAATCGCACATATTGACTTGTTGGCGATAGATAAGCTCTAACCTACAAAAATCTTAATTAAGTAGTTAACTTATGAAAATCTATGAAGTTTTCAAGATTTAGAGTAAGTAAAATAGGGTACATACCAGGGTTATCTGCCTTGAATCTGATAGTAGTCCAGCCATTAACGGGCACAGCAATGGTATTTTGAAGAGGAGGATCAACAAAATTATAATTTAAAGGATCCTTCGCTGGATCAAGATTCCCAAATCCACTTCCAACAACATAGAAACTATAACCATGTTGATGCATTGGATGATCGCTAGCGCCTGCTGCCAGATTCGTCCCTTGAAATATTATCTCTACATTTGATCCATACTCGATCATTTTCACTTGTGTATCTCGCTTTGCTAACTGGAGATACAATGGGAAATCTTCAGCAGTAAAATTGAAGAACAATGGCGGAACATTCGGAAATCTATTCCCAAAAACTCCATTTATTCTATGATAATAAGCTTCTAAAATATCAATTGTATCCGGAGTCACAAAGCTAATATTGTTCTCACTCGCAGCCAGTCTTGTTCCGTTGGGACCAGCACAAGAATTATTCGGACATGGGAATGTGTTAATTGAAAGTGTAATAAACATTCTTGTACTTATGTTCAATGGAACATCAATAGGATGGTTTTTATCTGCTAGGCTTGTAAACTTAGCAGTGAAATTATATGATGCATTTGTGTCATTGTAATCAGGAAGATTAGGTAACAAAGGCGGCGAAGAAGACGTGTAGTTGTTGTATTGGACGATGGCGGTGGTGGTTGTGTTATCAATTGCAACGCCGACGACAGCGGAATAGACTCTGGCCGCCATGTAGTAGCGGTTTTTTGGTGGTTGGTTTGCAGTTAATAAGAGATCAATGGTTTGGCCAGGCGATATTACTATATAATCAGACACAAATGGCTTTAAGTAGCTTGCATCTGATGCTACAATTGTAAGATTGTGTTCTGCTATGGAGAAGAAGAGCAAGTCTTGAAGGGCAGCGTTTATTATTCGAAGAAGATATGTCTTCCCATGATCAACGTTGAGCTTGAAAGTTTCTGCATAGATAATTAATAATCATATACGTTTAATTTTGCCATTAAAATCAATTTTACAGCTAAAATAAATATTTTAATAATTTTCAATTAATTAGAGTCTTAGAATAAAAAAATTACCTTCTGATTTCTGAACCTAACATTAAATTGTTTGCTTTATCAATTGGACAGCCATGCCTTAGTGAGTTAGTTGGTAGGAGTGGACATACCGTTATACACCCTTTATTAAGTTTTCAACTTATTTTTTAAATTCAGTTCATTAATATCAATTTTTTAAAAAATAAAATTTAAATTCGTTATATTGTTAACTAGTTACTCATTAAAAAATTAAATATATACAAATTATCCTATTTTTTTTATAGAAAGTATATTCAAAAAAATATAACTTCTAAATATTTTAAATATAAAACACAAATTAATATATGACGTTGTCAAAATTTAGTGTCAATACAATAAAAAATTATATAAATGCTCTACAAGCCAATAAAAAATAATTTAATTCTAATTTATCACTCATCAATATCGATAGGTGAATTATTTTCATTAGACTTGTCAAAATTTGATCCAATCCATATTTTTTGACCGAAATCCAACCTAATCCGTTTAACCCTTTAACTTACTCAACCTGACTAGTTTGGTTTTTATAATTTTATAATTTATTTTTATCTAATATAAATATAGGACTATTTTTTATAGTTTATAGTGAAAATTAATCTTTTATTTTTAATGAAAAATTTTAAAGAAACCAACAAATTATGTCATAAATCTTGACCAATTTGGGTAATGACTCAATTCATTTATGACTACAAAATTTTGACCCATTCATGATTTGATTTGGTTGTTGGATCTAATTTTCAGTAATCAACGAATAAAATATACTCATATTTATGCAGAGTATAATAAGAAAATAAAATTGAACCGAGAATCCAATCTAAAACCAAAATGAAAATGTCTAATATTTTTTTTGTAATTGAAAGTGTTAAATTTAGCGAGGATCCTAAGTACTCTGAGGACTTTAGTGAAACCCAAATAGAGATTTTGATTTGATATGAGGAAAGAGAGGCCTAACCTAACCCGGGATGATGGCCCCGATATTCACCAACCCAATATAACTAAAGCGAGGGTTGTTTCAGTGGGTCGACATTCAATCTCAACGAATCAAACCTGCTTCCAAAAGGCCTTTGTTGGTAGTTGGTTCGGTACTTGTAATGACCCAAACGTATCTACTCTCGCAACATCACTTGCCTCTTTTTTCACTTCTTTTTAATTTGCAATCATACCAAGCAAATGCATCAACTATAAAACATGCCTACCAGTTGAGTTTTTGCAATACGAAATAATTATAATTAAAATCATTATAGGCATTTTAAACATCCAAAACTTATACCTAAAAAGAATTAGAAAATTGAAACATCCAATGCGTATTCTTAATTTAATCTACATGTATGCTGTATCGTTGAGGGAGAGTGATAATAATTTAATCCAATGCGTATTCTTAATTTAATATATATATATATATATATATATATATATATATATATATATATATATTACAATAGATGTAAGATTTTTATTTTATTTTATTTAAGAGGGAGAGTGATTCTAGTGATTGGAAAACAACAATATTTTTATTGCAGGCAAAATAGTAAAAACTATTTCTTTTGAAAAAAAAATGAAAATCATAAATAAAATTTTGTGAGAATAAGAAATTACCTGGTTTGGAGCAAGGATAAAGATCGCCAGGTTGACCATTGATAGTGTAAGCATCAGAAATATTAGGGTCTCCACCAGACTGAAGAAATGTATCATAAAGCTCCTTTATTCCTTCCTTCCACCACTCTCCTACATTTATTTTAATAGGCATTATCCAATCATAGTCAATGATCAGTTCATATGTTAATCTTTTCTAATTATGTACAATTATATACTAATTCCATATCTTAATGAGTTTTTTTTTCTGGTATTAAAAAGTCCACTAGCTCCAAATTATTTTAATTTGAGTTGAGTTGGCACCAGCATTGCTTTATCTATTTCTAAAATTCATATCTAATGTTTTATTTTAAAAAAATAAATGTCAAATCATTTAACCAATCAAAATTGTTTGTTAATGACTTTTTATTTATTAGTGTTCGAGTGATTTCCGGAGGAATTTCATACATTGAGAAGTTGAAATTTACATCAATTCCACAATTCAAAATGCAATTTTGATTTCAAAAATTCAAAAAATTATGGAAAGTTGTATAAATAACAGTACTCAATTCATATAAAAATCCATGATGGTGGAAGCTATTAATTCTAGAGTTCTTTTTGGATCTGATTTAGGATTGATTTTAGATGATTGTCAGTGTTTGAGTTCTTCTGCTATAAATTTTAGATTTGTTTTTGCTAAGAGGTCATGTCTCTCATAATCTAGCTCGAGCTTCCAGTTCTATCTTTGGTCTCCATATTTGGTTGGAATGTCCATCAACCCTTTTGTTATCTCTTTTATCCGCTGATTTGGTTTAATGCAAATTCTTTTAAAAAAATAAAAATATAAATCCATAATGATATTATGCATACAAACAAACAAAATATTTAAGTATATGTATGATCATGAAACAACCCATGCATAATAAGCATTATTAAGACCAGTTAGTGGTATCGATGAGAAAAGAACTGCTCAATGGCAATTAATTAAAATATATAGCTTCCACGTAGAAAAAAATTACAAAAAATACCATAACTTTCATAATTACCGATATAAATTTTCTTATGTGGCAGCATACAATTAGTTTAATTCACGAACAATCTTTTGGATCTAGTCTAAGGAAGAATTTTCCCATAACAAACTACCAAAATCCTTATTTTATTTATTTATTTATTTATTTATTTATTTATTATTATTATTATTATTATATAGAGACAGAAGCAAAGAAACACCTAAACCATCACCAGAGAGCCTCAGCGTGATGGGCGGCGGAACAAAATCAACAAAGGAGAACTTCTGAACTTGGAACAAACTTATAATTGTATAATATTAATATTTCAACTTGAAAGTTGAAACACTTCAAGAGATAATTAAAATCATATTATATTATTATTTCAATATAAAAACCCGTGACAAGTGAATTGTTGAGAATTCATTGTCTGGAAGCAACGTTTATCACAATTTATATGTTTTTATTTTATTTTATTTCATAATCACTTAACCTTGAAAAAAAATTAAAAAAATAATATGAAAAATAAAGTGTACCTAAAATAATAGGAACTTCTGCATGAGGCTTAGGGAAAGGATAGTAACTTCCTTGGTCAGGATAAATAATAATAGCTCCATGCACAGTTGCCCTTGTCCAATTAGAATGAGCATGCCACCACAAAGTTCCTTCCTCCGTACTAAATATGATTTTCTGGCTAAACTTAGCTCCGGGTTTAATTGGACATTGTGTTATATATTCGGGACCATCCGCCCATGGATTTCTTGGTTGTTTTACTCCATGCCTGTTAAATAATTCAGTAAAAATATATATTTTAAAACAACTATTTAATTATAGAGTGGAGAGAATTTAATTACCAGTGAATGGTAATATTATAATAGCCCTTGTTATATACATCAACTATGACTGTTTCCCCTCTGGTAACATGGAGTGTTGGTCCTGGAAATTTGCCATTTACTGTAAGGATGTTCTTTGTGCTGCAAAGTCTTGTATAAGGAGCTTCTTCGACCTGCAACAACAATAATAGTAAGAATGAGATACTAAGTGTGCGTATGATGCACCTGAGAAGTAGTCAAGATGATTGTGCATGTCAATTGTAACAAGATTCCTAAGTTTTAGTCGACATTTCATCATCAAAACTTAGGTATAGCTAAACTTGACTAGAAAGAAATGTTAGTATATTACAAAATAAATTTGGTTAAGATTTGGAATCCTGATAACATGATACTCACTACAAATTTATAGCGAACTGTATCAGCTTCACAACAGAGCAACATGGCTAAGATAAGAAACACTAAAACTTGCCACTGAAAAATCTTCATGATTAAATGCATTTCTTGGCTTATGATGAATTGTATGGAGTTTGAGTAACCATTTCGTAGGTTGTATATATAGACAAGAAGTGGAGCAAAATAGCATAAGTAGCTAGTGCCGGCGTCAGCTCTTTGAAGTTTCGTATCTTGTCATTATCAGAATTCAAGAATACACGTTTCTTTCTGTAATTTTTAATTAATTATGTTATTATAAATACCTAATATATATGACCACTTCATTTTTCTCTTCCAATTATTTGGAATTAATTTCCATCATTTTGTCATATTATGCACGTCACTACAATTATTAAAGATAAATAAAATTAATGAATCAAAAGAAACATTAATTTAAGCAAATGGATTCTTTTTAGCTTTCAGAGTTTACAATTGTTTTTCCCTTTAAAATTTTGAGTTCTAATCTTGAAAGTTTCAATATATGTCTTCAAAGTTTATTGCCCCTACTCCAGGTGAAGAAGAAGCAAATTAAATGGATGCGAATCATTTGGAAGATAAGTTAGTCAACTGATAACTCAAATTACTTTTATTTATAATTTATATTATATCGTATGGAATATGGGTATATAAAAAATATTGTACAGATGTTGGGAAACTAGTGGAGAATACTGTACACATGATGGGAAACTACTGGAGGAATTAAAATATAAAGTAGTGAAAAGACAATAATGAAGAAAGAATATTTTGCATTTCTTTTTAATATAACGTTGGTCTTACAATGAAGGGTATTATAATTAAGGAAACTTTTCCTGTCTGGCAGGACAATTGTCCTTAAATATCGAAGCACACGGTTTAAAGACTTGCTTTGAAGAGCCCACTCTCCAATGTATTGGAGGACGCTAATTACTGATTATATATATATATATATATATATATATATTTTACTGGGGCATGGCTTTCCTTCCGTTGGCTTTTTACATTTTAGCGATACAAAATTAACTTCTAGCGACAGTTCATCCAACTTTTAGTGACAACTCAGGATTTTTAGCAACATTTATGCAGATTTTTAGCGACAGTATTCCAACAATGAGGCAGTTCTATATACTTTTTACCGACAGAAAACTTGATTCTGCCGACAAATAAGTCAACATAGTGACAAAAACATGGACTTCTAGCGTCTACTTTCAAACTTCTGGAGACCGACTAAGGTTTTAGCGCTCCATTGTGAACATTTAGCGACAATTCTCTGACATTTAGTGACACTGACAATCTTTTTTATGACTGTTTAGCACATTATTTGTTTTAGCGACAAAATTGCATTTTTGCGGCTGTTCCTTGAATATTTAGTGACAGCTTTGTCATTTTTTGCGACACTTATACGGACTTTTATCCTAGTTTCTTGACTTTTAGAGACAATTATTTTACATTTAGCTACATTTTTTTATATTAGTGATAGTTTTGTAGATATTTTAGCAGTTTTTATACTTTTAGAGACCATTTTTAGAGTTTAGCAACTGTTTTGTGAATTTTTTGGCGCCATCTCTTTAGCATTTTAGCAAATGATGATCACCGTTAGCAACGGGATCTTTGCCGTTTAATGATGGCTATATAGTTTTAGCGATTATGTTTTCGTTTATAGTAGCGATGTAATCTTTCCTTTTAGTGATGTAAAAGATTACAAAATAATTGGTTTAAAAAAATTATCAAATTTTTTTTAATTATTAATATATATTATAATAATGATTTCGGTGGTGGTGGCGACAGATGCTGCTGTGGCAAAAGTGGCGGTGTGGTGGTGGCAGTATCAGCGGCGATAGCGATGGCAGCAATGATGGTGGCTATAGCGATGGTGGTGGAAGTAGCAACGACAATGGTGGTGATGGAGGTGGCGGCGGTAATAGCAGTTGTGATAGCGCAATAGCAGTGGCGGTTTGATAGCGGTGGCAGTGATCTGGTGGTGGTGGCAGCAGCGACAGTGATGTCTAGTGGCGGGAACAACGATGGCGGCAGTGGTGGTGGTGGTAATGATAAGGATAAAATAATTAAATTATTGATAAAAGCAAAATCCTAAAATGTAGGGATGAGCATGGACCGGTTACCAGTCCATGAACAAAAAAATTAATCAGTTCATTAATATCGATTTTTCAAAATTACTAACCATTAACCAGTTCGTTACACTTGGTTAACTAATCCATCGGTTTTGTATTTTCGAATTGGTTAATCAATATTTTTCGGTTAACCATTAAAATTTATAACATAAAATTATATAAAAAAATAGATAAAGTTTAATTTAATTTTCAATGTGTAAAGTAATTTAATATAAAAATTACGAAACAAATATAATTTGCTAGCTAAAATTCATGTTTTATAAATTAATAGCTAATATTATAAAATAGATTTGATATTTATTGAAAATTACTATGTTTGATTCTAAGTCAAATAAAATTTTGGATAATAATGTAATTAAATGCTATTAAGTAAAATATGAAAACCAATACATGATAAAAAAAATATATATAAAAGTTAATCGTATACAATATATAAATATTGCTATATAATTAAAAAGAATAATATAATATAAATTTAGTTTAAAGTATTATATAAATTTTATAGGAAAATATAAAAAATTAAGGTATAAAAATAAAAATATAATTTAAATATATTTTAAAGTATTATTTTATGTAAATTTTAGAGAGAAATAGAGAAAAATTGATATATATATATATATATATATATATATATATATATATATGAACTGGTTAACCGTAAACTAATAGTTAACCGGTACTTAAAAATTTAAACTGTAATCATTATTTAAAAATGTAAAAATTAAAAATCGTAACCGAGTCTATCGGATCGATTAACCGTAAAAATCAATTCGATTTTGAATCGATTTTACAGTTAACCATATTTTCTGTTTTTTTTGCTCATCCCTACAAAAATTACGTTTTGAAAATTTTTAATTTCTACTTTTGATGTCAAAATTACTTTTTTAAATTTTTACAAAAATCAAAACAGAAA
This sequence comes from Excoecaria agallocha, assembly GCA_037975025.1. Lineage (NCBI taxonomy): Eukaryota > Viridiplantae > Streptophyta > Magnoliopsida > Malpighiales > Euphorbiaceae > Excoecaria > Excoecaria agallocha. The sequence goes on along the minus strand of CM075806.1, from coordinate 123,201,434 downwards.
GAAATCTATTAAACATGTTTTACTCTTATTTAAAAAAAAATAAAAATAAAATCTTCTCCTAATGCACTCTAAATAAACCAATTTATTCCAATAAGATTGGGACATTTGATTTAATGGTTAGGGCAAGCTTATGGGGTAAAAATTAGAGATTTTTTAAAAAATAATATTATTTTCATAAAATTTTGAAATTTAATATTACAGTATAAATATTTAAAATTTTAGAGTTATGAAAATCGGCAATGTCTTTTTGACATTAAATTGCCTGTTTTCATGGGTTGCTGACACTGACAATTACTAGCAATTAAACCACGTGATTAACTGTTAATTAGCAACGGTGAAAACGGCATCCCCTAAGTATAATTCAACTTTCGGTAATCAAATTAAATCCAGGAATCATGCAGTTCCTTTTGAATAATTTTACCAATGAAAAAAGTTTATAAATTTTGCAGAGAGTATACAAGTCAAAACTCTGGTATAGACGTGCAGTTCGTATTTCTTTTTCAGTGTTTTTATTATAGTGATTTTCTTGGCACTCTATTTGGCCTATTGAAGACATTGACAGGTTTGGTCTTTTTAAGGTTATTATTAAATCCAATTATTCATATAATAATCCTTTGTTTTATCTTTATTTAACCAATATATTTGATTCTTGTTCAAGATTAGCATCTACTACAGAATATATTGCTGATGCAATTAGGGTTTTGCTCATATGACCCAGTGTTTCTTGATGAATCTTTATAATATTTTATATATTTATTTTTATGCATCTAACTCCTTAATATATATATATGAATCCCATTCACATTGACATCTATGTCCTGAAATTAAATAGCTCGAGTAGGCTATGGAGATAAGCAACGTATTTTCACATTAGTGAAAAGATTAGCGATTTAATTGTTTTTTTTTTATTATTGTTTAACAATACATTTACGTCAATTGTCAGCCAAGACGAGAGAAAAGAAATGCATAAGAGGAAAATAGATGCGATCAATCTGTAAAGGTACGTAGTGCAGTAATGGTAGGACATACGTTCACAGAGATTGTGCTCTTTTTGGCATCTGATTTTGGTGGTGTAAATAAAGGTGTAGTTACGACATTTCATAGTCCCAGTTTATGCCTACAAGCAAACGTTTAGTCACTTCAACAAGATCAAGCAATATTTTCCTTCAAATTCCTGTTTTTGACTTTATCTATACAAATTCCTTGTCTTTTTTTTTTTTAAATAATTTTTTTCTTTTTTTTACACAGAATTATAATAATTTAAATTAAAAGAAAATATGATTTTTATAAACATTAGTAAAATCAATAATTATATTAATGTTAATGAGTTAGTAAAGGGACAAAGAATAAGGTATGATGCACCTGAGAAGTAGTCAAGATGATTGTGCAAGTCAATTGTAACAAGATTCCTAAGTTTTAGTCGATATTTCATCATCAAAACTTAGGTATACCTAAACTTGGCTAGAAAGAAATGTTAGTATATTACAAAACAAATTTGGTTAAGATTTGGAATATAAAAATTTAGTATATAAAAATTATATGAGATTAATTAATGAAACGCCCCTCAGCCTGATGGCGGCGGAACAAAATCAATAAAAGATAACTTCTGAACTTGGAACAAACTTATAATTGTATAATATTAATATTTCAACTTGAAAAAATATCTAAACTCATTTTCATTAGTAAAATTAATAATATTAAACTTGAAGCACCTAAAGAGATAATTAAAATCATATTATATTATTATTTCAATATAAAAACTCGTGACAAGTGAATTGTTGAGAATTCATTGTCTGAAAGCAACGTTTATTTCAATATATATATATATATATATATATATATATATATATATATATATATATATATATATATAGTGTACCTAAAATAATAGGAACTTCTGCATGAGTCTTAGGGAAAGGATAGTAACTTCCTTGGTCAGGATAAATAATAATAGCTCCATGCACAGTTGCCCTTGTAAAATTAGTGTGAGCATGCCACCACAAAGTTCCTTCCTCCGTAGAAAATATGATTTTCTGGCTAAAGTTAGCTCCAGGTTTAATTGAACATTGTGTTATATATGTATAAGTTATGAAGATTTATTAGTTCACTTGTTGTTTTAGTGTAAAACAAGCTCTCTGTTACTTATACTAAAACAACTTGCTGTTTTAGTGTAGAATAATTAGTTAGCTGTTTTAGTTTGTTTTGTACATAGTTTAGTTAACTACCTACTAGAGTTAAATGGCAGTTTTCCTTAAATTAATTAACTCTAGTTAGTTTTTCTTAGTTTTACACATATATATAAATCTTGTTACGTGTGTACAAAGAAATATACAGAAATACATTTTTCTTCTTCTTCTTTCTTGATAATTCAACATGGTATCAGAGCAGGATCAAGATCTTTCTTGATGTTCTTGAAATTTTTTCTGTTTACAGATCTTAACTCGAGAAACTTTGATTGAGTATTCTCATGAAGGTTTTCTTCCTCTGTTCATCTCTGTTTTCAGAGTGATTTCTTGAAATCAGATTGTTTCTCATTTTTACTTGAATTTCTTGTTTTTTACTTGAGTTACTTTAAATGAAATCAGATTGTTCATCTCTGCTAGCTGCTGGTGATGAAACTCTTGATCACCTTATGGTGGCTTGTCATTTATCCTCTAGTTTATGGTATCGTATTATCAGGTGGTTGGATTATGAGACTTGCCTTTCTGGTGACTTTTCTTTGGTTTTCTAATGACAAGGGATGGCTCATGGTTTAATTCAAAGTAAAGTCTAGAATATTATTTTCTTGGCCTGCTTATCGACGATAACCTTGTGTCGCTGATAAAAAGAGTTGATTTTGTTCATAAAAGGAGGGAATGTAGTTTCTTCACGGATTGCCTGGCTATAAAAAGGGCATCTCGGGAGTCTGACTTCATTGCATGGCTTATTTAGAGGAGTTGATAGTTCTCTGCTCTATTTCTCTTATTTTAGCAGTTTGTTTCCCTTTAAATGGTGTTGGTCTGGCTATATTTAGCTCAAGGCTCATATCATTTAGCTAATATGGATTGGGTTATCCTATTTTTGATTGGCTGTAGCATTTTCGGGTATTCTGTAACTTTATTTTTCTTTGGACCTGCTCTGCAGTAATTTTGGTAAGCCATCTATTGCGTATGTTGATTTTTTGGTGTCCAGCTTGGTTGCATCTAGGAGTTTTCTGGCTAGGTTGATTCTTGGGAAGAACAGCTTCAAGAGCTCTCTCATGCGCTTTTTTTTTCTCTCTCTCTCTTGAGGTCTGGATGTTGGCTGATGGTTGAGTTTTAGATTTGATGATGTCTCTTGCTGGTTACGGCTGGAAGTTTCTGCAATACTCTATGGTTTGGCAGGCCTATGATTTTATTTTATTTGGCTCTTTATCTCATTTCTTCTTGATACTGCTTGGTTAGTGTTGGTTTTATTTTAGTTTGTTGATAATGGTGTTGTTGTACTCTTTATTTGCCTTCGAGCTACCTGCAGTTTGCAATAAAATGTTTAGCTTATAAAAAAAAACAATGTTCTCTAATTAATGATAACAATGTTCTCGCCAATATAGCTGCATAAATGGAACTAATATTCAACTGCATGATAGTATATTTTACTAAATTAGTGAAAATATTATTCTTGCCAATTTAGCTGCAACAATATTCTCGCTAATTAGCAACAATAATGTTCCCGTCAAATTTGCTTTTGTCCTACCAAAATTTTGGCGTCTAATATTAGCAACAACAAGAATTTATTCTCGCTAAATTATCGCAATATTTATTTTTCTATCAACTCCTTCAATATTTATGATAAAATTTATTTTTTATCGCAATGTTGTTGCTATATGCACTATAAAAAATGCATTTACTGACGGATTTGTGCTTTTTACCAACAGAAATGACCTTACCAACCGTTTTTTATTATTTTACCGATGGAATGTATCCGTCTTTAAAATGCTTGTAGGTTCAAATTACCGACGGAAAATTCCATCAGTAAAATAATACCAAAGGATTTATAAAAAATATTCTGTCGGTAGTTTTATTTAAAATCCATCAGATGCGTCGTCGCGTTGACCGTCTACCGACGGAATAATTCATCGATAAACTGTCGGTAAAATTTAATGAATAAATTATTAAATTTTTAATATAAACAGCGTTGGATTTTTTCGGTAAATATATTTAGTATAAATATTAAAAAGACGGCGACGGATTTTTCCATCGGTAAAATAAAAATTTTGTATTTATTTTTTTAAATTTTTTGCAAAAATTATATATTTATTGTTTGCAAATCATAGATTAAACACGATAAATTAAATACAAAATATCTAAAATTTAGATTGATATAAGAAAATTAATATATACATCATAATTGTAGTTCACATATATCTATATTGTATATAATATTTTGCAGTTGTATAAAAAATTAAATAATTCTAATTGATATACGAACAATATCAGCGTCGACATTGTGAAAAAATTTTAGAGTGTTATACAAAAAATTATCTAGAACAGTTCAAATAAATTTACAACTACTAAGATGTACCGTGACTGTCAAGGATGGAGTAAGGATCTATGGTGAGTTGCTGATCCTTATTTGTTAATTGCTAACATACTTTGTTTATTAACATCGGCGATCAGGCTTTCTTTTTAGTGGCGGGCTGGTTGAATTTGTTTGTTAGTTGTAGCTTATCTTCTTGATGGCGCATTTCATAGCAATTATTCAGCACAGTATGGTTTTTGAAGTTGTTGACTGTTGGTACAGGGCCCTATATCCCCTAGATCTGGTTACTTTTGTTGCTGGTCTGTTTGTTTATTGTTTTTCACTTGTTTTCGGACTGTCTTCCCGTTTTTTTTTTTTTGGTTTGACAGTCTTTCTTCGGCCTTGAGACTTTTTATTTGACTTTGTAATCTTATCTTCAGCCTATCAAAAAAAAAAAAAAACACCGGTAGGAATTTATCAGCCAAATTTTCCATCAACATATCTTATGAGGACATCCACCAAACTAGCCATACATAGTCATTAAAATTAGACCGGCCGGTTGAATCGATTTAACTGCAAATCAAAAAGCCAACAGGTTGGTTCAACTGCACAAAATCGAATTGATAAAAAACTGAATTGGACCGAAAAACCGGATTGAATCGGAAAGCCGGACAAAAACGAGTTTGTGGCTGAAAATTAGGGATGATCACGGAGCGGGCGGGGCCGGGAAATTCTCCCCCACTCCCTCTCCCGCCAGTGGCGGGGATTCCCCGCCCCGCCCCAGCCACCAATCTCGGAGGGGTGGGGAATTTCTCCCGTCCCCGCTCCACAGGGATTCCCGTCCCCCACGGGGATCCCTATCCCCCGTTTTTTTATTTTAAAATATAATATTTTATAAATAATTAAAATTAAAATATAATATTTAACAAATAAAAAATTTAAAATTAATAATAATTTAAAATTTAATAATTATAAAATTAAATTATTTTATAAATAATTAAAATTAAAATATAATATTTAATAAATAAAAAATTTACAATCAATAATATTTTAAAATTAAGTATAATTTAAAATTTAATAATTATAAAATTAAATTATATTTTAATTTTAATTATTTATAAAATATTATATTTTAAAATAAATAAATAAATAAATAAATATATATATATATATATTTTTTTTTTGCGGGGCGGGGATCCCCGCGGGACGGATACCCCATTCCCCGTCCCCGCCCCCGATTCTAGGACGGAGAATTTTTTTCCTCCGCCCCTGTCCCCGCAGGGGGAAATTTCGGGGATTCCCCGCCCCGAACGGGGCGGGTCCCCACCGGGGCCGGAGAATCCCCGTCCCATGATCACCCCCCATATATATATATATATATATATATATATTTCATTATTTATTTATTTGAAAAAATTAGTATTTTAAAGTTTAAGATATCACTTAATAATTTAATATACTTATTATCTATTTGGTTCATTGTAATTATATATATATATATATATATATATATATATATATATATATATATATATATATATATATATATATATATATATATATATATATATATATATATATATATATATATATATATATATATATATATATGAAATTTTCATAATTTATTTCTTTGAAAAAATTAGTATTTTAAATTCTAAAAATGTCACTTAATAATTTAATATACTTATTATCTATTTGAATTTATTGTAATTAAATATAATTATACTCATATATGCAAGGTTAATATTTTCTGTGTTTGCTTCATTAATACTCTACCTAAAAATATTATCTATATAATATTTTATGTGTTTGCTTCATTATAACTATTCGGTGTTTGCTTCATTAAATATAATTATACTCATATATGCAAGGTTAATATTATCTATTCAATTTTTTACCATCTTTTTTTTTTAATTTTAAAATATAATATTTTATAAATAATTAAAATTAAAATATAATATTTAACAAATAAAAAATTTAAAATTAAGTATAATTTAAAATTTAATAATTATAAAATTAAATTATTTTATAAATAATTAAAATTAAAATATAATATTTAATAAATAAAAAATTTAAAATTAAGTATAATTTAAAATTTAATAATTATAAAATTAAATTATATTTTAATTTTAATTATTTATAAAATATTATATTTTAAAATAAATAAATAAATAAATATAAATATAAATAAATATATATATATATATATATATATATATATATATATATATATATATATATATATATATATATATATATATATATATATATATATATATATATATATATATATATATATATATATATATATATATATATATATATATATATATATATATTTTTTTTGCGGGGCGGGGATCCCCGCGGGACGGATATCCCATTTTTCGTTCCCGCCCCCGATTTTAGGACTGGAAATTTTTTCCCCCCGCCCCCGTGGGGGAAAATTCTGGGATTCCCCGCCCCCGACGGGGCCAGGAAATCCGCGCCCCATGATCATCCCTACTGAAAATTTTAAAAAATTATATTTTTTTGTATTTTTTCAGCCCCCATATATATATATATATTTCATTATTTATTTATTTGAAAAAATTAGTATTTTAAAGTTTAAGATATCACTTAATAATTTAATATACTTATTATCTATTTGGTTCATTGTAATTATATATATATATATATATATATATATATATATATATATATATATATATATATATATGAAATTTTCATAATTTATTTCTTTGAAAAAATTAGTATTTTAAATTCTAAAAATGTCATTTAATAATTTAATATACTTATTATCTATTTGAATTTATTGTAATTAAATATAATTATACTCATATATGCAAGGTTAATATTTTCTGTGTTTGCTTCATTAATACTCTACCTAAAAAGGAAAATTTTTTCATAATATGATTGTATTTTTATGTTTCTAATATATAATATTCAAAAATTCATAATTAATTACTTGTAATAATAAAATTAAAATTATGTTTTGTAACTTATTATTAGGATATTTGTGACATATATTAATATTTTATGGTTATTTTTTTAATTTTTATATAATAGTATTTATAAAATTATAATATTTGAAAAATAGAAAAAAATTCGGTTAAACCGGTCGAACCACGAACCCCCAACCTCACCGGTTCTTTATCCGATCCGGTTTTAATAACATTGATATATACATAACTACCTCTTGCACGATATTTTGCATATCATAGCTTCTTGTTGTAATCATTGTAGTTGAAAATCACACTTAGAGCTGCTGCTGGATATTATTGCACTAGTCATTTTAATTTTAGAACCTAGAAGTGTCTCTTAAGTTACATAATTAAAACTATTGATTACACGAGAAATATGAAGCAGACCAAAAAAAAAAATGAAACATAACAATTCCATAAAAAAAGTGTATAGCAAAGCATTATAAGAAGACCATATTCCAGCTAACCAATATAGAATCTAGATCTAGCACTATATGATTGACTGGCGTCATTTGTAGTGTCAAATTATTTTGCATGTCCACCTTATACTTAATCCATTCAAGACCACCCCAAACGGTACAGATAGCTTTCAACTTGCAACATAAAGCTTGAATAGCTTGGGTGAAAACTTTAGGACATGCAATTTTCATTTAGCTTTCAAGGATGCTTTGGAAGCCCAAATGGTAAATAAAGACTTAGACCCCGTAGCCTTGTCAGTTTTGAAATTTCCATTATAATAAAGAAACTATATATTTTACTTATTTCAGCCTTTTGCAACATATTCTCAGATCATTCATCATAAAGGAAAATACATATATGCAGTCAAACAATACATGTATGCTAGATTTGGATATCTAATGCTACTCATAGTAATATCGAGTTTGTGAGTCAGTCAGTCATCATTAGAGATGAATTAAAAATTTTAACTTATTTTTTAATGCATCGTTAAGTCTAAAGTCTATTGTCACCACCTCCTAATAATATCTGAAATGGCAGGATCCATGTCATCTGGAATATCAAGACGCTGTTGTTGAAAACTAACAGCACCTATAACTTGCATTGGGTTCATTCCACCCCAGGGTTGCTTCAACTTACAGAGCTCCCATAGTATAACCCCAAAACTATATACATCACACCTGCAAATAGATCCATGCTTTACATTATTATTGTTATAAACATAACATAGATCCAAAAAAAAAATATAAGCATTAAAATCAAATATGTAAGAGAATTGCATGACAAAAATGCCTTGCGAAAGGACCAGGTTTCAACGGTAACAGTAGCTAAATTACTAGGTAGAAAAATAGAAGATTTAACAGATTTCTATCCCATCTATTAATAAAAAAGTCCAGCTCCAAAAGTATAAAAGAAACAAAGAAATGTAAACAACTATTAGAGATAAGAGATAACTACAATTTGTTACTATCTTATCTCTAATATAATATTATCTTATCATTTGTTATAGTTGATCATTATCATTTCTTGTATAATTAGAGATAAGAGATAACTACAATTTGTTACTATCTTATCTCTAATATAATATTATCTTATCATTTGTTATAGTTGATCATTATCATTTCTTGTATATATATACTCTGTACTTATACAATGGAAATACACGTTTTTGATCAATATTTATTTATCTGAGTTGGTATCAGAGCCTAACAATGGCCACCACCACCACATCATCTTCTTCAACTACTGGTTCTATCTCTTCAGCTTTATCTCTTCCTATTGCTGTTCCTTCCTTATTTCAATCTTCATCATTTCCAACCATTCCCTCCTCTGTCAACCAAACCTTTTCTATCAAACTCACATCTAAAAATTATGTGCCTTGGAAACTACAGTTCACTCCATTGCTAAATTTCTATAACCTTCATGGTATTTTATATGGGACAGAAACTACACCACCTAAAGAAATCCACAACGTTACTACAAACAGCATGGAACCAAATCCAGCCTACCTCACTTGGTTCTCCAAAGATCAAATCCTTTTTTCTTGGTTATTGTCATCTATTACAGAAGAGGTTTATCCTCACCTCATCGGCTTGTCTTCTTCATCAGAGGTTTGGAACGCCCTTGCTGCTGCATATGGTGTTGTTAGCAATGCCCAACGAACTCAGTTGCATATTGAGTTACATAATCTTTCCAAGGATGATAAAACTGTCTCCGAATATCTCTTTCAAGCAAAGGCACTGTCAGATTCATTGGCACTTGCTGGACAACCAATCTCACCCTCTGAATTCAATGCTATTGTGTTTCGAAAATTAGGGGCTGATTATAATGGCATCATTGGTGGTCTTCAACAACGGCCCGATCCAGTCACTTTTAATGAGCTTCATGGCCAGCTGGTTGCTCACGAACTTCTGTTAAAAGCGCAACAAATAACACTTCCTAGTGTCAATGTTGCTCAAAGATTTCCACCTTCCCAGCATCAGTCCAATTTCTCTTCTGGTTCCAACCTTTCCAGAGGTCGTGGTCGTACTGGAAATCGTGGAAGACGTGGCTACAATATTTCTGGACATTCCTCCTCTCGCACCTCTAATATAGCTTGTCAGATATGTGGTTATACTAATCATGTTGCCTTTGATTGCAGAAAACGATTTGATGAAAATTTTGTTCCCCGCCAATCTTCTTCCAGTGTGCGCAATTTTAAGCCATCCCGTTCTCAGGCTAATGTTTCTGTTTTGACATCTGATCCTGAGGCACACTTCAATAATGCAGATGATCGTTCCTTTAATTGGTATCCTGATACTGGAGCCACTCATCATGTTACTCCAGATTTGGCTTCCTTGCATATTTCTGATGATTATAAAGGTACGAATACACTTGCTGTTGGTGATGGGGCTAAGTTACCTATTAAACATATTGGTTCTTGTTCTATTGCCACATCCTCCAAACCCTTGCAGTTAAAAAATGTTCTTCATGTTCCTCACATTACAAAACCATTATTGTCTGTGCAAAAATTTTGCCGCGATAATAATTGTTATTTTCAATTTTATTCTGACCATTGTGTTGTGAAAGATCAGATTTCCCAGAAAACTCTGCTGTGCGGAACAAGTGAATTGGGTCTCTACAAACTCACAAGTTCTCTCTGCCCCACCCTTCCTTCACCGACCGTTGCTTACCTTGTCAACTTGGAAGACTGGCATGCTCGGCTTGGACATCCTAATTTTCAGACTGTCCGTCAATTGGTCAATCGTTTTAAGTTACCTTGTTCTAGTACTCGTGTGTCTACCAATAAATGTGGTTCTTGTTGTTTAGGAAAGTTGCATCGTTTACCTTTATCTCTTACTAATAATCGCAGTACTTCTCCTTTAGATTTAGTGCATTCTGATGTCTGGGGCCCTGCTCCTATATGTTCTTCTACTGGTGAAAAATATTTTTTAATTTTTATTGATGATCATTCCTTGTTCACGTGGATTTATCCCATGAAATGTAAAAGTGAAGTATTTTCTATTTTTTGTCAATTTCGTGTCTTGGTTGAAAAGCAATTTAATACTTCAATCAAACATTTTCAATCTGATTGGGGTGGGGAATTTCGACCATTACATAAATATTTTAGTAAACATGGGATTATTCATCGTGTCATGTGTCCTCATACTCATGAACAAAACGGGACCGCCGAGAGAAAAATTCGACATATTGTTGATATTGGTCTCACATTATTGGGTCATTGTGGTTCTCCATTTAAGTACTGGCAATTCGCTTTTGAAACTGCTGTTTTTCTTATAAATCGTATGCCATCCTCCTCTCTTCATCAAAAAATTCCTTTTAGTTTATTATTTTTCAAATCTCCCGATTACAAGTTTCTCCGTGTCTTTGGTTGTGCGGTTTATCCATTACTTCGCCCATTTCAAAAACATAAGTTTTCTTTTCGTTCTACTCAATGTATATTCTTAGGATACTCTCCAATTCATCTTGGATATCGGTGTCTAGATAAATCTTCCGGTAAAATTTATTATGCACGTCATGTTGTTTTTGATGAGTCAATTTTTCCGTTTAAGCAAATCCCAAAAAATTCTCCAGTCTCTCAAGTCGAGCTGCCGTCTCCTTCTTCCCCTTGGTTACAGCTTATTCATTCCTATCCAAATACTACTACGCCAACCCCACCAATATCTCATTCCAATTCAACTTTCAAATCCTCTAAACCATCAACCCCACCTATTTTGTCTTTATCTTCACCTAATATTCCATTAAATCTTACTCCACCGAATGATCCAACTCCTTTGTCCTTATCTCCTTCTCCACCTCATTCCATTTCAACGTCACTTTCATCTCCACCTCAACAACTGGACCCCCATGTGTCATCATTATCTCCTCCACCTTTTGATAACCGAGGCACCTCTTCTTTATCCAATGTTACCAATATTCCCACAAACACTTTTAATTCTCCCGATCTCAAACTCTGTGTTGATTTGTCCAAATATCCAAATGACTTACCTCCACCTCTAGCTTCTTTTCCACGTCCCCAATCTTCCCAACGCACTCATTCTATGCAACTTCGTGCTTCTACCCTCGATAAATCAGCCTCCCTTCACTTAACCCATGTGACTCCCTCCCCCACTGTCATTGAACCTTCCTCTTTCCATGCAGCTAATAAGCTTCCTGAATGGAGAGTGGCAATGGAACAAGAATACATGGCTCTTCAACGTAATCATACTTGGGATCTTGTCCCCCCTCCATCTACTGGCAATGTTGTTGGCAATCGCTGGATATACAAAGTTAAACGTAAGGCTGATGGTTCTATCGAGCGGCTTAAGGCTCGTCTTGTGGCACGAGGTTATACACAGGAGTATGGCTTGGATTACACAGAAACATTTAGTCCTGTGGTGAAACCTATTACTATTCGAGCGGTACTTACAATTGCTGTGTCTCGGGGCTGGTGTCTTCGCCAATTGGACATTAGTAATGCTTTTCTTCATGGAAATTTATCTGAGAATATATACATGGTTCAGCCTCAAGGTTTCGTTGACAAACAATTTCCTCACTATGTTTGTAAATTAAAGAAATCTCTTTATGGTCTTAAACAGGCTCCTCGTGCATGGTTCCAAAGATTGAGTTCCTTTTTGGTTACTCTTGGTTTCACTGGTTCTCAAGCAGATAGTTCTTTATTTCTCTATCATAATAATGGTTGCTCTTGTTTTTTGTTAGTCTATGTGGATGACGTTATCATTACTGCCAGTGACTCTCAAGTTGTTGATTCCATTGTCTCTAAGCTGGCTCATTCATTTCCATTGCGTGACTTGGGAGTTCTACATCACTTTTTGGGTATTGAAGTTTTTAACTTGTCTCGTGGTTTATTTCTTTCACAGCAGCATTATATTTCCAATTTATTGGACCGCATGGGTATGAGTTCTTGCAAGCCTTTCTCGACTCCTATGGCTGCTGGTTCTCTTTTATCAAAGAAGGATGGTTCTTCTTTGTCTCTTTCTGATGTCCAAAGGTATAGAGCTGCTTGTGGTAGTCTTCAATATATCACTCTCACGAGGCCGGACATATGTTTTGCTGTGAATAAGCTGTGTCAATTTCTTCACCAACCTACTACTGTCCATCTTCAAGCCTTAAAGCATCTTCTTCGCTACTTACAAGGAACCAAGAGTCTATGCTTTCTTATTGAACCTTGTGATCTTACTCGTCTCATTTCCTTTAGTGATGCTGATTGGGCTGGTTGTCCAGATGATAGGCGTTCAACCGGTGGTTACTTAATTTATCTTGGGAATAATCTGTTAGCTTGGAAATCTGGAAAACAAAAAACAGTGGCTAGATCTTCCACTGAATCTGAATTTAAAGCAGTTGCAAATGTCACAGTGGAAATTAAGTGGTTGACTCGGTTGCTAAATGAACTGGGGGTTCACTTATCCTGTCCTCCACACATCTGGTGCGATAATGTTGGTGCAGTTTTTCTATTATCCAATCCTGTCTTTCATGCTCGGACACGCCATGTGGAAATTGATTTCCACTTTGTTCGACAGTTAATTGCAAGTAAGATGATCACTGTTGGCATTGTCTTTTCCTCAGATCAGTTAGCTGACATACTGACCAAGCCATTGACTAAAACGTTGTTCTGCAAGTTCCTTTCCAAGCTTCGGTTACAGGATCTTCCACCATCAGCTTGTACGGGGCGTATTAGAGATAAGAGATAACTACAATTTGTTACTATCTTATCTCTAATATAATATTATCTTATCATTTGTTATAGTTGATCATTATCATTTCTTGTATATATATACTCTGTACTTATACAATGGAAATACACGTTTTTGATCAATATTTATTTATCTGAGTACAACAATCCAAAGAAAATGATGCAATTGTTTTCTTCTATAAAACTAAACAAAGTGAACCTTTGGTCCACACTAGGCTAAGTAGATATTATTAATTTTATTTTAACATTCTTTTTTTTTTTTGTGGACCCTAAACTATTCTACTTTGCTGCCTTAGCATAAAGTTGTTCTGGAAGTTATACACTGTTATTTCTTTGGTTTTTGTTATTCATCAATTTTAATTTCATCCGTATTAGAATTAAAAACATAAATAGTGATAGAAGAAGTATATATAGTCAGTTTAAGCAAAACTTTACAACAAAAATGAAGCTTATGGACCTCAATATCAAGCATGTGGTATTCACTATAGATATAAGCCAGTAAAAAACCTCTTTGCCAAAAAGCATTATAAATCGAAAAGCACGTATATATTTTTTTTCTTTTTAAAAAAAAAAAGCTGCAATAAACTAAAAACAACAGAAGGCATATCCAGCGTATAGGGGTAGCACAGAATTGAGTTTATAGTCATAAAACAGAGAAACAAAGGTAATAGTCATACCTTGTTCTGTGTTTGCATAAAATGTGAATTCAAGTAGCATTCAAACCAAAACAGGATTGAAAATCCACATAGACAATAGAACATGAACTTACAGAACAATATTGCAGGAACTTCATAGCCAACAATTCATGTGGAGCATCCCCACACAACGTTTCAGGAGGCATGCACAAAACCAGAAAAAGAAATTAATCAAAAAACAAAATAAGTGTAATTTAAGAATAAAAAGTGTTAAGATGCACATTACTTGAGGCTGTCAAAGGAAGCAAAGATAAATAATTAGTGGGTTTCTACATTGAAAAAAAAAATGTAATTGGAAGGATACTACTATCATGTACTTTAGCTGTAGTCAGCTTCTAGATTTAGGCTAAATCTTAAAGGTTTTATTATTATTATTATTATTATTATTATTATTATTATTATTATTGGTTATGAATTTATTCTAAAAATCAACTGTTTAGTCAAATTTAAATGTATCTTTCAAGTTACAATTATTTTTTAAAATCATGTTTATAATTTTACAAGGTAATTGGAAGAAAAGAGACTATTCCTTCACTAAAACTGAACCAATTATATCGAAGTAATCACGTTCTATTCGGTTTTAGTCTAATTTTCTATTTTAATTGTGATCCAAAATATATCTAATACGAATTTGTCCAAAAATGAAATAATTTAACCCGAAAAACTCAAAAATAAAAATAAAAAAACTAATCTGAGCCCAATTGCGCTATATATTACCCATACCTACTAACTCTAATTATTATTTTTTTTTATATTAGAATAAATTCATAACCAATAATAATAATAATAATAATAATAATAATAATAATAATAATAATAATAATAATAATAATAATAATAACCTTTAAAATTTAGCCTAAATCTAGAAGTTGACTACAGCTTAAGTACATGATAATAGTATCCTTCCAATTACATTTTTTTTCAATGTATAAACCCACTAATTATTTATCTTTGCTTCCTTTGACCGCCTCAAATAATGTGCATCTTAACACTTTTATTAAGCTGTTATTATCATCAATTCATCTAATCAAAAGTGATTACTGTTAAGGAGACTCACTTCCTAATTTTGTTTTTTTCTTTTTTTCCTTGTTCCAGTTAATGATAAGGAGAGCAAATATAATTAAAATGAAAAAAAAAAAGTGCAGTAAAGTTGAATTCAGACCTAAATTGTTGATTTTCCTATTACAATACATCAATCCGTGGATCCCATCTGAACATAGTTACAAAATTAACCGTCTTTTACTAGTTATCCACTAATTTAATATTTAAACATGTCATTATCCATTTTATTGAACCTTGAAAGTCATGAATATAATCAATTCAAACAAATGCATGTAAACATATAAATAACTGTAAACTATTTTGCAATTTCAGACAAAATAGAAGATCTAGTAAAAATAAAGATAGGAACAAGAAATTATTTGTAGTTTTCTATTTTGCATATCTCAAGAAATAAGAATCAATGCCTTTGGGACCTCTTAATATTCAGAGCAACCAAAGAACCATCAGAATAACAGTAAGCAAAAGAGAAATATTAAAATACAAATATGAAGGCTGTGCCTTTTGGGATTAAATCTAACCAAGTATCTTATAAATTAGCATCTCCTTGTGGCTCAAAATTAAAGAAATATTCTTGTGAAGATCAAATGACCAGGTGCTAATAAATTAGCATCTTAATTTATTTTAGATCTGTAAAACAAGAGATTGGAGAATGATTTTCTATATATTCAAATGAAGGAAGAATACAAAATATATACAAGTGTAGAAACCCTAACTAGGAAACTTCCTATTCTGTACAAGGAAATAAAATAAAAGGAAACAGAATATTATAGCTAATTTACAGCTAATCTTGTAACACTCCCCCTTAAGTTGGAGCATAGATATTAATCATGCACAGCTTGTTACACAGATAATCAACTCGAGAGCCATTTAAGGCTTTTGTAAACAAATCGCCCAACTGTTCTCCTGTCTTCACATATCCTGTTGAGATAACGTTATCTTGAATCTTCTCACGAATAAAGTGACAATCAACTTCAATATGTTTGGTCCGTTCATGATATACTGAATTAGAAGCAATATGAAGAGCAGCTTGATTATCACACCAAAGTTTCGCTGGAGACGAGGGATTCATACCAATTTCATCAAGCAAATGATGGATCCACAAAATTTCACATGCAGACTGTGACATAGCTCTGTATTCGGATTCTGCACTAGATCTGGATACTACAGTTTGCTTCTTACTTCGCCAGGATACTAAATTTCCTCCAACAAAGATACAATAGCCTGTTGTTGATCTCCTATCAATCTTAGAACCTGCCCAATCAGCATCTGTAAAGTACTCAATGTGAGCATGCCCATGATCACTGTACAATATACCCGGTCCAGAAGCCCCTTTTAAATAACATAAGATATGCTTTAGAGCTTCCCAATGTTTAGTCGTAGGAGCAGCCATAAATTGACTGACAATGCTTACTGCAAATGCAATATCTGGACGAGTTACAGTGAGATAATTCAATTTTCCTACTAACCTTCGGTATCTCTCTGGATCCGCAAAAGGATCACCATCATCTTTTGCAAGTTGTATATTGGGAACCATAGGAGTATTGCATGGCTTAGCTCCTAACTTTTCAGTTTTCGCAAGCAAGTCAAGAACATATTTTCTTTGGGATAGAAGAATTCCTTTCTTACTTCTTGTCACTTCCACTCCCAAGAAATATTTCAACCGACCCAAGTCTTTAGTATGAAATCTATCATGCAAGAAAGACTTTAGTGAAAAGATACCTGCAGAATCACTCACTGTAATCACAATATCATCAACATAAACCACAAGAAGAATTATGCCATTTTTGGATTGTCTATAAAAAATAGAATGATCGCACTGACTCTTCTTTAGCCCAAACTCTTGGACAACTTCACTGAATTTACCAAACCAGGCACGAGGACTCTGCTTCAATCCATACAAAGACTTCTTCAGACGACAAACTTTTCCATACTCCCCATGAGCAACAAAACCAGGTGGTTGCTCCATATAGACTTCTTTCTGAAGATCGCCATGAAGGAAGGCATTTTTGATGTCCAGTTGATGTAAGGGCCAATGATGAGAAGCTACCAAAGAAATGAAAAGACGAACAGAACTCAATTTGACAACTGGAGAGAAAGTATCAGAATAATCCACCCCATAAGTCTGTGCATATCCTTTAGCAACAAGTCGAGCTTTCAGTCGAGCCACATAACCATCTGGATTAACTTTGACTGTAAAAACCCATTTGCAACCTACAGCCTTCTTTCCCTCAGGTAAATGCACCAACTCCCAAGTATGATTTGAATCCAAGGCATTCATCTCCTCAATCATAGCATCATACCATCCAGGATGACTCAAAGCATCTTTAACTGTCTTGGGGATAGATATAGAATCTAAAGATGCAATTAAAGAACATGTCGAGGGAGACAGGTGATCATAGGAAACAAAATTAACAATGTAATAAGTGGATTTATAATTACGTGTACCTTTACGAAGAGCAATGGGAAGATCGGGATCAGTAGGAGCAGGATCAGATGACGAAGTTGCTGGTGCGGGACATGTATCATTAACGTCTCTTCTTCTAGAGTAGACCTGAACAATCTGTGGTCTTGTTGATGTTGAAGGATCATCACTTACTAACTGCTCAGTACAAGAAGATGCAGTAGACACGTCAGCTGATTCTCGGAAAGATGTCACCTTATAAATGAGCCACTCATCTTCCTCCCCCTGACTTGGAAGATTGGTTGGAGATGAAAAGAAGGGTTTATCTTCTGAGAATACCACATCAGCGGAGACCAAATGTCGCTTCAGATCAGGAGAGTAACATCTATATCCCTTTTGGAGACGTGAGTATCCTAAGAACACACACCTCAATGCCTTAGGATCAAGTTTGGTAACATGAGGACGAACATCTCTAACATAACAAGTACTGCCAAAAAGTCGGGGTTCCACTGGAAACAGTATTTTATTTGGAAACAACACATTATAAGGGATATCACCATTTAACACCGTAGAGGGCATCCGATTGATCAGAAAACAAGCTGTAGAAATAGCATCGACCCAAAAACACTTAGGAACATTCATTTGAAACAATAAAGCTCTAGCTGTCTCAAGTAAATGTCTGTTCTTTCTTTCAGCAACTCCATTTTGAGAAGGAGTATCAACACAAGAGGACTGGTGAACGATACCCTGTTGAGACATATACCGCTGAAAAGAATCTGACATATATTCTTTAGCATTATCACTTCGCAATATATTCACAGAAGCATTAAATTGGGTTTTAACTTCAGCACAAAAGGCAGAAAAATGAGAAAAAACTTCAGAACGATTCTTCATAAAATAAATCCAAGTCATATGGGAAAAATCATCCACAAAAGTAACAAAGTATCTGTATCCAGTTTTGGACATAACAGGACAAGGACCCCAAACATCCGAATGAACAAGTTGAAAAGAAAACTCAGCTCGTTTATTAATTCTAGGACCAGACGAGCTACGATGATGTTTAGCAAAATGACAAGACTCACAATCCAAAGAAGATACGGCATAAAACTGCGGACATAACTTCTTTAACACAGGTAGAGAAGGATGCCCCAATCGACAATGTGCTTCAAAAGGAGATACTACACTGGAACAAGCAACAGGTCGTGGTACCCAAGAATCCAGAATATATAGACCATCAGATACATGTCCCTTACCAAAAATCTGCTTCGTCATAAGATCCTGAAAAAGACAATGATCAGGGAAAAAAGAGACACAACAATTGAGTTCTTTGGTAAGTTTACTCACAGATATCAAATTAAAAGCTAGGTTAGGCAGATTTAGAACAGAGGGTAAAGTAATAGAAGGAGTAGGTTTGACAGTGCCAGACCCCACAATGTTGTATGATGTCCCATCAACAATAGTAACAGGCAAAGGGATTTTATGGGATCGAAAATCAGAGAAAGTATTAGGATTACCTGTCATATGATTTGTGGCACCAGAATCAATGACCCAATTGTTGCTAGAGGAGATAAGACATGTGTTACCTGCTTCAGTAGTAACAGAAGTTGAAGATCCCTTTAACAATTCTTGGTACTTGGCATACTCTTCGACAGATATAGTGACATAATGCTCAGATGATGAACCAGAAGTCGCAACATTAGCAACTCGTGACCTCTGATTGCGATTCTGCAATTTCTTGCAGTAGCGCTTTGTATGACCTGGTTCTTTACAATAATAGCAAACAGCAGTATTCCGATTATCATTATATCTATTTCCCCCTTTCGACAGATTCCTTTTACCATTATCACCTCCGCTTTCTCTGACAACAAAAGCACTATTGAGCTGACTAGATGAGGCATTATCAACATACAATAACCTACTAACAGTTTTCCTTACTCCTCCTTTGTTATCAGCCATAATACCCGCACAGAATAAAAAAAACAATCAAAGCAACCAATATAAACTTATAACACCCAGCCAAAGACACAATCCAAACAGCCAACAAGATTCTTAACAGTTTGAATAACACATACAGAGAAGGACAACACCTTATGAGAGACAAAAGTACCAGCAGAAGAGAGAATCAAGCCAAGACAGTACTAGGATTTGATCGAAAATCTTCAGGCGACGCCGGAGACGAAATCGGAAGACCGGAGGTCAGGCCACGCGCCGGCGCGTGAGGGAAAGGCGTGAACTTGTGGCGGCGCGTGAGGGCCACTCGCTGGTCGGAAGGACACCGGATTTTGGGTATTGGCCGGAAATATCCTTGCGCTTCTTCTGATGCCGGCGGTGAGACAAACAGGTCACTGGAAAATGGGTACCCAACCCAAACAGTAACCCTAGCTATAACCCAACGGTTGGAACAAGTTACCCAACCCAAAAGAAACCAGAAAATACCCCAAATCAAGCCTAGAAGGCTCTGATACCATGTAAAACAAGAGATTGGAGAATGATTTTCTGTATATTCAAATGAAGGAAGAATACAAAATATATACAAGTGTAGAAACCCTAACTAGGAAACTTCCTATTCTGTACAAGGAAATAAAATAAAAGGAAACAGAATATTATAGCTAATTTACAGCTAATCTTGTAACAAGATCAACTAATATCAAGCAATATCAAGCAACATATATATATATATATGAGAATATCCTTCTCTACACAATTGGTCTGGCTTTATTCTCCAAGCTGAAAAGTCATCAAGTCTTTCATACTGTTGAAAAAATCAGCTATCTATTGGATTATAGTAAGTGACGCATAAGATGTTGTATGGAATTCAGATAAATTCTGCAATCCAAGAATACAGGAATAAAAAATGTTTCTACGTTGCAAATCTGCAAACATCGGAGATATTTCTTTGAGAATCCCAACTCCCCAATGAACTTGAGGTCTAAATTTCTTTGAAGCTTGCAGCCAGCTGATAATAACCTATATTAATCAAGAACTACGTCATTTTATGAGATTCCTTGAATCTACCGGTACCAGTACCGGAATCAAGAACTTAAGGTCTAAATCATAACATATTCTTCTACGTTTTAAAGGTTCAAATATTCAATACATTCATAGATATATCATAAAAATATAAAAATATGAAGAAAGAGGACGTGATAGTTAAAAAGAAGGTACGAAAATTCAAAGCTAAATGAGGGACAGTTGCAACTAATCTTTTCCTGATAAAGAAAGCCAAAATCCAAAATAACAATAACACATTTTAGTAAATAGACAAATGAGAGATGTGGCCATCATAAGGAGATAATACTGCAGAATTGAACTCATAATTTACAAAATACAAACCTTAATTAATAATTGGTCAATGATTCTCAAAAAAGAAAGTTCATAATCTAATTTGAATGAAGTGCCTAACTTACAACCTAATAATAAGGCAAAGCCAAAACTCATCTTATGCAGAACTTGATTTTTTACCATTAATAAAATTTAAATTCAAAATATTATTTAAAAAAACAAATATAAAACCTGTTGTTCTAGCTCACTTAATTTAATGGTTGCATATAGGAATATTATTTATGTACCAAATTAATCATTGATTGCAAAGAAAAAAGAAAAAGGAAAAAAAAAACATATTGAAATAATTAGAAATTAGATAAATCAGTAATTTGACAAAGGAAAGGAAACATAATTCACGCTAGCTGCCTAACATCCCATCACACAAAATGCATGAATAAAGGATAAGTGGGTAACAGTAAGATGTGTTAGTTTGTTCATTTTTTTCTATAAATGAAGAAGGACAAGAACATATGGTTTTGGATTTGGATATGCTCCAACGGATCAAAGAAGAAGAATTTTGTGCTTAATTAATTAGTGCAGACGGAGGGTTCCAAATATTGGCGAAGCCAGAATTTGTAATCAAGGGGGGCAAAAATATAGATCGTGTTTAAAAGAAAAAAAATATAATATAAATACTATAAATAAAGAAAAATATTTATTAACATATTTAAAAATTTACAATTGTTGTCTACGAGTTTTCATGCCTTGATAGCGATAAATACTTTTATTATCAATAACATCAAATACATTTTTTTTCAATATAAGTGATTAAACAATTAGTCATCCAATAGATCTCTCATTTTGTTACGTAATCGACTTTTCATAAATTTCATAACAGAAAATGTTATTTCAAATGTTGCAATCACAACGAGTAAAATAAGTGATAAGTTTATGAAACATATGATATAAAATATCCTTTTTTGTTTGCATCTTTTGTTCAGCAAGATCACCAATTCCTGTAATATTTAAAAACTCATTACTACACCTCATGTAAGTGATATATGTTTTCAATTGATTTTCAATAATTATGAGCTGGATAGTAGAAAAATCAATAGGATAAAATTAAGCAACGCGAAGTAACTTACATTTGTCATATGCAGAGAATGAATTAGCTAGACTCAAGCATGCAAAATATAAAAACAACTATGTATTCACCTCATTGAACATATTATCAAGCTCTTGAACTTGCATTTACCAAAATTGAAAGTACTATCAAAAATCAAGGAACACAATCTCAAACCACAAAGAAAAAATAAAACCTTTGCTACACACCTAGAACTTTAAACTAGCATAACCATAACCAATCTATTATCAAATGGTTAAGAGCATAAGAAATTAGAATGAAATCAAGAAGAACAGATTTTAAACAAAAACCTAAAATTGCAAAAACTAAATTACTAACTTTTAAGAGATATAAGAGACATAAAAGCAAAAAATAAAAAAGAAATTGTAAAATTAAATTACTAACCTTTAATTAAAGCCTTTAATTAATTAAATAGTGTTTAGTTTTTTCTCAAATTCACCTGATTTTTTTTTAATTTTGAAGAGATAAGAATAGAGTTTTGTATTTTTTGTTTCAATAGAAGTTGAAATATAAAATGGATGATTGATTAAAAACTTAAGAAAAAAGTTAAAGAAAGTGGATAAAAATAAAATTTTAAGGGGGTAAAATTATTATATATATATATATATATATATATATATATATATATATATATATATATATATATATATATATATATAATTAAAAAATTTTCAAAAATTAAGGGGGCAATTCCCCCCTTCCCCTTCAAGTGGCGTCGCCACTGGTTCCAAAGGGATCGCATTGATCTAAATGAGTTAATGAAAGCTTGATTAGATCATGCGATCCCTTCGAAATTTTCAATCAGTAGCTCACTCTCCAACTCCATTTTCGGTTCTAGGTAAGCTTAGTTATTACATTCAACCTATTATATGGTTTCTTATGATTTAAGTCATCAATTCTCTCTTTCTTTTTAGGATCCAATTGTTTTGATTTGTTTCTTTTAGAAGCTAAATATTGCTTCTGTCGGCAGTTCATGATTAGTTTAATAAATAAATAAATAAGATTTGGAGTTGCTTGGAATTTTTTTCTTTTCTTTTCCAATCGCTCTTATTGTGAGGAAATCAATGTGATATGCAGATAATTTAAGAAATTTTCCTAACCCAGCTAGCTTGAGGCCTTATATATACCACAAACAAGTAAATGAAGCTATCGTACTAGTTTCAAGGTTTTACAGACTAAGCATGTTGTAGCACAGGCTTGCACAAAGATACATTTTTTAATATTGTTTTAATATTTCAAGCAGCATAGGGCTTAACAAGTAGTCAATCTATTACAGAAATTAATTCAATTTCATAGACTAACATTTGCTAATAATTACACCAATAAGCATACATATCATATAATTAGAGAGAAAACTTACGAACAAGAATGATAAACAGAGAAGCATGCATACAGCATAGCATCAGTAACTTCAGGGCTTAGATCACCAACAAAAATATTGAAGTGACTTGCAGCCGATAACAGATTAGAGTATAAAATGAAGAAACAATTAACAATACTATTACTCACTAAATCTAACATATCATGAAAAAAAAAAGGTAGTTTAATGCATTTGCAGAACGGAGCATAATACCATACCATGCATCATTATTCTTAAGAATATATAAAGAAATAATTAATAAACCACTAAAGTTATTTTATAAACTACCTAAACCAACTGATATGAAGAGAAATGTGAGATACCCAAACTTTAATTTTGCTGCCAAGCAGAGGCCGATAGCAGATAGCAAATAAACGAACCATACTCTATGCATTATTCCCTATGTTACAGGAGATATTCATTCCAGTACATGGATGAACAAGTTATATAGGTCCATTTGATTTTTCCAGTATGTGGAAGCAATATCCACCACAATTCTCAAATATCAATAATATCAATATTAATTAAATTAAAAAAAAGAAAAGGAAAAAACCTAAAGCCAGATCTTTGAGCAAGAACAGCCCTCTCTTCCTCAGTAACATGACTCCCCCATTTCAGCAATAATCTTGATGCATTTTCATGATAATTGCATCAATAATCAATTAACAATCATTCACCCACTAATAAATAAGTGAAACAAGCATCAATAGCTCAAGAAAATTTGTTTAAACCGGTAAAAATTAGAGGTGTCAAATGGAAGGATTGGACAGATTTGGGTTGGATCATTAATGGTTCAAAAAATATGAATCATTAATGGATTGGATCATTAATGAATTTGGTTGATTTAGATCGACCCATGGATGGTGAAACTTTCTCTAATTCATTTCTACTCAAACCCACAAAGAAAACAGTAATAATGAGTGTGAATTAGGAGCTGGGTATTGTAAAGAAGCTGGGTTAATATTCAATGGGTCAAGATCTCTGACCACGGTATAATAGCAGAATTTTTGTTTTATAAACTTTTATTATATGGAAAGAAGCTTAATTTCTTGTAAGACAACCAAACATAATAAAAGAAATACAAACTCATTTCTTTTCTATTGTTAATTAGACACGAACGTTAATTTTGTTTTGCATGACACATAACTTCTTTTTTTTTAGTTCCTAACTTTAAATTAAATAAAAAAAAACCTCAAAAAATAAATAAAAAAACAAAAAAAATCCTCAATCTTGGAATCTTTATTAATAATAATATTCTTACTTTTTAGAATTTAAAATTTCCACCGACTCCGCAGTTTTTTAAGCCTATAGCCATTTGATTTGGTGGTCTGTTGGCACTGTCCCCTGCTACTTATGGAATGTTAGTTGGAATATACCAACTAATTACTGATTAATAGGTATACAAATCAATGAAATCTCACGCTGATTTTGTTTAGGGATAAGAACATTTTCAAAGATTCTGCTGTTATATTTTTTCTATCCATAATATAGAAATTTCGTCGATATATTTTTAAAATAAATAATTTTGCTCTTAAATTTATCCAAATAAATTTATTTTATCTCCATAATAAATACTATATATACGTACGGTGGCTCTCCGATCATCATATTTTGGACATTATAAGCAATGGATTGAGGAAATTGACAGCTTGCTGCTATTGTTTATATGGCTAATACTCAATGGGTCAAGATTTTTGAATCTTGAAAATACCTTTTGGGTTAATATTCAATGGATTAAAAAGTGAGATGGGTTAATTTTGGATTGACCCATTGGATATTGAGTTGGGTTGAAAAATAAAATGGGTTAATTTTGGTTTGATTCAATGAATATTTATGTGAATTGGGTTGAGTCTGGGTCAAATTTTTTTTGTAAATTTGAATCAATCCATGAATTTTGGTTAATTTTATCAGGTCTAGTAAAAATAGAACTTTACAGAGTTAGGTAAATGCATATGCTAATTAAAACTGCCATCTAAATATCGGTGCAGATGAAAATTCCCTAATTAGTTTCCTAATATATGCCCAATAAATAATCCTCAAAATATATTTAACAATCAACCAATTTAATTCATTTATTCTGTCTTCCTAATTTCAAAATAGGGACCAGATAACATACTAGAAATTAAGGTGAAAAAAATGGAAAAGATAAAAGAAATTCAGAAATTGAGCTTCATCTACTCAAAATCACAAGTTTCTCAAACCCAAAAAATGTAGACTAGGTTGATGATTTTTGTAGTGATAGTGCATTTAGCAACAAATTTTATTGTTTTTGCTAATTTTCATTACTATTCTGTATTTTTTTTTTGTAGTGATCAGGTCATATAGTAACTCTTTATTTTTATCCATATAAAATAAATAACATGTTTTTTTGCATATAATATTTTTAATTTACCTAATAAATAAGCATGGCCACTGTTCATAAACCACCAGTTCTAGATTCAATAAAATTTGAAACTTGAATCAACCAAACTATTGCTGTTTATACATTTTTCCTTATTAAATTCTTAAATTTTTATTTGCTCATTTGAAATTTTAAAACGTTTATTTTCATTTATATTAAATTCTAAATTCTATATATAATATATTTGTTTTATATAATTTTAAAATAATCAAAATTATATATATAGTCTTTTAAAGTAACTCATTTTTTTATACATAAAAATTGAAAATAGTCATTCGAATTCAAAATCTTTTAGTACATTGAAATATACCCGTGAAAATGTGCCCCTGGAGACTTAAAATAACTCTCTCTATATTGTAATGTTTTCTTTATAAAAACATGTTGGAACTCCCTAGTTAAAGGTTGGAACCGACTTGACTGGTTCATACTTGAGAAAATAAGAACATATGAGCCAAGCTTGCAATGGCTCAATTACCAGGTTAGTCGGAAACAGTGTTCTAAAAATGAATAATGATACAGGAGGTGAATAGTAACTTCCAAAATCGAAAAATATTTTATATGATCATTGGAAATTACTAGTTGTGACTAGTCCAAGGATGAAATTTGGAATCAAAATGAGGTTAAATGAGTTTTCAAAAGCTGAAAATAAAAAAATTTTATAATTTCGGTTCAAATAGTATCCGGGCTGATTAAAATTTGAATGAAACTTTAAAAATTGTAAATGATTTTTAAAAATTACCAGAATTTTTCAGATCTATATTAAATGAAATGTAAAATTATATGGTAATGAAAATTTAATCTTTCGGTGATTTTGAAAAATCGGATTATCAGACTGGTAAAAATAAACCAGATCGAGGAATAATCTGTAATTGACTCAAAAATATTTTTGGAGCCTAATGAATATATTTTGAGGATTATGAAAGCAATTTTAGGAAGATTTGAACTCATGAGGTACGAGAAAAATAATAATTTCGGTTCAAATAGTAATCGATTGACAGTGGATTTGATCGAGGCCTTAAAAATAGTAAATAATATCTAAAAATTATAAAAATTTTCAGTTGAAATCTAATTAGTATTTGACATTATTTGATAGTGAAAAAAGTAATTTTATGGTAACATCAAAAATTTGTTAATCGGATCAGTTTAAGTGAACTGAATTGAAAATAGATTTCAATTGAGATGAAAATTTTCATTGAGGCTTAATTTATTATGTTAAGAATTATGAAATTTATTTTGAGTGAATTTGAGCTTGGAAAGAGAGAGAAATAATTTATAATTCATTAAATAGGCTTAAATTAGGCCCAACCAATTTGGTTGAATCAAGCCCAACCCTATAAGTAGGCTAAGAATCTAAAAATTTCTAGAGACTTCACCAAGATTATCCCTCTCTCCCATTTCTCCTTCTTGGCTGAATTGGCCATCCCTTCTTTCACTAGTTTCTTTGTTTCCTCTCTCCAAGCTTTCCACCAAATCAAGCCTTCCAACCAAAGCTTTGCCCCTTCTTTCACTTATGGCAGCCTTTAACTTCTATTTATAGTGAAAGAAGTGGTAGAAATCAAGATTTGAAGTTTATATGCCAAATTGAAGGTAAGTAAAATTAAGATTTTTAATTCAAATTAAAGATATATATTGATGAATTTAGATGTGTAGAGTTTATTTATGATAATAGAATCAATTATTGAGGCATAGTTTTATGAAAATTGCATGGGTATTTTCGCCCACCCTCGAAGAAGAATGAAAATGGTGGAATTTCATGGATTTAAGGTGATGGAAATGGAGATTTAAGTGTAGAATATAAGAAATCAAGATAAGTGGATACAATATCCCTTAATTTTCATGAATTTTGTGCAGTGGTATGATTATGTAAGTTATGTAATTATATACATAATTCATGTTAAATTGAAATAGGCCTTATAAATATATTTAGGGGATTTAGAATTGATGATTTGAATGCCTAAGAGATACTAGGGTATATTTGATGATTTAATGGAAATTAAATTTATAAACATGTTAACTAAGGTTATAGATATGTGAATAGAACTTATAAATGATAGTTTAAGTGCTTAAAATAGAGAAAAAAAAATTTGGTACTTGCATTACAAGTGAGGCCATGTATATACATAAGATTATATTTTGATGAATTATGTAAATTAGTGAAATAAGTGGGTTCAATTAGATAAATGATAATTTGGAAAAAAAGAAGTAATTGTATTAATGAGGTTACAAATAAAGAACAAATGATATGAAAGTGAAGTTAGTAGAAAAAGAATTGAATTTTGAATTGGAACATGATGGTTGAATAGAGTTTGGCTAGAAAATGAAATAATTGATGATATAAAGATTTAAATGTATTAAAAAAATGAAAAATGTCGACAATGACACCTAAAAACAGTAATATGTATATAATACATGGTTATGGAATGATAATTGTATAAGAATGCCTAGTGGAGTGACATTGTATTATTACTTAATATAAGCCTAGAAAAAATGATTGAGGGCTTTAAAATGAATTTAGACATGAAAAAAAATTGTCCATAAATTTATTAAGAATGTATGGAATACATATGAATATTTTCAAGTGTGAAATTAGATTATGTTTGATGTGAAAATGATAAATTATTGTGAAATAATTCATAAATTGACTAAAAATTATCAATTATTATGGGATAATTCATAAACTATACACAATAATGAAAAGGGAAGTGATTGATCCGCTAAAATGAGAAAGCAAATGAAAATGTTAATATGTGAAAAGTGAATTTTTTCCTTAGTAGTTGTCAGGCTGTCAAAATCTAATTCAGGATACGATTGGCTAGCAATGGAAACATTCATATCGCGGTACAAGTCATGGCAACTTATTTTATTATGGTAGAATCATAATGATCTCCCATAATATATGTATTATCTGCTA
The DNA here is from genome assembly GCA_037975025.1 of Excoecaria agallocha. Lineage (NCBI taxonomy): Eukaryota > Viridiplantae > Streptophyta > Magnoliopsida > Malpighiales > Euphorbiaceae > Excoecaria > Excoecaria agallocha. The sequence goes on along the minus strand of CM075806.1, from coordinate 123,172,588 downwards.
TACTATGTTTTGTTCTGTGATGAAATGATCTTTCAAAACTATTTCTCAATCTGTATTGTGCATCCATGGGGTACAACATCCCCTATATCCGATCTAAAAATTTTTACTAGGATTGTACTAGGAGAATAATGGTAAAAGTAACTGAAAAATGCAACAAGTAAAGTGAAAAATGAAGGTTTGAATGAAAAAGGATCTAAGTGGAAGAAAATGAAAAGTTTAGGGGTAAAATGGTAATTTTTTTGACTAATAAGTTTAATGTGTTAAATTGACAAAGCAAGTAAAAAAAGGGTAAAAGTGGAACAATTTCTGAAAAAATAGCTTAAAAATGGATGTTTGTGAGTTCGAATGACTAAAATGAAATTTTGCATGAAAAATTAAAAATACGAATTAATTGGTAATTTGAATGCCAATTAATGAATTTGAAGAGAAAATGAATGAAATAGTGGCAATATTGTAAATAAAGAGTAAAAATGACAATTTTGTAAGTAATTGAAAAGAATTGATAGATTCAAGGATTAAAATGATAATTGTGTATTAAATAAAATATGAAGGTTATTTCCCAAGTGGAAATGAAAAATAAGTGAATTTAATTATAAAGTATGAAAAGAATTGATACTAAAATGTAAAGTGCTAAGAAAATAATATGTTAAGGTTTAAAATTTGCAATTTGTATAATGGACAGTAAATGAAATGCACAAATAAGTTCAACTAGTGATATTAAAGTAATTAATTGAAATTGAAGGGCAATGTTATACTTCAATAAGAGTTAAGTATAAAAATGATAAGATAGGAAAATAAGTGATTTAATGTGTAAGTTAATGATCCAATAGGGATTAATATGTAATTTATCATAAAAATAATATATTTGTGATTGAAAGATAGATTGCCTGTCAAATAAGAAATTAAATGTAAAAGTAAAGATAAATAGTGGCACTAGTGTAAATAAGTAGTAAAAGAAATCATTGTCTTAATTTAGTGAAAGTGCAAGAACTAAATTGTAATTTAGCAAATGAAATGTTAATTGATGGTCAAAATTGTAAATGAACCTTATTATATAATAAATTAGAACCAAAAGTGTAATTCTTGCACTTAAGTAAAAAGTAAGGACTAAATTTAAATTTTACATATCATAACATGTGTTAAGAGTAAAAGATAAAAAAAAAAGAGCTATAAGAGTAAATAGTGAAAATGTAAGATAAATTTTGTAAATGTACAATTTTAGGGATTGCATTGTAATTTTCCATTAATGATGGTAAGGAAAGGACTAAAATGAAAATTCAAAAATAGTATGGTCCATAAGTGTATTTAAAAGCATAATGAATATTATCTAAGAAATGGCAAAAATGGTAATATATGGTTGGCAAATGAAAAGTAAATTGTAAATTAATAGAATTTTTAAAAGGGACTTAATTGGAAAATAGTCCTGATAAGAGTAAAGGAAGATTAGCCTATAAATTGGATTAGAATGTGATCTGTAAGTGAAATAAGTTTGAAAATGTTAGGACCATTAAGGACAAAAATGTTATAGATAGTATTAATGCATAGGTTAATGATGTCAGCATTAATGATAAGAATAGTAATAGTGAGTCAATTAGTAAAGCCACTATAACGTTAAAAAATTAATCAAAGGGATTAGAAAAACATAGATAAATCATAGTAGTAATGAAAGAAATGATAGAAAGATTGACCAAGAAAGTAAGTGATAGTATTGCTAAATAAGACCCTAGCATTTAAATATTAATGAAAAAGAGTGTAAGCATAGCAGTAGTCGATTTCAGTAATGAAGGATAATCGAGGTAATGATAAAAAAAAGAGTTAATGATAATATAAATGAGAAACAAATAAGATTGTGTATACCTGCATGTGGTTGGATTGAAAAGTTTGGAATATGCATTCTACCACTGGGTATTTTAATGCTCAACGCATAGTTTTGTGACTACGCGTAGGTTTCAAAGATAGAAAGATTCAGTAAATTTTGCAGATAGACAGGAAGGATGATGGATAGCATAGGCATGTCATGTATGTTATCATAAGAAATAGGAATGTAAATGTTAAAAATTATGGTTATGTATTTGTATAAGTACAAACTGTATTTAGAATTGCATATGAACTGTTTGGTTATTATAGTTCTTGATTGTTGTTGATGTTTGAAAAAAATTTACCGGACTGTCTAGATTAATTAGTGCATCGGATGACTGTAGCTCTGAGGTGATATCTGAGTTAATCAGTCACCATATGCTATAGTACAGTATTATATAGGTATTACAATTTTATTGGTATTAGAGCAAAGGTTTAACTGGTCCTAAGATCGAAGCAAATGTATTTAGGATAAAATGATATGTATACATGCCATGAATAGGTATTGATGGTAAGAGTGATTATAAGTACACAAGAGGATACAATGATCACTTAAGTTTATTGAATTGCAAGGATCATAAGATGTAAATGTTAGTAGAAGATTAATTGTGGATTATTAAATTGGATACACCCAAAGTGTTCGTATAATAGTAATCATAATTGTGGCATGTAAAGAAATTTCAAGGATGAAATTTTCTTAGTGGGAAAGAATTGTAATGGTCCAATTATTGGATTAGTTGGAAATAGTATTTCGATGGTGAATAGTGATGCCGAAATAAATAGTACATTCCGAAGTCGAAAAATATTTTATGTGATCATTGGAAAGTACTAGTTGAGACAAGTCCTAGAATGAAATTTGGAATTAAAATGAGGTCAAATAAGTTTGAAAATGTTAGGACCATTAAGGATGAAAATGTTATAGATAGTATTAATAAATAGGTTAATGATGTCAGCATTAATGATAAGAAAAGTAACAGTGAGTCAATTAGTAAAGCCACTATAACGTTAAAAAATTAATCAAAGGGATTAGAAAAACATAGATAAATCATAGTAGTAATGAAAGAAATGATAGAAAGATTGATCAGGAAAGTAAGTGATAGTATTGCTAGATAAGACCCTAGCATTTAAATATTAATGAAAAAGAGTGTAAGCATAACAGTAGCCGATTTCAGTAATGAAGGATAATCGAGGTAATGATAACAAAAGAGTTAATGACAATATAAATGAGAAACAAATAAGCTTGTGTATACCTGCATGTGGTTGGATTGGAAAGTTTGGGATATGTATTCTACCACTGGGTATTTTAATGCTCAGCACGTAGTTTTGTGACTGCGCGTAGGTTTCAAAGATAGAAAGATTTAGTAAATTTTACAGATAGACAGGAAGAATAATGGATAGCATAGGCATGGCATGTATGTTATCATAAGAAATAGGAATGTAAGTGTTAAAAATTATGGTTATGTATTTGTATAAGTACAAACTGTATTTAGCATTGCATATGAACTGTTTGGTTATTATAGTTCTTGATTGTTGTTGATTTTTGAAAAAAAATTTACCGGATTATCTGAATTAGTGCATCGGATGACTGTAGCTATGAGGTGATATCCCAGTTAATCAGTCACCATGTTGTAGTACAGTATTATATAGGTATTACAATTTTATTGGTATTAGAGCAAAGGTTTAGCCGGTCCTAAGATCGAAGCAAATATATTAAGGATAGAATGATATGTATACATGCCATGAATAGATATTGATGGTAAGAGTGATTATAAGTACACAAGAGGATACAAGGATCACTTAAGTTTATTGAATTGCAAGGATCATAAGATGTGAATGTTAGTAGAAGATTAATTGTGGATTATTAAATTGGATACACCCAAAGTGTTCGTATAATAGTAATCGTTATTGTGGCATGCAAAGAAATTTGGAGTATAAAATTTTCTTAGTGGGGAAGAATTGTAATGGTCCAATTACCAGATTAGTTGAAAATAGTATTCAGATGGTGAATAGTGATACCGAAATAAATAGTATCTTCCGAAGTCGAAAAATATTTTATGTGATCATTGGAAAGTACTAGTTGAGACAAGTCCTAGGGTGAAATTTGGAATTAAAATGATGTCAAATAAGTCTCCAAAAGCTGAAAATAAGAAAAATTTATGGTTTTGATTGAAATAGTATCCGGATTGACTAATGTTTGATTGAAACTTTAAAAATAGCAAATGAATTTTAAAAATCTGTAGAATTTTCATATCTATATTAAATGAGATGTAGAATTATATGGTTATGAAAAATTAATTTTTTGATAATTTTAAAAAATCGAGTTATCGGATTAGCTAAAGTGAACCAAATCAGAAAACAGTACTTGATTGACTCAAAAATATTTGTGGAGCCTAATGAATATATTTTGAGGATTATAGAAGTATTTTTAGGAAGGTTTGAACTCAGAAAGTACGAGAAAAATATTGATTTTGGTTCAAATAATAATCGATTAACCGTGAATTTGATCAAAACTTTAAAAATAGTAAATGATATCTAAAAATTGCAGAAATTTCTCATTAGGCTCTAATTAGTATTTGAAATTATTTGATAGTGAAAAATAATTTTATGGTAATACTAAAAATTTGCTAATCGAACTAGTTTAAATGAATCAGATCGAAAACGAACTCTGGTTGAGTTCAAAATTTTCATGGAGGCTTAATTTATTATGTTAAGAATTATAAAATTAATTTTGAGTGAATTTGATTTGGAAAGAGAGAGAAATAATTTACGGTGCATTAAATAGGCTCAAAAACCAAATTGTGAATAAATTAGGCCCAATCACTTTGGTTGAACGAAGCCCAACCCTATAAGTAGCCTAAACATCTAAAAATTTCCAGAGACCACCAAACTTCTCCCTCTCTCTTGTTTCTCCCTCTTGGCTTAATTGGCCATCCCTTCTTTCATGAGTTTTTTTGTTTTCTCTCTCCAAGCTTTCCACCAAATCAAGCCTTCCAAGCAAAGCTTAACCCTTCTTTCCACTTATGGCAACCTTCAACTGCTATTTATGGTAAAAGAAATGGTAGAAATCAAGGATTGAAGTTTATGTGTCAAATTAGAGGTAAGTAAAATTAAAATTTTTAATTCAAATTAAAGACATATATTGATGAATTTAGGTGTGTAGAGTTTATTTATGATGATAGAATCAATTATGGAAGTATGATTTTTGTGAAAATTGCATGGGTATTTTTTACCACCCTTGAAGAAAAATAAAAATGGTGGAATTTCATGAATTTAAGGTGATGAAAATGGAGATTTAAGTGTGAAAGACAAGGAATCAAGTTAAGTGAATATAATATCCCTTAATTTTCATGAATTTTATGTAGTGGTATGATTATGTAAGTTACGTAATTATATACATAATTCATGTTAAATTTAAATAGGTCATATAAATATGTTTAAGGAATCTAGAATTGATGATTTAAATGCCTTAAATAAGAAGAAAGAAATTGTATGGCGTGGACAATATGGAAGCCGAATTGGGTATTAAGAGATACTATGGTATATTTGATAATTTAATGGAAATTAAATGAATAAACATGTTTAATAAGGTTATAGATATGTGAATAAAGCTTATAAATGATAGTTTAAGTGCTTAAAATGGAGAAAAAAATTTGATACTTGAATTATAAGTGAGGCCATGTATATGCATAAGATTATATTTTGATGAATTATGTAAAGTAGGGAATAAATGAGTTCAAATAGATAAATGATAATTTAAAAAAAAAGAAGTAATTGTATTAATGAGGTTACAAATAAAGAACAAATGATATGAAAGTGAATTTAGTGAAAAAAAAATTAAATGTGGAATTGGAACATAATGGTTGAGTAGAGTTTGGCTAGAAAATGAAATAATTGATGATATAAAGATTGAAATGTATGAAAGAAAAATGAAAAATGTCAACAATGATACCAATTCTAAAAATAGTATTATGTATATAATGCATGGTTATGCAATGATAATTGTATAAGAATGCCAAATGGAGTGACATTGTATTATTAATTAATATAAGCCTAGAAAAAATTGATTAAGGGCTTTAAAATAAATTTAGACATGAAAATAATTATCCATAAATTTATTAAGAATTTATGGAATATGTATGAATATTTTTAAGCGTGAAATTAGATTGTGTTTAATGTGAAAATGATGAATTATTGTGAAATAATTTATAAATTGACTGAAAATGATGAATTATTGTGGGATAATTCATAAACTATACACAGTAATGAAAAAGAGAAGTGATTAATCCATTGAAATGAGAAAGCAAATGAAAATGTTAATATGTGAAAAGTGAATTTTGCCTTTAGCAGTTGTCAGACGGTCAAAATCTAGTTCAGGATATGATTGGCTAGTCATTAGGACATTCATACCGCGGTGCAAGTTATGGCGATTTACTTTGCTATAGTAGGATCATAATGATCTCATATAATATCTATATTATCTGCTCTACTTTGTTCTGTTCTATGATAAAATGGTCCTTCGAGGTCATTTTTCAATATGTCCTATGGATTCGTGGGATTCAACATCCCGTATATTCGATCTAAAAATTTCTACCAGGATTGTACTAGGTTCATAATGGTAAAAGTGACTGAAAAATACAAAAAGTAAAGTGAAAAATAAAGGTTTGAATGAAAAAAAACCTAAGTGAAAGAAAATAAAAAGTTTAGGGGTAAAATGATAATTTTTTTGAGTAATAAGTTTAATGGGTTAAATTAACAAAGTAATGAAAAAAGGGGTAAAAGTGGAAATTTTTTTGAAAAAATAGCTTAAAAATGGATGTTTGTGAGTTTAAATGACTAAAATAAAATTTTGCATGAAAAATTACAAATAATGATTAATTGATAATTTGAATGCCTTTTAATAAATTTGGAGAGAAAATGAATGAACTAGTGGCAATATTGTAAATAAAGCATAAAATTGATAATTTTGTAAGTAATTGAAAAGAATTGATAGATTTAAGGATTAAAATGGTAATTGTGTATTAAATACAATATGAAGGTTATTTCCCGAGTGAAAATAAAAAAAATAAGTGAATTTAATTGTAAAGTATGAAAAAGAATTGATACTAAAATGTAAAGTGACAAGAAAATAATATGTTAAAGATTAAAATTTACAATTTGTATAATGAACAGTAAATGAAATGCATAAATAAATTCAACCAGTGATATTAAAGTAATTAATTGAAATTGATGGGCAATATTGTAGTTCAATGAGAGTTAAATATAAAAATGATAAGATAGAAAAATGAGTGATTTAATGTGTAATTTAATGACCCAATAGGAATCAATATGTAATTTACCATAAAAATAATATATTTGTGATTGAAAGATAGATTGTCTATCGAATAAGAAATTAAATGTAAAAGTAAAGATAAGTAGTGGCAATAGTGTAAGTAGTAAAAGAGATCACTATCTTAATTTAGTGAAAGTGTAAGGAACAAATTGTAATTTAGCAAATGAAATGTTAATTGATGGACAAAATTGTAAATGTATCCTATTATATGGTGAAATAAGGATCAAAAGTGTAATTCTTGCACTTAAGTAAAAAGTATAATAACTAAATTGAAATTTTACATGTCACAGCATGTGTTAAGAGTAAAAGATAAAAACAAAAGAGCTATAAGAGTAAATAGTGAAAATGTAAGATAAAATTTGCAAATGTACAACTTTAGAAACCGCATTGTAATTTGCCATTAATGATGGTAGGAAAAGGACTAAAATAAAAATTCAGAAATAGTATGGTCCGTAAGTGTATCTAAAAGTATAATTAATATTATCTAAGAAATAGCAAAAATAGTAATAGTTGGCAAGTGAAAAGTAAATTGTAAATTGATAGAATTTTTAAAGGGGACTTAATTGGAAAATAATCCTGATAAGAGTAAAGGAAGATTAGCCTATAAGCTGGATTAGAATATGACCTGTAAGTGAAATAAGTTTGAAAATGTTAAGGCCATTAAGGATAAAAATGTTATATATAGTATTAATTCCTAGGTTAATGATGTTAGTATTAATGATAAGAATAGTAACAGTGAATCAGTCAGTAAAACTACTATAATGTTAAACAATTAATCAAAGAGATTAGCAAAACATAGATAAATCATAGTAGTAATGAAAGAAGTGACAAAAATATTGATCAAAAAGTAAGTGATAGTATTGCTAGATAAGACCCTAGCATTTAAATGTTAATGGAAAAGAGTGTAACCATAGCAGTAGCCGATTTTAGTAATTGAAAGATAATCAAGGTAATGATAACAAAAGAGTTAATGACTATATAAATGAGAAACGAATAACCTTGTGTATACCTGCATATGGTTGGATTAAAAAGTTTGGGATATGTATTCTACCACTGGACATTTTAATGCTCAGTGCGTAATTTTGTGATTGCGCGCAAGTTTCAAAAATAGAAAGATTCAGTAAAATTTATAGATAGGCAGGAACGATGATGGATAACATAGACATGGCATGTAAGTTATAATAAGGAATAATAATGTAAGTGTTAAAAATTATGTTCATTTATTTTTGTAAGTACAAACTGTATTTAGTATTGCATATGAACTGTTAGGTTATTATAGTTATTGATTGTTGTTGATGTTTGAAAAAAACATTTATCGAATTATCTGGATTAATGTATCGGATAACTATAACTCTGAGGTAACATCTGAGTTAATCAGTTACTGTACTGTAATACAGTGTTATAAGGATGTTACAAAGTTAGTTTTAATTAGTCTGATTACATTTAAGTAGTTAAAAACCAAAACTTACATTTGGATGCCTAGTAATTAATAAGGAGTAGACTTCAAAAATATAGTATTTGAATTTGGGGAGTAATTTGTAAAAACTTAAGATTGATTGAAAATGAAAATCGAGTTTTGAAAGAGAAGTATAATTTGTAAAAGTTAAGAAAGAACACACGATCTCATTAACAAAAATATAAAAGTCTATGCTTGAAATTTTTCGCATGTATTTTATTTTTGCTTAATATCTAATTTTATCCTGAACTTGTATTTAATTACAATATTCATACCTAAACTTTAATTTTTTTTAAATCAACAACTTAACATCAATTAACTGTACTGACACCTAACTGACTTATTTTGCCGACCTGGGCTGGGATGTGAACTGCATGCAATGAGAATGCATTATAGGCCTGTTGTACTCCTTAGCTTTGTGCTTTCTCACTGAACCATCCTAGAAAAAACACAAATACTCCTCTGCAACCTCATTAAACTCACATAACCCATTATACTTCTCGCATTCACCATATTCCATAATCATCCGCCAATTCATCATAAATCCTCTATTCATAGCTGCACCGAACCCTATTATCAAACCATTCCCACTCAAATCCATCATCCTAACAACCGGCACCACCACATTCATCGTGCATTTCCCCACCCAATAAACATCTCTACCACTATCCTTCATTGGCATAACATACGATTTCAAAGTATTGAATCCTAAGAAACTAATACTTTCAAAGGATAAATCAGAAATTAGCGACAATAAAGATGAAGAAAAGAAAGAAGAGGAAATGGTGGAGAGGTATGACATTCCATTATCATAGGCTTAATAAAAACACCCAAACACAGAGGCTTATCAAGAACACCTAAAGTAGAGAGTACAAAATAGGGCTCTAAAACAAAAAATAGAGCACTGTCAATTCAAGTAAAAATTAGAAACAAAGTGCCATCAATTCAAGCAAAAACAGAGCAATTGTGTATACCAAAAAGTTGCCTAGAAAAAGCATTAAACTCAATTTACCTAAAAAAATAAAATCCCTAAATTGAAACCATATTCCCTAAATTTGTTCTTCATCTAAAATCTAACATTTGTCAACTAATTAAAATTAGCTAGGAAAATGCCTTCTTAGCATGGCAAATAACAACAACCCACAATTGATGGATTTCTGAAAAGAAATGGGAGAATAAATAAAGGAGGAAAGAAATGAAAACATTGCTTGCTGTTGGAGAAGAAATAGAGGAATAATCAAATGGAAAGAGACACCAGCTGAATGTGGTCAATGGTAGCGATGACAGCGAAACTGAATGCAGGCAAAGGAAGTTTCACAAGTCTATTGGAATCGAAGGTCAGACGTTCAAAATCTAACTCAGGATATAATTGGCTAGCCATATGGACACCTATACTGCAGTGCAAGTTATGGTGACTTGTTTTGCTATGGTAGGATCATTAATCTTCCATAGCATCTGCTTTGTTCTATACATTATTCTGTGGAAAATGGTCCTTTAAGGTCATTTTTCAGTTTGTATTATAGTCCTGTAGGATCTACGTCCCATATATCCGGTCTAATAATTTCTGCCAGGATTGTACTGAGGGCATAAATGTGAAAAATAGGTAAAAAGTGTAAAAAATAAGTAAAAGTGAAATTTAGAATAAAAAAGGACCTAATTGAAAAGATATAAAAAGTTTAGTGGTAAAACAGTAATTTTTCCAAATATTGCATATAAAGAGTAAAAGTGATGATGAAATGAATATGAAGGATAAAATGATAATTTAATGAACAGACAGTTCAAAAATGAAATTTTAAAAAGTAAAAGTATTAAAATGTAATTTTACATGAAAAAGTTAAAAGAAGTACCAATTGGTAATTTTTTAAGTCAATAATTGAATATAAAGTGAAAATAAGTGAACTAATGGCAATTTAGTAATTAAATTATACAAGGGCAATTTTGTAATAAAATGAAAAATAAATGACTTAATTGAAAAGTTTACCCAAGTTTTGGAATTGAATTAAATTGACTATTATAACTATGAAAAATTATGTTTTGATAAGAAAAATTGATAAAATTTGCATGAGTAATGTAATTATGTTTGTTTGGAAAATATTTCGATTTGTAGTTATCACTAGGCATATTTAATGCTCAGCATGTAGTTGTTACTGTGTGTAGATTCTGAAGAATGGCTGGAACAATAGTACACAAAGGAGTCAATTTTGCAGGAATAGGAGATAGTTAGGAATTATCTTTTTGTATTGGCATGTATACATTTATAATTATTAAAGTAAAAGAATTGATATGTATTGATACATTATTTATATATATGTAATAATGTGATTGGAAGGTAGTTGATAGATTGTGTATGTTTGAAATGAAATTGAGAATGTATGGAGAAAAAGAATATATTGTTTATGAACTGTTATGCCCCTGAGGGATTATGAAATTATTTGTATTTTAGGAGGCTAGTCTAATTTATAGCCGTTATATTATTGAATTTTTATAAAATAAATAGTAAAATTGGACAGTTATACGTCGACGACAAGTTGGATTTATTAATATTAATAATGGATAAGAATTGATAATTTATGAATTATTTGATTAAGTGTATGATTATTAAGATAAGAAAAAAAATTTGGCTAATCGCTTAAATTATTAGGTTTGTAATAGTAAAGGTGTTATATTTTGTGATATCAGAGCAATGATTTAAGCTGTTCTAAGATCAGAGTGGGATTAAGTGATTGATGTATTTGTATATACATGCCAATTGTCAGTGTAAAAGGTATTATAGGATCTAATGTGTACTTGCTCCTTTTTGTTTTATAGTGAAAATATATCCTCCGACAGAGATAGACAGGTGGGGGATGGTGAGAATGAGACTTCCATCGGCATTGGATAACAGGAGGCCCCACAGCAGCAGGCTTCTTTGCCAGTAGTGCTACCTCCACCCTTACAGCTGGATTTTCTTAATTTAATGGTAGATTTTATTCAGTAAAGGCTACAAGCAGATCAAGCATAGCTTTTTAAGGTAACAGTACATGTTCATCTAGGTTCACCTAGAAGAAAATATATTCTAGCGCAGTTTAAAAGGTTAGAAGCTGAAGATTTTTATGAGGATGACCCCGCTGACACCAGCCCAAGCAGAGAAATGGTTGTTTAAAATAAAAAGACTGTTTGAGATTACAAATAGCCCATTGGAAGAAAATTTTGAAGGTATTGTGGCTTTATTTCAGGGACCAGCTTTCATCTTGTGGGACTCAGTCAGAAGGCACACCCCAGTAGATCAATTAAGTTGGGGATTCTTTGTGCCCCAATTTGAAAAGAAGTATATTGGCTCATAGTACAAGATAGCTATGCATGATGCCTTCTGAAGGCTAACATAGGTAAAAAAATTAGTGGCAGGGTACGAGCATGAATTTAAGCGCTTATTAGGATGAGAGTCAGTCCACAGAAGAAAAGTTACGTCAAAGATTTGAAAAGGTACTGGACATTGAGCTCAAATAGATCATTGGGACCCAGAAATACCTTGATTTTAGGGCGATGGTTAAGGTTGTTATTAAATTAAAAGCCATATAGATAGAAGAGAAAAACAGAAATTCCAAGTTTTAATAGAAGAGGAAGCATGGACTGTCCAGTGGTAAAAAAAACAAGGTAAGAAGTCCTTGAAATCTCTAACACCTTAGGGTCGTTCACCAGTTGTAGTAGGTCGAGGATAGGGTAATGCACCCTGAGATAGGGCACCAGTTTCTTCAGTAGCTAGCACACCCCAAGATAGAGATAGTGGGATAGCTATAGCCTGTGATCATTGTGGCAAGGTTCATCCAGGGGAGTACATATATTTGACTAGAGTATGCTTCAGGTGTGGGTCCAGAGATCATCAGATTAGAGATTGTCCTATAGTGCAGACTGCTTCAACCACCTCACTAGTGATAGGCACTAGTTCCTCTGCACCGAGAGGTTGTAGTAGGGGATCTGCTCCCATCACTTCAACCTCTAGACTAGTTGGATAGTTATCTCAAGATTAGAGATGAGTTGCAGGTCAAACTTATACTTTAGGGCCAGAGAGGATGAAGATGCTCCAGATGTGATCTAGGTAAATTCCTTTTGTTATTTGATTCAGTATATGCTTTGCTAGATCCTGGTTTTACTAATTCCTACATTAGCATTGGTTTAGCACGGGGTAAAAGAATGAGAGATGCATATTTAGATCGAAATATTTTGATGAGTAATCCTCTAGGGCATAATATAGTGGTGAATAAAATATACAGATAGTGTCCTATCAGTGCCCAGGGTCATGTATTCCTGAAAAATTTGATTGAACTGCCATTTTATGAGTTCGATGTAATTTTGGGGATGGATTGGTTATCCGCCCACCAAGCTATGTCAACTGCAAAAGAAAGAGGGTCACTTTGAAGCTTGAAGAGGGTCGAAAAATCACAGTTGTAGGTGTGATAACCGACTTTTTATCTAATGTGATATCTATTACAGCTGCTAAAAGACTAATTAGAAAAAAGTTTATAGCTTACTTGTGTTATGTAGTGGAGGCAAAAAGAGATACTCTAAAAGTGTCAGAAGTGCCTACTGTCAGAGAGTTCCTTGATATGTTCCCCGATGAGTTATCAAGCTTACCACCTGATAAGGAAGTGGAATTCTCCATTGATATTGCTCTAGGCACTGCTCCTATCTCCATTGCTCCTTATAGAATGACACCTACAAAATTAAAAGAATTAAAAATTCAGCTACAATAATTACTTGATAGGGGATTTATCAGACCTAGTGTTTCTCCTTGGGGAGCACCAGTCTTATTTATGAAGAAAAAGGATGAGACACTTCGATTGTGCATTTACTACAGACAATTGAATAAAGTGACAATTAAAAACAAATATCCCCTTTCTCATATTGAAGACTTGTTTGATCAGCTGAAAAAAGCGAGTGTATTCTTAAAGATTGACCTGAGATCGGGCTATTACCAGATGGCAGTGAAAGAGACATATGTGCCCAAGACTGCTTTTCGCATTAGATATGGCCATTATAAGTTTTTGGTCATGCCATTTGGACTAAAAAATATACCAGCCGCCTTCATAGATTTGATGAACAGGGTCTTCCACCCTTATTTGAATCAGTTTATGGTGGTCTTTATCGATGACATTCTAGTGTATTCCAAGATATTGGAAGAACATGATAAGCAAATGAGGATTGTTCTACAGATATTGAGGAAAAAGTAATTGTTTGCAAAGTTTAGCAAATATAATTTTTGGCTAATGAAGTATCCTTCCTGGGTCATGTAGTGTCTGCTAAAGGTATAAAGGTGAATCTTTCAAAGATTGAAATGATTTTTCAGTAGAAGCCACCTAAAAATATTACTGAAGTGAAGAGTTTCTTGAGTTTAGTCGAGTACTATAGGAGATTTATAAAGGGCTTCTCCACCATTGTAGTTCCTTTGACTCGACTGCTACAAAAGCATACTAATTTTATCTGGACTAACAAATGCCAAGAATGTTTTGAGAAGTTTAAAGTTATGCTGACAAAAACTCCCATCCTTACTCAACTAGAGTCAGAAAAAGATTTTATGATCTATAGTGATGCCTCCAGAAATGGTTTAGGTTGCATTTTGATGCAGAAAGGCAAGGTGATTGCTTGTGCCTCCCGATAGCTTAAAACTAATGAAAAGAACTATCATACTCATGATCTGGAGCTGGCAGCAATTATTTTTGCACTAAAAATTTAAAGGCATTATCTATATTGAGAAAGATGCTATATTTACTCAGATCACAAAAGCTTAAAATATTTGCTTACTCAAAGGGAACTCAACCTTAGATAGAGACATTGGTTGGAGTTGATTAAAGATTATGATTACTTTATCGACTACCATCTAGGAAAAGCTAATGTAGTAGCTGATGCATTTAGCAGGAAATTCATATCAGAGAATGTGAGTGCTTTCAAATGAATTTGTATACGTGATTGATAAGTGTAATTGACTGATAATAGTAGTGTTTGCAACTCTTCGAGCTATGAATATCAGTTTGAGTTTGTCACCAGATAGAGCTTTATTAGCTGAAATGCAAGTAAATTCTGATTTTATGCATCAAGTGAAAATAGCTTAGAAAGAAGATGATCGATTGATGGCTATTATCAACAAGCTTAAAGATAGCAATGAAGGAGACTACTCCTTGAATGATGATGGAAGCCTTTGCTATAAGAAAAGATTATGTGTTCCGAATTAGGAGGAACTGAAGAAAAGCATCCTTATCGAAGCTCATCGTAGCAGTTATGCCATGCATCTTGGAGGTAACAAGATGTACCAGAACTTGAAAGCTCATTATTATTGTCCAGGTATGAAGTGGGATGTGACAGAGTTTGTAAGCAAATATCTGATATGTCAAAAAGTAAAACCAGAGCACCAAATTCCTTCGAGATTGCTACATCCCATTTGATACCATAGTAGAAATGGGATAGGGTAACTATGGATTTTGTAACTGGATTGCCTGTCACTCAAAGGAAACATGATGCTAAATGGGTGATCATCGATAGATTTATAAAATTTGCCCATTTCTTGCCAGTACGGATGGATTATCCTTTGACCAAGCTAATAGAATTCTACATTAATGAAGTGGTGAGGTTACATAGAGTGCCATCATTCATTATTTTTTATAGGGATCCTATATTTACTTTCTATTTTTGGAAAAAATTATAAGAAGCTCTAGGTACGAGGCTCTATTTCATCATAGCATTTCAGCCTCAGACAGATGGTTAGTCTGAGCGGGTGATTCATATATTAGAAGATATGTTGTGATGTTGTGTATTAGAGTTTAGTAGCAGTTGAAAAAAGTACTTATTTTTAGCAAAGTTTTTCTACAACAACAGCTACTAGTTCAGCATAAAGATGGCTCCTTTTGAAACTTTATATGGAAAAAAAATGCAAAACTCCCTTATGTTGGGCAAAACTAAGTGAAAAGAAGATGGTAGGATCTGACTTGATCCGTAACTTAAAAGAAGAAGTTCTAATCATCAAAGGTAGATTGAAAGAAGCTATGGATCGCTAGATGCCCTATGCAGACCTGAAGAGAAAAGATATAGAGTTTCAGGTTGGAGGCAGATTTTTTCTAAAGGTATCTCCGTGAAAAAAGGTTCTGAGTTTTGGCAAGAAGGGCAAGTTAAGTCCAAGATTTATTGGTTCTTATGAGATACTTCAGCGAGTGGGTCCAGTAGCGTACCGATTGAAGCTACCATCAGAGTTAAAAAAGATGCATGACGTGTTCCACGTGTTCATGCTCCAAAGGTACAGATCTGATCCTAGCCATATAATCACACCAGAATAAATCCAAGTGCAGGTCAATATAACCTATGAAGAAAGACTAATTCAAATTTTAGCTAGGAAAATAAAACAGCTTAGGAATAAATAGATTCCACTAATGAAGGTATTATTGCACCATTGCAATATGAAAAAAGCTACATGGGAGCCAGAAGCTACTATGAGACAACAATATCCTCTGCTCTTGGATACAGGTAAATTTTGAGGATAAAATATCTTTTAGTAGGGGAGAATTATAATGGTCTAAACGCTGAATAAGTCATAAATAGTATTTTTCGATAGTGAATAGTGCTTCTAGGCTGAAAAGTACACCTGAAGATAAAAATTATTTTATTTTATCATCGAAAAATATTGATCATGGTTAGTTCTAAATTAAAATTTGAAGTGAAATTGAGATCAAATAGGCCTCCAAAAGTCAAAAATATGAAAAATGAATCGATTCGGTTTAAATAGTAACTAGATTGATTTAGATTTAACCAAGCCTTTAAAAATAGCAAATGAAATCTAAAAATTATCAAAATTTGTATATATGCTTAAAATGATGTGTAGAATCTTTTGGCTACAAAAATATAATTTTTTGATGACACTGATAATTGTTGAATTGGATCGATCTAATTGAATAAAATCAGTAATTGACTCTGATTGGGCTGAAATTTTATGTACAACCTATTTTTGACATGATAAGATTGATGGAATCAGTTTTAGAGTGATTTGGATTTAAAAAGTGAGATAATTATAGAAAAATAGCATAATGGACTTTATATTGAGCTTTTAGGCCTAAACTAGTGGATTTGGGTTGGACCAAAGACCAACCCACAAAGGCCACTATAAAAGGGAAGGAGATCAAATTTTTTTTAGAGTTAACCTTATCTCCTTCAGCTTCTTTCTTCTTCCTCCAAGTCGAATACACCACAGCTTATTTTCTTCATTTTCTTCAAGTTTTTTCTTCCTAACTCACATAAATTGAAGCTTAGTAAGTGAAGTTCTACCTCTCTAGATATTTATCTAAGGCTCTATCCCTTTATTAGAGGAAGTTAAGCAAGAGAAATCAAGTTGGAAAGCTTAGGGTGTCAAAGTGAGGTAAGTAAAAATCATAGATTTAAATTGGTTTTAGGTACAGTATTTTAAGATTCCTAGAGTTTATTTATATGGTTATTTTGAGCATTTGAGGTCAAAAAATTAGGGTTTTGATGGATTAAAAATTCGGCCATGGTAGGTTCACAAGGAGAAGGACAAGCTTCCAAGGCAAAAGGAAAAGAAAAGGAAGTCTAGGCAAGTTTAAACCAGGGAGAAAGGTTAGTGGCTACTAAATCCATCTATGTTCCTTGATTTAACATGATTTCCCTTTATATAATTTAGGAAAAACTAAGAAAATTGCTTGCATAACTTTAGAATAATGATTTGGGACCTTAAAAATAGCTATTAGAATACTTAAATTAATTTAAAAAAATATGTAAAGTGGATGTCTTTTGTAGGCCGAATGGTAACCTTAAGAAAAGTATAGTGTATTTTGCATAAATGTTGAGTTTTAAGCTTTAAAATGATTATATATGTGAAATAAAATATCCATGAATTTTTGTAGAATTTATGAAAATTATTTGAATATTTTTGAGAAAATATTTGATTATGTAATAGGTGAAAATAGTGAATTATTGAGAAATAATTCATAAAATAAGTGAAGACTGGTGAATTATTGAGAAATAATTCACAAACTATGTAAGAGTATTGAAAATTTTGAATGACTGTATTTTCTGAACTGAAAAAGTAATTAAAACTGTGAAAAATCTGAAAAATAAAATGAAATGTAAAGGAATATTGCCCTTAGTAATAGTTAAACGGTCAAAATCTAGTTCAAGATATAATTGGCTAGCCATAAAGACACCTATACCGCGATGCAAATAATGACGACTTGCTTTGCTATGTAGGATCACTGATCTTCCATAGCATCTGCTATGTTATGTGGAAAATGGTCTTTTAAGATCATTTTTCAGTTTGTATTGTGGTTCTATGGAATTCACATCCCATATATCCGGTTTGATGATTTCTGCTGAGATTGTACTAGGGGCACAAATGTGAATAATAGTTAAAAAGTGCAAAAAAAATAAGTAAAAGTGAAATTTAGAATGAAAAAATGACCTAATTGAAAAGATATAAAAAGTTTAGTGGCAAAACAATAATTTTTACAAATATTGTATATAAAGAGTAAAAGTGATAATGAAATTAATATAAAGCGTAAAATTGTAATTTAATGAATAAATAGTCCAAAAATGAACTTTTAAAAACTAAAAAGACTAAAATATAATTTTACATGAAAAAGTTAAAATAAGCATCAACTGATAATTTTGTAAGCCAATAATTAAATATGAAGTGAAATAAGTGAACTAATGGCAATTTGATAATTAAAGTATAAAAAATGTCAATTTTGTAATAAAATAAAAAATAAATGACTTAATTGAAAAGTTTATCAAAATTTTGGAATTGAATTGAATTGACTGTTAGAACTGTGAAAATTGTGTTTGATAAGAAAAATTGATAAATTTTGCATGAGTAATGTAATTATGTTTATTTGGAAAATATTTCGATTTATAATCATCACTGGACATATTTAATGCTCTATATATAGTTGTTACTGCGTGTAGATTCTGAAGAATAACTGAAACAATAGTATACAAATGAGCTAATTTTGCCATAACAAAAGATAGTTAGAAATTATCTTTTTGTATTGGTACGTATATATTTGTAATTGTTGAAGTAAAAGAATTGGTCTGTATTGATACAGTATTTGTATATATGTAATTATGTGATTGGCAGGTAGTGGATGAATTGTGTATGTTTGAAATAAAATTGATAATGTATGGAGGAAGAGAATATATTGTTTATGAACTGTTGTGCCCTTAACGGGTTGTGGAATTATTTGTGTTTTAGGGAGCTAGTCCAATTTATAACTTTTATATTACCGGATTTTTGTAAAATAAATAGTAAAATTTGACAGTTATAGGTTAACGACAAGTTATATTTGTTAACATTAATAATGGATAAGAATTGATAATTTATGAATTATTTGGTTAAGTGTATGATTATTAAGATAAAAAAAAAAAAGTTTCAGCTAATCGCTTAAATTTTTAGATCTGTAATAGTAAGGATGTTACATCGCAGAAAAAAAAATTTGAGAATTTTTCGTTTCGTTCGAATCGAGTTCCCGTCGGATAAGGTATTTCCCATCCCATGATCATCCCTAATGGTGTTTGAAAGTTCTCATCTCCATTTATTTTCCGTGTAAGCTTCTTCGTTCATTTATTTGTTCTCGTCATACCTAGTGTGTTTTGTTTTTATTTATCTCCTTGAAAACAAATCCATTTAACACTTAAAAAATGCAACAAAGAATAAGAAGAATATGTTGGTAGAGGTTAGCATCTGTTAGGAAAATAGGGGTTTGATGTAAATAAAATTAAGGGGAACAAAGACTTTGAATCAGTCCTAAGAAATTTAAAAGTAGAATTAAATTTATTTGCTTGCTGTTTTGAATTTCTGCTCTATTAAATTTATTTGTTTGCTGTCATGATTAGCTCCTCAAAATGGTTGTTATGCTCCTTGTACTTCTGGCCATTAGTGCAAAAATACGTCATATATTTCAACAATCCTTCCTAAATTTTGGTGTTATATCCAATTTTCTTTATCTTAATTTAAAGTATTAATTAAATAAAAGCACATAATCTAGTCCTAATCCTGATTTTGTTTGGTACTGGTTGTTAGATGGCGACAATTGGAAGAGTATTAACAGTCAATAATTAGAAAAACAACCGCTTTCTCTGCATATAGAATAAACCTTGTGAGCTGTCATTGCTCATCTACATTGTCTTCCAAATTTTAGATTAGTTTAGTTTTACATCTTCGGTCAGGATTAATTGCATCATATTAATAAATGGAAAAAGGTCAAAAATTATTGGACATGATTTGCTCTAATATAATATTTTAGTCCTTTCTTCAATTTTGTGTGTGCATGTCTGTGTATATATGTATATATATAATTTTAGTTTTTTTTTGTCTTAATTATTTAATTTAGTTCTTATAAAAATTAATATTTATTTTTTTATTTGTAGATTTTCAAAAAATACATTTAGAGTATAATATTAATACAGTAAAATATTTCTGCACTTTTTAATTCTTTTGTATTATTTTTTTATGTTTTAGATGAAGTTATTTAATTATTATTTGTTTATATGGATACAGATATAAGGGGTTGGATTCGTGAGAATAATGTATTTAAAGTTATGTTGTAATAATTTAAATGTATATTTTTAAAAAAAAATTGGAGGACATTTATTGTATTTTTAATTATAGGTTATGTTGTATTTATTTTTAATTTGTTTTTTTGATGTAATTTTTAAGTTATGTTGTATGTATTTTTAATGTATATTTATTTATTATAGATAAAATTTATGTATATTAAATGATTTTATTTTGTTGGATATATAAGCTAATTTAGGTTAAAAATTTAATTAAAAAAAACTCATATTTGACCTAAAATCGATTGAATCAAATCGAATCGATCAAAATTATTTCGATCCATTCGAATTTTGATTTTAAAAATTTTGATTTTGATTTGATTTTTATATTTTACAAACTTCGATTTTCAGTTTTTTTGATTCGATTCAAAATCAAACAAATCGGTCCTTTGACACCCCCTTACTTAGCACATTAAAAGAAAATAAATAAAATAAAATAAAAGTGTTAGTTGGACCATAGAAAATAACCAGAAGAAATAAACCAAAACTAGATTTCTACAAGAATATTGACTTTACAAATTAACCAGATTCCCACAATAGCCTTAGGATTTTCCACTTATTATCAAGAATGCCATTTTACGTCCGGGCCGAGTCAAATCGATGACGAAGCTAAAACAGCTCACTTTTCCTTTTTCCTTTCTTTTCTATTTTTGACACATGTGATGAATAAAAACGAGTGCGTCTGTGCATGTGTTACAATCCCGTGTACCTATATTTCTTCAAGCCAGATCATTTAAGAATCTCGAGTCAAATCAACTCTGCCATCTTTTCTGCTTTCTCTTTTTTCAATGGCACAAGTTTAATAAATAACCCAACTTATTATCCTATAATCCAAATATTTCTGATATTAAAATTGAAAATACAATCGAACACATTCTAAAATCCATCTAAATCATATTTTTCTGATAAGATCTGTTAGATTTTTTGAAATAACTGAACAGTTCTAATAGAAATATTCTCATAAGACGTTCAGATTTTGATAAGTTGTAATAGAGGTTCTTATGAGGTTGCTAGACCTTAGTTTTGCTAGTTTCATGATTTGGGATTCTTATCCCTTATGTAATTCTGTTCCTTTGGTTTAATTGGAGCTGTTTTGTTTTCTGAAAAAAAAGACCGGAACAACACTTTAAAAAGAAAACAAATACTTAAAATTCTAATTACAAGACGTTCATATTAAGTAAACATCACAGATATATTCAAAGTGACAAATTAAATTCCCCATTTTATTTTACAGTATATAGTACTTAATTAAACACAAACAACCATGGAAAGGTTGCCCTCATCTGTGATATGGAAATTGACTTTATGACGGCTGATACCTTAACACGGTGGCATGTCCGGCGGCGGAGGCAGCATACGTTCTTCAGGAGCTTTGCCCTCTTTCACTATGATTACTGTTTCCATTCCCCATGACATGTGACGTTCTAAATGGCAATGCATGAACCACACTCCTATAAAATACAGACCAAAGTATCAATAAATTATGATGTATAGTTGTTTAGAAATTATGATGTATAGTTATTTAGTTGATTTTTGTTCCAACACCCCATTACTTATTTTACAAAAATATTCTATGTTGGTTGCATTTTGATTTTGTGTTAATTTATTGCAATCCTAAAAAAAAAACTAGTTCTGTTGTAGTTCAAGTTTTATCACCATTTTTTTTTTTGAAATAGATAATAACTTTCTTTTTTCTGAGTTATCATTTTAAATTTGTAATGAAAATGTATTCAAATATTACGATCTCAATAATAATAATAATAATAATAATAATAATAATAATAATAATATGTAACATGAAAACTATATATAATAGAAGTTAGTTTAAAAGGAAAAAACAAAATCCTAATTGAAAACTTATTATAACCGAAGAGTTAAAAATTAAAAGTTGTGGTGTTCAAAAGATTGAATGAGGTGATAGAAATTATTACCTTTTTCTTTAACTAGAAATTTTAGATTTAAACTTTGTATTTGAAGAAATATGTGCTCAATACGCACCATTTATGTATTTTGTATTTATTAGTTTTCTGTTTTGTTTTCTTTTCTTCACGTGTTAGTCATTAGTTATACTCACGTGATTCTTATTAGAGATGGTTAGTTAGTTTTACCCTAGCTAATGTTTCTATATAAGTGATACTCTGTTTTCGTTTTACTTCAGCTTCTTTCTTCTTCCTCCAAGTCGAATACACCACAGCTTATTTTCTTCATTTTCTTCAAGTTTTTTCTTCCTGACTCACCTAAATCGAAGCTTAGTAAGTGAAGTTCTACCTCTCTAGATATTTATCTAAGGCTCTATCCCTTTATTAGAGGAAGTTAAGCAAGAGAAATCAAGTTGAAAAGATTAGGGTGTCAAAGTGAGGTAAGTAAAAATCATAGATTTAAATTGGTTTTAGGTACAATATTTTAAGATGCCTAGAGTTTATTTATATGGTTATTTTGAGCATTTGAGGTCAAAAAAATTAGGGTTTTGATGGATTAAAAATTCGGCCATGGTAGGTTCACAAGGAGAAGGACAAGCTTCCAAGGCAAAAGGAAAAGAAAAGGAAGTCTAGGCAAGTTTAAACCAGGAAGAAAGGTTAGTGGCTACTAAATCCATCTATGTCCCTTGATTTAACATGATTTTCCTTTATATAATTTAGGGAAAACTAAGAAAATTGCTTGCATAACTTAGAATAATAATTTGGGACCTTAAAAATAGCTATTAGAATACTTAAATTAATTTAAAAAAATATGTAAAGTGGATGTCTTTTGTAGGCCGAATGGTTACCTTAAGAAAAGTATAGTGTATTTTCGTAAATGTTGAGTTTTAAGCTTTAAAATTATTATATATCTGAAATAAAATATCCATGAATTTTTGTAAAATTTATGAAAATTATTTGAAAATTTTTGAGAAAATATTTGATTATGTAATAGGTGAAAATAGTGAATTATTGAGAAATAATTCATAAAATAAGAGAAAACTGGTGAATTATTGAGAAATAATTCACAAACTATGTAAGAGTATTGAAAATTTTGAATGACTATATTTTCTAAACTGAAAAAGTAATTCAAACTTTGAAAAATCTGAAAAATAAAATGAAATGTAAAGGAATATTGCCCTTAGTAATAGTTAAACGGTCAAAATCTAGTTCAAGATATAATTGGCTAGCCATAAAGACACCTATACCACGATGCAAATCATGACGACTTGCTTTGCTATGTAGGATCACTGATCTTCCATAGCATCTGCTATGTTATGTGAAAAATGGTCTTTTAAGATCATTTTTCAGTTTGTATTGTGGTTCTATGGAATTCACATCCCATATATCCGGTTTGATGATTTCTGTTGAGATTGTCCTAGGGACACAAATGTGAATAATAGTTAAAAAGTGCAAAAAAATGAGTAAAAGTGAAATTTAGAATGAAAAAAAGGATCTAATTGAAAAGATATAAAAAGTTTAGTGGCAAAACAATAATTTTTCCAAATATTGTATATAAAGAGTAAAAGTGATAATGAAATTAATATAAAGGGTAAAATTATAATTTAATGAATAAATAGTCCAAAAATGAACTTTTAAAAACTAAAAAGACTAAAATATAATTTTACATGAAAAAGTTAAAATAAGCATCAATTGATAATTTTGTAAGCCAATAATTAAATATGAAGTGAAATAAGTGAACTAATGGCAATTTGATAATTAAAGTATAAAAATGGCAATTTTGTAATAAAATAAAAAATAAATGACTTAATTGAAAAGTTTACCAAAATTTTGGAATTGAATTGAATTGACTGTTAGAACTGTGAAAATTGTGTTTGATAAGAAAAATTGATAAATTTTGCATGAGTAATGTAATTATGTTTATTTGGAAAATATTTCGATTTATAATCATCACTGGACATATTTAATGCTCTACATATAGTTGTTACTGCGTGTAGATTCTGAAGAATAACTGAAGCAATAGTATACAAATGAGCTAATTTTGCCAGAACAAAAGATAGTTAGAAATTATCTTTTTGTATTGGTATGTATATATTTGTAATTGTTGAAGGAAAAGAATTGGTCTGTATTGATACAGTATTTGTATATATGTAATTATGTGATTGGCAGGTAGTGGATGAATTGTGTATGTTTGAAATAAAATTGATAATGTATGGAGGAAGAGAATATATTGTTTATGAACTGTTGTGCCCTTAAGGGGTTGTGGAATTATTTGTGTTTTAAGGGGCTAGTCCAGTTTATAACCTTTATATTACCGGATTTTTGTAAAATAAATAGTAAAATTTAACAGTTATCGGTTAACGACAAGTTATATTTGTTAACATTAATAATGGATAAGAATTGATAATTTATGAATTATTTGGTTAAGTGTATAATTGTTAAGATAAAAAAAATTCAGCTAATCGCTTAAATTTTTAGATTTGTAATAGTAAGGATGGTACACCGCAGAAAAAAAAATTTGAGAATTTTTCGTTTGGTTCGAATCGAGTTCCCGTCGGATAAGGTATTTCCCACCCCGTGATCATCCCTAATGGTGTTTGGAAGTTCTCATCTTCATTTATTTTCCGTGTAAGCTTCTTCGTTCATTTATTTGTTCTCGTCATACCTAGTGTGTTTTGTTTTTATTTATATCCTTGAAAACAAATCCATTTAACACTTAAAAAAATGCAACAAAGAATAAGAAGAATATGTTGGTAGAGGTTAGCATCTGTTAGGAAAATAGGGGTTTGATGTAAATAAAATTAAGGGGAACAAAGACTTTGAATCAGTCCTAAGAAATTTAAAAGTAGAATTAAATTTATTTGCTTGGTGTTTTGAATTTCTGCTCTATTAAATTTATTTGTTTGCTGTCATGATTAGCTCCTCAAAATGGTTGTTATGCTCCTTGTACTTCTGGCCATTAGTGCAAAAATACGTCATATATTTCAACAATCCTTCCTAAATTTTGGTGTTATATCCAATTTTCTTTATCTTAATTTAAAGTATTAATTAAATAAAAGCACATAATCTAGTCCTAATCCTGATTTTGTTTGGTACTGGTTGTTAGATGGCGACAATTGGAAGAGTATTAACAGTCAATAATTAGAAAAACAACCGCTTTCTCTGCATATAGAATAAACCTTGTGAGCTGTCATTGCTCATCTACATTGTCTTCCAAATTTTAGATTAGTTTAGTTTTACATCTTCGGTCAGGATTAATTGCATCATATTAATAAATGGAAAAAGGTCAAAAATTATTGGACATGATTTGCTCTAATATAATATTTTAGTCCTTTCTTCAATTTTGTGTGTGCATGTCTGTGTATATATGTATATATATAATTTTAGTTTTTTTGTCTTAATTATTTAATTTAATTCTTATAAAAATTAATATTTATTTTTTTATTTTTAGATTTTCAAAAAATACATTTGGAGTATAATATTAATATAGTAAAATATTTCTGCACTTTTCAATTCTTTTGTATTATTTTTTTATGTTTTAGATGAAGTTATTTAATTATTTTTCGTTTATATGGATGCAAATATAAGGGGTTGGATTCGTGAGAATAATGTATTTAAAGTTATGTTGTAATAATTTAAATGTATATTTTTTAAAAAAAATTGGAGGACATTTATTGTATTTTTAATTATAGGTTATGTTGTATTTATTTTTAATTTGTGTTTTTTGGTGTAATTTTTAAGTTATGTTGTATGTATTTTTAATATATATTTATTTATTATAGATAAAATTTATGTATATTAAATGATTTTATTTTGTTGGATATATAAGCTAATTTAGGTTAAAAATTTAATTAAAAAAAACTCATATTTGACCTAAAATCGATTGAATCAAATCGAATCGATCAAAATTATTTCGATCCATTCGAATTTTGATTTTAAAAATTTTGATTTTGATTTGATTTTTATATTTTACAAACTTCGATTTTCAGTTTTTTT
Organism: Excoecaria agallocha; assembly: GCA_037975025.1. Taxonomy (NCBI): domain Eukaryota; kingdom Viridiplantae; phylum Streptophyta; class Magnoliopsida; order Malpighiales; family Euphorbiaceae; genus Excoecaria; species Excoecaria agallocha. The sequence continues at coordinate 123,146,451 of CM075806.1, read as the reverse complement.
GATTCGATTCAAAATCAAACAAATCGGTCCTTTGACACCCCCTTACTTAGCACATTAAAAGAAAATAAATAAAATAAAATAAAAGTGTTAGTTGGACCATAGAAAATAACCAGAAGAAATAAACCAAAACTAGATTTCTACAAGAATATTGACTTTACAAATTAACCAGATTCCCACAATAGCCTTAGGATTTTCCACTTATTATCAAGAATGCCATTTTACGTCCGGGCCGAGTCAAATCGATGACGAAGCTAAAACAGCTCACTTTTCCTTTTTCCTTTCTTTTCTATTTTTGACACATGTGATGAATAAAAACGAGTGCGTCTGTGCATGTGTTACAATCCCGTGTACCTATATTTCTTCAAGCCAGATCATTTAAGAATCTCGAGTCAAATCAACTCTGCCATCTTTTCTGCTTTCTCTTTTTTCAATGGCACAAGTTTAATAAATAACCCAACTTATTATCCTATAATCCAAATATTTCTGATATTAAAATTGAAAATACAATCGAACACATTCTAAAATCCATCTAAATCATATTTTTCTGATAAGATCTGTTAGATTTTTTGAAATAACTGAACAGTTCTAATAGAAATATTCTCATAAGACGTTCAGATTTTGATAAGTTGTAATAGAGGTTCTTATGAGGTTGCTAGACCTTAGTTTTGCTAGTTTCATGATTTGGGATTCTTATCCCTTATGTAATTCTGTTCCTTTGGTTTAATTGGAGCTGTTTTGTTTTCTGAAAAAAAAGACCGGAACAACACTTTAAAAAGAAAACAAATACTTAAAATTCTAATTACAAGACGTTCATATTAAGTAAACATCACAGATATATTCAAAGTGACAAATTAAATTCCCCATTTTATTTTACAGTATATAGTACTTAATTAAACACAAACAACCATGGAAAGGTTGCCCTCATCTGTGATATGGAAATTGACTTTATGACGGCTGATACCTTAACACGGTGGCATGTCCGGCGGCGGAGGCAGCATACGTTCTTCAGGAGCTTTGCCCTCTTTCACTATGATTACTGTTTCCATTCCCCATGACATGTGACGTTCTAAATGGCAATGCATGAACCACACTCCTATAAAATACAGACCAAAGTATCAATAAATTATGATGTATAGTTGTTTAGAAATTATGATGTATAGTTATTTAGTTGATTTTTGTTCCAACACCCCATTACTTATTTTACAAAAATATTCTATGTTGGTTGCATTTTGATTTTGTGTTAATTTATTGCAATCCTAAAAAAAAAACTAGTTCTGTTGTAGTTCAAGTTTTATCACCATTTTTTTTTTGAAATAGATAATAACTTTCTTTTTTCTGAGTTATCATTTTAAATTTGTAATGAAAATGTATTCAAATATTACGATCTCAATAATAATAATAATAATAATAATAATAATAATAATAATAATATGTAACATGAAAACTATATATAATAGAAGTTAGTTTAAAAGGAAAAAACAAAATCCTAATTGAAAACTTATTATAACCGAAGAGTTAAAAATTAAAAGTTGTGGTGTTCAAAAGATTGAACGAGGTGATAGAAATTATTACCTTTTTCTTTAACTAGAAATTTTAGATTTAAACTTTGTATTTGAAGAAATATGTGCTCAATACGCACCATTTATGTGTTTTGTATTTATTAGTTTTCTGTTTTGTTTTCTTTTCTTCACGTGTTAGTCATTAGTTATACTCACGTGATTCTTATTAGAGATGGTTAGTTAGTTTTACCCTAGCTAATGTTTCTATATAAGTGATACTCTGTTTTCGTTTTACTTAGCAGAGTGAAATAAGAAGTTTCATTCATTCATTGTTCTCTCTGGTTTTGATAATGATGTTTAAGGTTTTGAAAGGGATACAACTATTCTCAGATTCTAATTCTAACTGTGCATATCTTAGTTTACGATTCAGTTCTACTTAGCTGTACAGGTTGTTAGATATCTTCTCTGATAGTTGTACAGGTAGTTAGAGTTCTATGTTGATAGCTGTACAGGTTGTTAGTGTTGCTAGTGTTCTATTCTGATTTCACTGCTTGTAACGCTGCTGTATATAAATTCATTACTCAATAACAAATTTGTGTGTGGTGTTATTCTCACATGGTATCAGAGCTGTAGAAGGTTTAAATACCAATCTTAACATGTCTAACACCACAGCCGATATCTCAACCTCCTCCACTTCAATACCGTCTATGACTATGCCCACCTTTTCTTCAAATCTCTCTCACCACCTCTCCATTAAACTTAATTCAACAAATTTCTTGTTATGGAAAACACAGCTCACTTTAGTTCTCAAAGGCTGCTGTTTGTTTGCTCATGTTGACAATGGTGATACCCCTCCACTTGGTAGTGATGAATTTAAAATTTGGGAGCAACAAGATCATCAAATTCTGTCTTGGATATTTTCTTCCATTTCGGAAAAACATGTTGCCCCAAATTATTGGAGCTACAACAGCCAAACAAGCTTGGGACAAGCTTCATGCCGCTTACTCAGTTGGCTCCAGACCACAAGTTCGTAATTTTTGACAGCAGCTCTTGACTCTCAGGCGTGAAAATGATAGTATCACGACCTACATGCAGCGGGACAAACATCTATTCGATCAACTAGCTGCCCTACAACATCCTATGGCTAATGATGACTTCATTGATTGTGTTTTGGCAGGTTTAGGATCCGTTTATAGGCCCTTTGTTCGTGCCTTGGAGGCACGTTTAGAGTCCATCAGCTTTGACAATCTCTTTGGATTGTTACTTATTGAAGAGTCGCAGTAGGCTAGGGACAATCCAGCTGATGATTTCCCACCTACAGCTCACTACACTAGCCGCAACTCAAATCGCGGTAGAGGACGTGGGAGGCTCAATCGTGGTGGTCGTTCCTCTTCCTTTTCTGGTATAATGTCCAATCCACCATCTAACTTCTCTTCATCACCTGCTCCACTGGACACAAGTTCCATTATATGTCACAACTATAAGGGACAAGGCCACTTCTCCCGTGTTTGCCCTTCACCCAAGCTCCCTAAAGATACCCGCAACCAATCTAAACCGGCCTCTCATCTTGCCACTGCCTCCTCTTCTTCACATCAACCATGGGTCATGGACACTGGGGCTACACATCATCTCACCTCAAATTTAGAAATCTTCCTGTTCACTCTGAATATCAAGGGCCTGAAGAAGTCACTCTAGGTAATGAGTCTACTATTCCTATTCACTCTACTGGTTCCTTTAATTGTTACATTAATGGTTCCAATCTTTCTTTTCGTGATGTTTTATTTGTACCTTCAGCTTCTCAAAATCTTGTTTCCGTTCGTTCTCTCACTAAATCTAACAATATTTCCATTGAATTTTTTGCTGACCATTTTTTGATAAAGGATTTGGCAACGAAAGCAACATTGCTACGCGGTCGGAGTAAGGATGGACTGTACTATCTTCCACTCTCTCCTTCTTCACCTATTCAAGCTCACCTCGCATCAGTGACTACTTGGCATGCTCAACTTGGACATGCTGCAGTTCCTGTAGTCAAGAAATTACTAGCTTCAAATTCTATTGTTGCTTCCTTTGATAAACTTAATAATGGAATATGTCATGCTTGTTTGGTTAGCAAGATTCATAAATTGCCATTTTCTCGATCTACTTTTTTAGCTAAACAACCTCTTGAACTCATTTGTTCAGATGTATGGGGTCCATCCCGGATTAAATCTATTGATGGTTTTTCTTATTATGTTATCTTTTTTTATCACTTTAGCAAATATTCTTGGATTTATTTTCTTAAACACAAGTCTGAGGTGCTTAGTACCTTTATTAAATTTCGTTCAGTGGTTGAAAGATATTTTGGTCTTCCTATCAAGTCCTTTCAGGCTGATTGGGGTGGGGAGTATTGTGCCCTTACTAAATACCTCATTCAACATGGGATTACTCAACATTCTTCTTGTCCCTATACTCCTGAACAAAATGGTTGTGCTGAACGTAAGCATCGCCATATTGTTGAGTCTGCTATTGCTATGCTAAATCATGCTAAATTACCTGTTAGTTTTTGGTCATATGCATTTGATGTTGTGGTTTATCTTATAAATCGCACTCCAGCTTCAACTATTTCTTTTGATATTCCGTACAATAAATTATTTGGTCATATGCCTGATTACAGTCAGTTACAAATTTTTGGTTGTCTCTGCTATCCGTGGCTTCGTCCTTATAGTTCACATAAACTTGAATCCCGTTCGACTAAGTGCATTTTTCTGGGTTATAGCAAATTACACAAAGGATACAAATGTTATAATCCTTTAACTCACAAGGTGGTTATCTCATGCCATGTGCTTTTTTGCGAGCAGGATTTTCCTTTTGAGGCTCTCCATCGTCAAGCCACCAGTCTCCATGACTCATTGCCACCTCTCTTGCCCACTCTATCTGTCACTTTCCAGCTACTTGCCCAGCCTTCCACTTCTGCCTCCCATCCATCCACGTGTTCCCCAACCAACAATCAAGCACCGCCCAACAGCTCCTTACCATGCTCTGTTCCACCTGTCCCTGATATTCCCACCACTCAGCCTGTGTTACCTCAGTAACCACCGCCCTCATCCCAGCCTACTACTCAATTATGCTCCACTGACCTTCCAGCAGTGCCCTTAACAGTTGATCTCCAACAGTTTGGTCCTCTAGCTTCTTCAACTGGAGCATCGAACCCGGCTTCATTTCCTAATACTGCATCCAACGCTACAGCTCCTTCAGGATCTAGGATGATAACCAGATCCCAGACTGGTTCATTAAAACCAAAAGCACTTATTTCTCATACGCTAGAAGATGATCCAACTACATATTTACAAGCATCTAAACATAACAGCTGGCGGCAAGCTATGGCGACTGAGCATCGTGCTTTGCTTGCTAATGAGACTTGGGACTTGGTCCCACCCCCTGCTGGTGCTAATATTGTGGGTTGTAAGTGGGTTTACAAGACTAAAACATTGCAGGATGGGTCGGTGGAACGGCACAAAGCCAGACTTGTGGCCAAAGGCTTTCATCAACGCCCAGGATTAGACTTTACTGATACCTTCAGTCCTGTTGTGAAACCCACCACAATTCGATTGATCCTCACGTTGGCAGTTTCTCTTGGTTGGCAGGTTTTGCAGTTGAATGTATCCAATGCCTTCTTACATGGTGACCTTGATGAGGTTGTTTATATGGAGTAGCCCAAAGGATTTGAGGATCCTTCTTATCCTCACTATGTTTGCCGATTGAAGAAATCATTGTACGGGTTAAAGCAAGCTCCAAGGATATGGCATGAAAAGCTTACTACTACTCTTCAATCCTTCGATTTTGTGGGTTCTAAAACAGATTATTCTCTATATTATTTGGTCTCTGGTGCTGTTCGATTATACTGTCTTATTTATGTGGATGACCTCCTGCTCACTGGCAATGATTCTAAACTTATGAACCAATTATTGGCATTTCTTGAACAAAAATTTGCCATTCGCAATCTGGGAAAACTCTCCTATTTTCTGGGCATTGAGGCTGTTTGGTCCAATGACAGTGTGCTTCTCACTCAGTCCAAGTATACTAAAGCTATCCTAACTAAGTCCAACATGTTGGCCAGCAAACCGATATCCTCTCCAACTAATCCAGCGGATAAATTGGCTCCTGCAAATGGTGATCCTTTCTCTGATCCTAGCTCCTATCGCAGCATTGTAGGCAGTCTCCAATATCTCACATTCACAAGACCCGATATTGCATTTGCTGTTAACAAAGTGTCTCAATTTATGCACGCACCCACTGCCCATCATTGAAGTGCAGTTAAACGTATTTTAAGGTATCTAAAGGGCACTCTTGATTATGGTTTGTTCTTCTCCAAAACAAACGTTTCTCAATTACATTGCTTCACTGATGCCGACTGGGGTGGATGTCTGGTTGACCGCAAATCCACCACTGGTTTTGCAATTTATCTTGGCAGTTGTCTCATTTCCTGGTCGTCTCGTAAGCAGCGAACAATCTCTCGCTCCTCCACTGAGGCTGAGTATAGGTCGATTGCTTCTGCAACATCTGAACTAAGTTGGATACTTATGCTCTTAAGTGAAATTGGTTTTCCCTTAACTCAGCCTCCGATTCTATGGTGTGATAACCTTAGTGCAGTTTATCTTACTGCCAATCCTGTCTTTCATCGACATAGTAAGCATCTGGAGATCGATTTTTATTTCGTTCGTGACAAAGTAAAATCCAAGTCACTTATTGTCCAGTATATCTCCACTGAAGATCAGACTGCTGATATCCTTACCAAACCTTTAACTAAAGGACGGTTCGAGCTTCTACGGGACAAGCTGAGAGTACGGTCCCTCCCTCATCAGCTTGCGGGGGGGTGAAAGGGATACAGCCGTTCTCAGATTCTAACTCTAACTGTACATATCTTAGTTTACGATTCAGTTCTACTTAGCTGTACAGGTTGTTAGATATCTTCTCTGATAGCTGTACAGGTAGTTAGAGTTCTACGTTGATAGCTGTACAGGTTGTTAGTGTTGCTAGTGTTCTATTCTGATTCCACTGCTTGTAACGCTGCTGTATATAAATTCATTACTCAATAACAAATCTGTGTGTGGCGTTATTCTCACAGGTTTGAACAGTATTCAACATTTTTAAATACTAGGGAGAATTTTTTTTTTTTTGCAGGTTTATCTAGTATAAATTCGAATTAACAAGAAAGAAGATTTTAAATATAAAAAAAGAAAGGAAAAAAAGCTATAATAACCCTTAAATGTTTCCATCAACACGGTCTATGACTCGGCAAAAACAATGATCTTATAAGCCGGCTAATTAACATATAATTTGCCTATTAATCACACATAGACTTGTTTGTGATGTCTAACCAACAAAAATGTTAATCAAGTGGCTAACTTCTTATGAAAATCTATGAAGTTTTCAAGATTTAGAATAAGTAAAATAGGGTACATACCAGGGTTATCTGCCTTGAATCTGATAGTAGTCCAGCCATTAACGGGCACAGCAATGGTATTTTGAAGAGGAGGATCAACAAAATTATAATTTAAAGGATCCTTAGCTGGATCAAAATTCCCAAATCCACTTCCAACAACATAGAAACTATAACCATGTTGATGCATTGGATGATCGCTAGCTCCTGCTGCCACATTTGTCCCTTGAAATATTATCTCTACATTTGATCCATACTCGATCATTTTCACTTGTGTATCTCGCTTTGCTAACTTGAGATACAATGGCAAATCTTCAGCAGTAAAATTGAAGAACAATGGCGGAACATTCGGAAATCTATTCCCAAAAACTCCATTTATTCTATAATAATAAGCTTCTAAAATATCAATTGTATCCGGCATCACAAAGCTAATATTGTTCTCACTCGCAGCCAGTCTTGTTCCGTTGGGGCCAGCACAAGAATTATTCGGACATGGAAATGTGTTAATTGAAAGTGTAATAAACATTCTTGTACTTATGTTCGATGGAACATCAATAGGATCTACTAGGCTTCTAAACTTAGCAGTGAAATTATATGATGCATTTGTGTCATTGTAATAAGGAAGATTAGGTAACAAAGGCGGCGAAGAAGACGAGTAGTTGTTGTATTTGACGATGGCGGTGGTGGTTGTGTTATCAATTTCAAGGCCGACGACGGCGGAATAGGCTCTGGCCGCCATGTAGTAGCGGTTGTTTGGTGGTTGGTTTGCAGTTAATAAGAGATCAATGGTTTCGCCAGGCGATATTACTATATAATCAGACACAAATGGCTTTAAGTAGCTTGCATCTGATGCTACAATTGTAAGATTGTGTTCTGCTATGGAGAAGAAGAGCAGGTCTTGAAGGGCAGCGTTTATTATTCGAAGAAGATATGTCTTCCCATAATCAACGTTGAGCTTGAAAGTTTCTGCATATATAATTAGTAATCATATATGTCTAATGTTACCATTAAAATAAATTTTACAGCTAAATAAATATTTTAATAATTTTCAATTAATTAGAGTCTTAGAATAAAAAAATTACCTTCTGATTTCTGAACCTAATATTAACTTGTTTGCTTTATCAATTGGACAACCATGCCTAAGTTAGATTTTCTTCTAATAAAGATTCTACTTTTAATTGGTTGGTCAACAATGATATAGTGTTCTTTTACTCTTTCTTCTCCAAATCACCCACTATCTTGATGATAATTAAAAAAAAAAAAATTCTGATGACCTTCTCGATTCGTGTTGACTTTTCAAGATTCAAACTAATTAGATTTAACTTGTGAAGTAGGTTAATTGGCAGGCAATTAAATTTAAGTAAATATACAGTAACTATATTTTCCTAATTAAAATAACAAAAGATTAGGTATATTTCCCTAAAGGAAATTTGTATCTACGTACTTTTAGGAGTGGATATACAATTATACTTATACCGTTGAATAACTTTTTAACTTATTTTTTAAATTCAGTCCATTAATATTAATTTTTTAAAAATAAAATTTAAATTCATTGTATTGTTAACTAGGTACTGATTAATAAATTAAATATATACAGTTACTCATTAAAAAAACTAAATATATACAGATTATCCTATTTTTTATAAAAAATATATTCATAAAATTAAATATAACTTCTAAATATTTTAAATATAAAAAAAAATTAAAATGAAGTTGTCAAAATTTAGTGTCAATACAATAAAAAAAATTATATAAACACTCTACAATTCAATAAAAAATTATTTAAGATTAATTTATCACTCATCAATGTCAACAAGTGAATGGTTTTCGGTATACTTGTCAAAATTTGACCCGATTCATATTTTTTTTATCCAAATCCAACCTAACCCGTTTAACTTGTCTTTATCTCACTCAACCTGGCCTGTTAGGGTTTTTATAATTTTATAATTTATTTTTATCTAATATAAATATAGGACCTATTTTTTATAATTTATAATGCATAATTAATCTTTTTATTTTTAATGAACAAATTTTAAAAAGACAACAAATTATGTCATAAATCTTGATCAATTTGGGTTATCACTCAATCCATTTATCACGCCGCAAAATTTTGGCCCGTTTATGATTTGATTCGGTTGTTGGGTCTAATTTTCGGTAATCAAATTATAAAATATACTTGTATTTATATAGAGTATAATGGTTATTTCAAATATAAAAATTATTTTTATAGACCATATATATGTGTGAAAAGTTATATATAAGAATCGGTTAATTAGACATTAAATTCAGTTTAAATACATATTAATTATAATTTTTAACAATTAAAGTTCGCATTTCCATTCAATTGAATAAGTTAACCGCGCATAGACCATTTTAAACTCGATTTTGGCCATGAATTTAATGGTTTTCTTGGCTTTTTATTATTCAACTGTATCCAATTCTATATAATATTGTTGGATTTTTTAGTGCTTTAAGGATTATTTTAATATAGTAAAAACTATTTCTTTTAAAAAAAATGAAAATTATAAATAAAATTTTGTGAGAATAAGAACTTACCTGGTTTGGAGCAAGGATAAAGATCGCCAGGTTGACCATTGATAGTGTAAGCATCAGAAATATTAGGGTCTCCACCAGACTGAAGAAATGTATCATAAAGCTCCTCTATTCCTTCCTTCCACCACTCTCCTACATTTATTTTAATAGGCATTATCCAATCGCAGTCATTGGTCAATTTATATGTTAATCTTTTCTAATTATCTACAATTATATACTGATTCCATATCATTAATGAGTTTTTTTTTATTCTGGCATTAAAAAGCCCACTAGCTTTAAATTATTTTAATTTGAGTTGAGTTGTCACCGGCATTGCTTTATCCATTCATAAAATTCAAAATTAAAATTTTATTTAAAAAAAAGTGTTAAATCATTTAAATCAATCAATATTAATTATTAATAACTTTTATTTATTAGTGTTTGAGTGATTTTAGGGAAGAATTTCATATATTGAGACGTTGACATTTACATCAATTCCACATTTTAAAATGCAATTTTGATTTCAAAAAATTATGAGAAGTTGTATAAATAACAATACTAAATATTTAACGTATATGCATGATCATGAACCAACGCATGCATAATAAGCATTATTAAGACCAGGTAGTGGTATCGATGAAAAAAGAACTGCTTAATGGCAATTAATTAAAATATATAGCTGCCACGTAGAAAGAAATTACAAAAAATACCATCATTTTTATAATTACCTGTATAAATTTTCTTATGTGGCAGCATACAATTAGTTTAATTCAAGAACAATCTTTTGGATCCAGTTTAAGAAAGAATTTTCTTATCATAAACTACCAAACTCATTATTATTATTATTATTATTATTATTATTATTATTATTATTATTATTATTATTATTATTATTATTATTATTATTATTATTATTATTATTATTATTATTATTATTATAATATGGAGACATAAGCGAAAAGAACAAAAACGACTAGGGCAGTATCAACCTGGCAAGGAAACGCCCCTCAGCCTGATGGCGGCGGAACAAAATCAATAAAAGATAACTTCTGAACTTGGAACACACTTATAATTGTATAATATTAATATTCCAACTTGAAACAATATCTAAACTCATTTTCATTAGTAAAATTAATAATATTAAACTTGAAGCACCTAAAGAGATAATTAAAATCATATTATATTATTATTTCAATATAAAAACTCGTGACAAGTGAATTGTTGAGAATTCATTGTCTGAAAGCAACGTTTATTTCAATATATATATATATATATATATGAAAAATAAAAGTGTACCTAAAATAATAGGAACTTCTGCATGAGGCTTAGGGAAAGGATAGTAACTTCCTTGGTCAGGATAAATAATAATAGCTCCATGCACAGTTGCCCTTGTAAAATTAGTGTGAGCATGCCACCACAAAGTTCCTTCCTCCGTAGAAAATATGATTTTCTGGCTAAAGTTAGCTCCAGGTTTAATTGGACATTGTGTTATATATTCAGGACCATCCCCCCATGGATTTCTTGGTTGTTTTACTCCATGCCTGTTAAATAATTCGGTAACAATATATATTTTAAAACTACTATTGAATTATAGAGTGCAGAGAATTTAATTACCAGTGAATGGTAATATTATAATCGCCCTTGTTATAGATATCAACTATGACTGTTTCCCCTCTGGTAACATGCAGTGTTGGTCCTGGAAATTTGCCATTTACTGTAAGGATGTTCTTTGTGCTGCAAAGTCTTGTATAAGGAGCTTCTTCGACCTGCAACAACAATAATAGTAAGAATGAGATACTAAGTGTGCGTATGATGCACCTGAGAAGTAGTCAAGATGATTGTGCATGTCAATTGTAACAAGATTCCTAAGTTTTAGTCGATATTTCATCATCAAAACTTAGGTATAGCTAAACTTAGCTAGAAAGAAATGTTAGCATATTACAAAACAAATTTGGTTAAGATTTGGAATCCTGATGAGATTCACATTGTAAAGTGACATATATATACATATACTAATTAAGAACATGATACTCACTACAAATTTATAGCGAACTGTATCAGCTTCACAAGAGAGCAAAATGGCTAAGATAAGAAACATTAAAACTTGCCACTGAAAAATCTTCATGACTAAATGCATTTCTTGGCTTATGATGAATTGTATGGAGTTTGAGTAACCATTTCGTAGGTTGTATATATAGACAAGAAGTGGAGCAAAATAGCATAAGTAGCTGATGCCGGCGTCAGCTCTTTGAAGTGTCGAATCTTGTCATTATCAGAATTCAAGAATACACGTTTCTTTCTGTAATTTTTAATTAATTATGTTATTATAAATACCTAATATATATGACCACTTCATTTTTCTCTTCCAATTATTTGGAATTAATTTCCATCATTTTGTCATATTATGCACGTCACTACAATTTTTAAAGATAAATAAAATTAATGAATCAAAAGAAACATTAATTTAAGCCAATGGATTGTTTTTAGCTTTCTGAGTTTTTCAATTGTTTTTCCTTTAAAATTTTGAGTTCTAATCTTGAAAGTTTCAATATATATCTTCAAACCTTATTGCCCCAACTCCAGGTGAAGAAGAAGCAAATTAAATGGATGTGAATCATTTGGTATCGTTAGTCATCTGATAACTCAAATTTCTTTTATTTATAATTTATATTCTATCTTATGGAATATGGGTATATAAAAAATATTGTACACATGTTGGGAATGTCAAGAAGGAGAGTTTCAATATATTTCATTCACACACGTTTACAGGGAGTACAACTCTGTTTTTATAGTAGGTAAAATACAATATAAACTAATTGTAATTTAAATAAGATACAGAGATATAAGGGGAGATATCTTAGCTAACAAACTAAGTTTGAAAGGTTCAACTTATATGACTTAATACCCTCCGGCAAGCCAAAGGTGGGTGAGATTGAAGTCTCAGTTTGGAGCAGTGTTGATCAAACAAGCGAAATCCCAGTGGCTTGGTAAATATATCACCAAGTAGATCTTTTGTGGAAAGAAAGGAAATCTGAATATTACCCAAAGCAACCTATTCACGAACAAAATGGTAATCAAGTTCTATGTGCTTCGTGCGAGCATGAAAGACTGGATTGGAGGAGAGATAAATGGCTTCAATGTTATCACACCATAGAACCGCTGGTTTAGAGGAAAATGAACCAATTTCATGCAAAAGAGACTAAAGCCAAAGAAGTTCAGCTGTGGTATTTGCTAGAGCTTTATACTCACTTTCAGTAGATGAACGAGCAATAGTAGGCTGTTTCTTGGCACTCTATGAAACAATAGAGTTACCAATATAAATAGCATACCCACTTGTTGAACGTTTGTCATCAGGACAGCCTCCCTAGTCGCTATTCGAAAAATATTGCAAAGCAACTGAATTATCATTAGAGAAGAAAAGAGAACGATGAAAAGAGTGCTTCAAGTATCGAAGAAGACGCTTGATTGCAGTCCAATGATTTTCAGTTGTTGATGCATATATTAACACAATTTATTAGCAGCAAAAGCAATATCAGGAAGCGTCATGGTTGTATATTGGAGTGAACCAATTTTCTGCCGATAGAGTTCAGGCTCAGCAAATAAAGGGCTGTCATTTTTAGCCAAAATAGGTGAAGTAGCCATCGGGGTAAGACAACCATTTGCATTTTGTAAACCTATTTGGCTAACAAATCACGAATATATTTTTGTTGATGAATGTAGATGCCCGAGTCAGTAGTATGAACTTCAATTCCAAGAAAGAAATGGAGATCACCAATGTCTTTTACTGAAAATTCAGACTTCAACTTGTTGAGAAAATTGTCAATTAATAGAGCACTAGAACCCGTGATAATGATGTCATTCACATAAACAAGGATAAGAACAATGTGACCAGTAGTGCGAAAAATAAATAGAGAAGAGTCGGCCTCAGAGGACTGAAAACCAAGATGACGTAGAAAGCAACTTAACCTTTGAAACCAAGCCCTTGGTGCTTGCTTGAGGCCATAAAGGGACCATTGTAGATGGTAGACATAATCTAGATGAGCAGAGTCACGAAAACATTGAGGCTGTTCCATAAAGACATTTTCTTCAAGAAAACCGTGCAGAAAAGCATTTGAAATATCTATTTGATGCAGCTTTCAGTGCTTTATTGCAGTAAGAGCTAGGATAGTCCGAATTGTAGTAGCTTTAACAACGGGACTAAAGGTCTCTCCATGGTTGACACCAGATTGTTGGTTATAGCCTTTGGCGACAAGCCTCGCTTTGTAGCGAACGATAGAATTATCAGGACTCCGCTTAATGTGAAACACCCATTTGTTGCCAACAACATGCTGATTAGAAGGACATGGTATAAGAGTCCAGGTCTGATTGTCCATAAGAGCAGTGTATTCTTCTTTTATAGCTTTTTTCCATACAGAGAATTTATTAGCTTCAGTGAAGCTGCTAGGCTCAGATTCAGGTAGGGACTAGTTTGGTTGTGGAAAAGAGAGAAGGGCTGTACATTTGGATAATGTAGATGGGCGAAGGTTCATGGTGTGTGTACGAAGAAGTGTAGTTGGTGGAGGTTTTTGCGGACAGAAGAAAGAGGTTAGATCAACAACTAAGTTTAAATTTGAATTTTGATTAGGTGGAGAGAGAGAGGTGGGTAAGGAGGGTGGATCAGAGGAGGCACAATTTAAATTTGAAGGATTGGAAAAATCAGATATATCATCAAAAAAGGAGGAAGGAGAATTTAAATTTAGAAGAGATGATGAGGTAGAGTTGGTACCTGAAGAGGACTGTTGATGGGGACTTGTAATCAGTTTCAACCATGCAGAATAGTCCTTGGCAACTGCTGATTTTGAATCTTGAACCCTTGTGGTAGAGAGATGCTGACAAGGAAATGTAGTTTCATCAAATTTAACATGCCGAGTTATGTAAATTCGATCCTTATCCAGATTAAGACATTTATGACCAAAATGAGAAGTGGAAGGACTAAGATAGACAAAAGCTTTGGTGCAAAATTGAAATTTATGATTATGGTATGGTCTAAGCAAGGGATAAACACAACAACCAAAGATTTTAAGATCATGATAGTTGAGATTTTACCAAATAATCGGAAAAATGGTGAGTGATTATCAAGAGTGGGAGTAAGCATACCATTAATTAAGGCGACAACAGTATCAAAAGAATAAGGCCAGAACCGAAAATTGAAAGAACAATGAGCTAAAAGAGTTAAACTCGTATCGACAATATGACGTATTTTTCGTTTGGCTATTCCATTTTTTTCATATGTGTAAGGACAGACAATACGATGAACAATTCTATGGGTTTGAAAGTATTTATTAAGTCGTTGATATTCCCCTCCCCAATCAGAGTGAACAGCTTGAATAGTTGTTTGGAATTGGGTGTGAACAAAGGCTTTAAAATTAAAAAATACATCATATACATCACTTTTATTTTTAAGAAAGAAGATCTATGAAAACCGAGTAAAATCATCAATGAAACAAACAAAATATTTATATCTAACATTTGAAAGAATTGGAGATGGCCCCCAAACATCAGAATATAATATTTCAAATGGACGAGAGGAGTGATGTTCAACTGATGCTAGTGAAATTTTAGCAAGCTTCCCTAACGAGCAAGACCGACAAAGAGTAGAGGTCTGCTTATTACTAGAAAAGGAAATGTTATTATCTTTTGCTACTTGAAGAATAGTCTTTCTATGAGAATGCCCAAGTCTTGCATGCCAATCATCATAGGAATCTGCCATAAGTGCCAAAGGATGGACTGAAGAGGAAGGAAACTGATACAAGCCACGATCATTCAGTCCTCTTATAAGCTCCTGTTTGGTTTTCTGACATTTAATAGAAAAATAAGATGGCTAGAATTCAAAGAAATAGTTATTATCAATGCAAAAACATTGAACATATATTAAAGGCTTTGAAAATTGGGGAACATGAAGAATATTTGATAAAAGGAATTGATTTGAATGAGAAGGTAAATAAGCAGTGCCATAATGTTTGATTTGCAAACTTTTACCATCACCAACTATGAGTTGATCGGTACCACCATACTGTTGTGGAAGATGTAAAGCATTCATATCTGGTGTAATATGAGCTGTTGCACTAGTATCAGCGATCCAAGGTTGAACATAGCTACCAGCATATTGACCTATGTAAGAAGGGGAAGGAGGTATGGATTGAAAACCCACATGAGCTTGATAAGTATACATATTTGGGGAGGCAGATAGCATAGGACAATTGCCTCGAAAATGGGGCATGGATGGTCGATATTGAGGGAAGTTAATGAATTGTTGATACCGTTTTTGGCAGGTATTAGCAGCATGATTTGCTAGACCACATATTTGACAGATGATTCCTTTTTGGTTTGACTTGTTCCTCCATGGTGGACGAGAAGTCTTATTCTGTTATGGATGAGGAATTGTTACTTGAGTTGGGGTAGAATGAATGGGTGATTTGTAGGAAAAGTAGGTTGTATAAGAAGGCTGTTGTGCTTTGAGAAGAATTTCATAAGCAACCAATTGGCTATGAAGCTCAGCAAAAGTAACAGGTGTTGATCGAAAGGTGAGATTACTAATAATCCCTTAAAATTCTGCTTTTGAAGATGATGGCATTGAATTCTGCTTGAGTCATTGGATGACAAGCTGCATATAGTTCATCAGAGATTGCCTTTGCTTTAAGAAGATAATCCTTAACAGAGAGATCATTTTTCTTCAGTTCCTGTAATTCAATATGCAATTGTAGTTGCTTGTTTTGAGAAATTGCTCCAAATGTATTTTCAAGGGTTGTCCACACTACATAGGAAAAGGTCACTCCATTAATGTAAGGAAAAATAGATTCTGTTAGAGAAGAGAGAATCCAAGAGAGAAGCATTTGATCTTTACGAAACCAAATTTGGAATTCTAGATTTGGAATGGATTGAGGAGGATTATCAGTGCTTAAAATCATTTTTGGTGGAGCTAGATTTGTGCCATCAATAAAGCTCATAAGATCTTGAGAGTTAAGTAATGGAAGAAGCTGAGTTTTCTAAGAGAGAAAATTGTTGAATGATAATTTGATAGAGAAATTGAGTTGGGTTGAAGAAGAAAAAGAAGAAAAATTTGCAGAAGAAGAAGAGAAGGAGGAGGCTGCGTTGCTCATATTTTTTTTAAGACTGAAGCTCTGATACCATGTCAAAAAGGAGAGTTTCAATATATTTCATTCACACATGTTTACAGGGAGTACAACTCTATTTTTATAGTAGCTAAAATACAATCTAAACTAACTGTAATTTAAATAAGATACAGAGATATAAGGGGAGATATCTTAGCTAACAAACTAAGTTTGAAAGGTTCAACTTGTATGACTTAATAAGGAAACTAGTGGAGAATATTGTACATGTGATGGGAAACTACTAGAGGAATTAAAATATAAAGTAGTGAGAAGACAATAATAAAGAAATAATATTTTGCATTTCTTTTTAATATAACGTTGGTCTTACAATGAAGGGTATTATAATTAAGGAAACTTTTCCTGTATGGCAGGACAATTGTCCTTAAATATCGAAGCACAAGGTTTAAAGACTTGCTTTGAAGAGCCCACTCTCCAATGTATTGGAGGACACTAATACTGATTTTATTTTTTTTTTACTGGGGGCATGGCTTTCTTTCCGTTGGCTTTTTACATTTTAGCGATACAAAGTTAACTTCTAGTGATAGTTCATCCAACTTTTAGTGACAACCGTGGATTTTTAGCAACATTTACCCAGACTTTTTGCGACATTCCTCTAACACTGAGGCGGTTCTATATACTTTTTAGCTACAGAAAACTTGATTTTGCAGACAAATAAGTCAACATAGTGACAGAAACATGGACTTTTAGTGTCTACTTTCAAACTTCTGGAGACCGACTAAGGTTTAGCACTCCATTGTGAACATTTGGCGACAATTCTCCGATATTTAGTCATAGAATTTTTAGTGACAGTAACAATTTTTTTATGACAGGGTGAATGTTTAGCACATTATTTGTTTTAGCGATAAAATTACATTTTTTTGCAATTGTTCCTTGAACATTTAGTGACAGTTTTGTCATTTTTGCGACACTTATGCAGACTTTATCACAATTTCTTGACTTTTAGCGACAGTTATTTTGCATTTAGCTACATTTTTTGATATTAGTGACAGTTTTGTAGATATTTTAGCAGTTTTTATACTTATAGCAACTATTTTTAGAGTTTAGCAACTGTTTTGTGAATTTTTTGGTGCCTCTCTTTAGCATTTTAGCAACTGATGATCACCTTTAGCAATGGGATCTTTGCCGTTTAATGATGGCTATATAGTTTTAGTGATTATGTTTTCGTATATAGTAGCGATGTAATCTTTCCTTTTAGTGATGGATAAGTTTACAAAATAATTGGTTTTAAAAAAAATTCTCAAATATTTTTGTTTATGCTTTATAATATATGAGCCCAGTATAGAAATTAAGTTTTTTTTTTAAATCATGAATAAAATATATGCAATTATGATATATATCAAAAACAATTTATTAAGTGTAAAATAAATGCACACCTGACTAATATTAATTAAAAAAATTAAAGGTTTATAAATTTTTAGTTTTCATTTTTTAAATTCAAAAACTATTTTTAGTTTTTATTGTTTTTTTAAAAAATAATTTTATATATTTAAAAACTATAACATACTTTTTTAATTATTAATATATATTATAATAATAATTTTGGTGGTAGTGGCGAAAGTGACGGTGTGGTGGTGGTAGTGTTGGCGACAGTAGCGATGGTGGCGGGTGACGGCAATAGCAGTGGTAATAGTGCAATAGCGGTCTGATGGTGGTGAATTTGATAGTAGTGGCAACAATCTAGTGGTGGTGGCAGTCTAATGGTGATGGCAACAGCGCCGGCAGTGATGTCTAGTGGTGACGACAGTGATGGCGGCAATGGTGGTGATGATAAGGATAAAATAATTAAATTGTTGATAAAAGCAAAATCCTAAAACAACATTTTGAAATTTTTTAATTTCTATTTTTAATGTCAAAATCATCTTTTTAAATTTTTGAAAAAATCAAAACGGAAAGAAATCTGTTAAACATGTTTTAATCTTACTTTTTTTAGAAAAACAAAAAATAAAATATTTTCCAAATGCACTCTAAATAAACCAATTTTTTCCAATAAGATTGGAACATTTGATTTAATGGTTAGGGCAAGCTTATGAGGTAAAATTTAGAGATTTTTTTAAAAAATAATATTATTTTCATAAAATTTTGAAATTTAATATTACAGTATAAATATTTAAAATTTTAGGGTGCGTTTGGGAATAATTTTGTTTTTGGTTTTTGATTTTTTTTCTTAAAAATAAAATAAAAACATGTTCGGCAAATTTGTTTTCATTTTCATTTCTACAAAAACTTAAGAAGTGATTTTGGCAACAAAAACAAAAATTAAAAATCTTTAAAATGTGATTTTTATGATTTTATTTTTATCAATAATTTAATTATTTCATTCTTATTATCACCACCGCTACCATCACCACACCACCGCCACTACCACATTCACACCACCACCTCCACCGTCGCCACCGTCACCACCACCACACTACTGCTGCTACTGCCACCACGCCATCATCGCCACCGCCACGCCGTCGTCGCCACCACACTGCTGTCGCCACTACCACTTCCGCCGCCATCACCACCAATGCAGCTACCATCTTTGTCATCACCATCGCCACCATACTATTACTATTTTATGATTCAGTTGTGTGCTCGCAATATTCATACGCGTAATAAATTATTATTTTTTTTAAAATATATAAAAAGAACAATAAAAAATAAAAAATGGCATCTGAAGATGAGAATAAAACGTAAAAATGGAGTAACTTGGTTTGCAAACCGTAAATAATTTTAAAATAGAGTTAAAATAAGAAAAAACATAAGGACCATTTCCTGTTTCATCATTCCTTTTTTTTTTTTTTGTGGATTCCAACTTTTGATGGAAAATTGGGATTGTCAGTATATATATTTTCAATTTTCTTTTAAAGAAAAAACCAAGACACCCGGCAATTAATTAGTGTGCCGAACTTGGTAAGAATTCTGACCCAACGGTGATCCTACAATGTTAAAATTCGGCATTTTTTTATTACAATTTTTCTATTTCCTCCATGAATTTCATAACATCATCAGGACAAAATTACACCTTTACCTCATTTTAAATTAAAAGTGTGAAACAAAAGTCATATTTTTATTTTAAGTAGGAATTTTATCAATGTAATAAACTAATTTATCAAATTAATAAACTAAAATAATAGTAGTAAAAAATATTATGTTTATAATTTTTTTTTTTAAAAGGAAGTAGAGTAGAAAAAAAGTCCATGGACGCTGCACCTGCTTACCAATTCAATTAATGAAAGGGGATGGAACACAAGTAATGTAATTCAATTGCAGAGTTTGGTGTAAACCCATCTTATGTACTCTTACAATAATTGATTGTTTATTGAGTATGGGAAACATTACTTCTAGTTTGGGAATACAGATTGACATTTTCCATTGGCCTGATAGTCATCCAATAAAAAAATCTTGACTCCACTTAATAAATTATCAATTTTACCTTCAATAGGATTTCATAACTGAAAAAATGTACCATGTTCATCGAATTTTGGCACTTATAACTAAATTATCATCAAATTTTGGCACTTAAAATAAATTATCACAACAAAATAATTTGTAACATAAAAATCATTAAATTTTTATTTTATTTCAATTAAATTAAAAAAGATCAAAAAATTCATTTTCCATCGCCGGAATGAATTATTGGTGACCCAAATAGTACTAGTAAAGAACTCAAAATTTTGGGCACTTAAATAATAATATGAATAATAAATAAATAATTTATAATGAAATAGTATTTATAAATCAAAATCTAAAGTAATAGAATGCGTATAAAATGAGTTGATTGGGGAACAAATTGTGAAGAACCTTGGAAGAAAATATTAAAGAAATATCAAAGAGGGTTAAATGGGAAAATAGAAAGGACTAGAATGAAATTTAACCAACAAAAATATGCCCTCTATACTAGCAAAACGACACCATTTTGATACCTCCCTCTTTTCCTTCATTTTCCTTTCTTGTGTTTCACACCCACTTAAGAGAAAACTTAAATTTTCCCCAAGGGTCCAGCAAATTCCATCAGTGCCTCCCTATTCATAACCACCACCTCTGTTCCTTCTGTCAGCTGCCAATCACTAACTTTCCTTCTTCCCTTTTTCTCTTCTTTTCCTTTGGATTTTGTAGGAGAATAGTGGCCCTTGCTGCATTTCCTTCTTTAGTAGCCCAACCCATCGATCTTCCTTACTCTGTTAACCATCAAAGCTCCACCGGTCCCTTTCACCATTAACGACAACTAAGAGAAGAGAATTTGAAAAAGAAGGAGATAGGGAAAAAGTAGGCGATTGAGTTTAGTTTATGAGAAGTGCTTTTTCTCGAGCTCAAAAGTGCATCTCTTGAGTTCGGACTTGTGCTTTGCTAAGTATGACTCGATAGTAGATGCCCTTTTCTTAGCATCCCTAAATTTCTGTTAAAGGTCAAGAACTACTGCTTCTTTTTTTTGCCCTTTGGCGATAAGGTGGTTCAATTTTGAGAATGTAGCTTTGAACAAAACAGAGCCAAAGAACTTTCTCTTTTATTTCATTATGAAGAAGAAAGAATCACTTATATACAAAACACATAAGAAAATGACAAAGGAAGAAAGCCAGCAAGAATGCTCGGGTGAGTAACTTATTGCACGGGTGAGCGATGAGGGACTGCTGGGCAGATGCAAAGTGCTGGGCAGATGCAACTCTACCCGCATGGGTGAGCATGCAAAGTGGTCGGGTGAGCATAACTAACTAACAGAAAAAAAAAACTATAGGAAAACTAACTAACAGAAAATAAATAACTTCCTAACTAAAACTTCTACAGCCTCCCCTCAAGTTGGACCCGAGTGAACATCAGAAAGGGCCAACTTGGACTTAAGAAAAACAAAACTAGGAAAAGCAAGAGCCTTGGTAAACAAATCTGCAATCTGAAAACGCAAGGGAAGATGAAAATGAGAAATGAAACCAGCTTTCATCTTATCTCTGACTATATGACAATCAATATCCAGGTATTTTGTATGCTCATAAAACACCAGATTAGAACAATATGGAGGGCAGCAGTGTTATCACAATGAATAGGAATAAGAATAGGCAAAAAAACACCAAAATCCTTCAATAGAGAACATAACCACTGTAATTCACAAACTGTCGTTGCCATTGAACGATACTCAGCCTCAGCTGAAGACTTGGACACAGTTTATTGCTTCTTAGTCTTCCAAGAAACTGGAGAAGACCCCAAGAAAATACAATAACCAGTTAAGGACCTTCGAGAATCAAGACAAGAAGCCCAATCAGCATCATAGAAAGTTGTCAACTGAAGAGAATTAGAAGCAGGAAAAAACAAAGCAAAGGAAGGACACCCTTTTAAGTAACGCAACAAATGAGTAGCAGCTTTCATGTGAGTGTCTCTAGGTTGATGAACATACTGACTTAACTGCTAAACCCCATATGTTATATCTGGTCTGCTAAATCCCAAATAAAGCAACCGACCAACCAACCTTCGATAGACAGAGGGATCATCCAATAAAACCCCATCATCAAGTGTTAACTTGAGGCCTTTAGGTAAGGGAGTGGAATTGGGTTTAGCACCAAGCAACCCTGCATCAGTTAACAAATCAAGAATATATTTTCTTTGATTGAGATAGATACCATCCTGTGTACGAATGATCTCTAACCCTAAGAAATATTTGGCTAAACCCAAATCTTTGATAGTAAACTTAGCATCAAAGGACTGCTTCACACTTGTGATCTCAGCAACTGAATTGCTAGTAATGAGCAAGTCATCAACATAAATAAGAAGAACAAGAAAGACTCCCTTAGATGAAAAAGTAAACAAGCAATGATCCTGTTGAGATTGAATAAATCCATATGACTGCAAATGTGCCGTGAGTTTAGTGTTCCACTGGCGAGAAGCTTGCTTCAAGCCATAGAAGGATTTATGAAGTCTGCAAACTTGACCAGCTGCTGCTTGCATGTACCCTGGTGGAGGCTCCATGTAAACCTCCTTATCAAAAAAACCATGCAAGAAAGCATTATTAATATCTAGTTGGTATACAGGTCAATTTCGTGCAGCAACAATAGCCAAAAAGACTCTAACAGTCACAACCTTAGCAATAGGAGAAAAACAATCCGTGTAATCTACCCCTGCAACCTGATTGTACCCTTTAGCCACTAAACGAGCTTTATGTCATTCTACAGTCCCATCAGGATTTAACTTGAGTTTAAACACCCACTTACAACCTATTAAAGTCTTACCCGAAGGCAAAGATGTCAAAGACCAGGTATGATTTCTTTCCAATGCATCCAACTCAACCTGTATCGCCTTAACCTACTCTACTAATTTAGATGCTTCAGCATAAGAATGAGGTTCTTGATGAGCAGTAATAGTAGCTAAAAATTGACAACAATCTGTTGAGAGACGTGGGTTATCATAAAAAGGAAAGGTTTTAGGAATATGTTTAGAAAAAGTAGGAATGATAACATGAGTAACATAATCTTGCAGCCATTGAGGTCTTTTAATAGACCTAGAAGGACGAACATGAAGATGTGATGGAATGGGAGTTTCAGCATGTTCAACATGAGATGAAGGTACAACAAAGTCAGAAGATACATCAGTAGATGAAGGAATAATAGGTTCAACAAGCTCAATAGGAAATGATGAAATAACAAGGGTAGAAGTTGATGGTACATCGTCACAATATTGAGGGAGAGCAGGAAACATAATAGGAGTAGAATCAACATGATTATCACAAGTATCAAAACGTTTATCTTGGAAAGGGAAAACAAACTCATGAAACTTAACATCCATTGAAATGAGAATCTTCTTAGCTTCTAAATCATACACCTTATATCCCTTTTTACCTGTAACATACCCCAAGAAAATACATTTGAATGCCCTGGGATCTAACTTATTTTTGTGAGGTAAAAGGTTAGTAGCATAACACAAGCAACAAAAAATTTTGAGACTATCATAATCAAGCTTCTTAACAAACAACACCTGATAAGGAGACTTCCAGTTAAGAACACCAGAAGGAGTAAGATTGATGGGATAAGTAGCTTGTAAAAAGGCGTCTTCCCAGAAATCAGTTGGTAGATAAGCTTGAAACAATAACGTCCTTACAACCTGTAACAAATGCTTATACTTTCTCTCCACCGTGCCATTTTGCTGTGGTGTATAGGAGCAAGACTGTTGACGAATCACTCCCAGCTCATCAAAAAAATTTTGACAGGATTGAGACACAAATTCAGCACCATTATCTGACCGAACTTGCTTGATTGTAACACCAAACTGAGTTTTAATCTGTCGAAAAAACTTAAAATGATAGATGGTACCTGTGACTTGGATTGAATCAAGAAAGTCCAGGTGCATCTACTGTCATCTTCTATGATTGTAAGAAAAAAACGTGCTCCTTATAGAGATTCTTTACCATAAGGACCCCACACATCCAGATGAATAAGATCAAACAACTTGCTGCTATGATTTCCATCTTCAGGAAAAACTAGTCTCACTTGCTTAGCTTTAGCACGCACATCACAAGCATACTCTTTCAAAGAACCAGACATAATCTTCACAACATCTAAAGGCTTCATTATAGAAAAAGAAGGATGTCCAAGTCTTTTATGTAACAACTGAACATTCAGTTTTTGGAGATGATTCGTAGTACGAGCATTAATGGAAAACCGATTTATGGCAAGGAAAGAAGAATAATAGTTGTTACAAAGGAAACATATGAGGAAATAGTTTCTTTACAAAAGGAAAATTCATCTAAAACATATAATTTGCCTATAACCTTCCCAATAGCTAAGATGGTGTTAGTCTTCAGGTCCTGTAAAGCACAAAAGGTAGGAAAAAATGAAGGCAATGGAATGAGAACTGGCTAATTTGTTGACAGAAAGAAGGTTATAATGAAAAGAAGTAATATACATAACATTTTCAAGAGCAAGTTTATTGGTCAAGGTAATGTTTCCCATGCTATGTACTAGTTTAATAGAACCATCTGGTAAAGAAACTGATCTCGGCTTATCAATTGGGTGGGTGCAAGGATTCAAAAAGACTCTTATTTCCAGACAAATGAATACTGGCTCCAGTATCAATAATCCAGCAAGTATGTGGTTGAGTCACAATACCTGCAAACTCAAGTTCTCTGGAAAAATTTGCATATTCTGAATCCATTGTTTGCTTCCTTTTCAGCAACTTGGACAACTCCTTTTGAAACAATTCCTTTAAAGGCTGATTTGCATCCACCTTCCCTGTGTCTAGCTCAAACTCCTCTGTGAATGGAGAATCTACCATGTTCACTCTGTGAGCAGTCTTGACTGTGTGATTCTTCTTCTGTTGAAGTTCCACATACCAATCAGGATAACCTATCAACTTGAAGCATGAATCCTTTAAATGACCTTCAGATCAATAATGAGTACAAAACTTCTCTTCCTTCTTTGTTCCATCCTTCTTTTTGTTAAAAGATTTACCATTACTTCCAAGTTTAAAACTCTTAACTAACATAGCACTATTGTCAAGAGTGTCAGTTGCTTGCAAACTAACTTGTTTTTGTTTCTCCACATTTAATATCATGCCATAAACCTTGTCAAGGCTAGGCAAGGGTTCCATTATGGAAATCTGATTCGCAACATGATCATATGACTCATTAAGGCCAAGCAAAAACTGTAAAATTTTATCAGATTCATTAATCTCTTCAAGTTTATTCACAACTCCACAAGTACAGCCACACGTGCATTGAGGTATTGGTATAATACTCAGCAACTCATCCCATAACTTGCAAAGTTTGGTGAAATATATCGAAACATGATTATTTCCTTGAGTCAAAAAATTAATTTGCCTCTTTATTTGTATATGCAGAGGTCCATTTGATTCCCAAACCTCTGTTCTAGGCGATCCCAAAGCTCTTTAGCTGAAGTTGCATAAATAAAAGAATCATAAAGATCCTTTAACAAAGAACTCAAAATCCAAGACACAACCATGTAATTGGCTTCACACCAATCTTCAAAGCTATCATCATCTTCAGATGGCTGTTTAAACTTGCCATTGATGAACCCTAGCTTCCTTTTAGCTGCAAGTGCGATTTTCATTGCTCTACTCCATGTAGAGTAATTTGTCCCAGTTAACGGTGCAGAAACGAGAGAGAGACCTGGATTATTAGATCCATGAATGAAAAATGCATCTTTCTTGTTCTGCAAGCGATCGGCTCAAATCTCCTATATATGATGAAGTCTGATCTACTAGAACTCGAGTAGTTTCATCCTCCATTGCCCACAATCAAAGTAAACTTCAATCAACAATCGTCAATTAATAAAAAAAATACAATGAACAAAAAAACTTCAATCGATCTACGATCTAAGAATCAAGAAGAGAAAAATAACCGCTCTGATACCATAAACAAAACAGAGCCAAAGAACTTTCTCTTTTATTTCTTGATGAAGAAGAAAGAATCACTTATATACAAAACACACAAGAAAATGACAAAGGAAGAAAGCCAGCAAGAATGCTCGGGTGAGTAACTTCCTGTACGAGCGAGCGATGAGGGACTGCTGGGCAGATGCAAAGTGCTCGAGAGAGCAACTCTGCCTGCATGGGTGAGCATGCAAAGTGCTTAGGTGAGCATGCAAAGTGGTTGGGTGAGCATAACTAACTAACAGAAAAAAACTATAGGAAAACTAACTAACAGAAAATAAATAACTTCCTAACTAAAACTTCTACAAGCTTCACTCAAAAAAGAGCCCTACATTACACAAAAGGGGTTAGGTGATAATTATATGTTACACACACACATATACATACTGTGTTACACTTTTTTGCCTCCATTTGATGCTTTTTAAGGAGGAGGGTAAGATGCTTGGAGCTCAGCAGGTTCAAGAGCACTACCTTATTCAGTGCCACTGCAGCTTCGTGCATAAACTACACAAAGCCAGGGCTCGAGATGTTGTATGCCTTGCCATTTTTTTTCAAAAACCCTGGATCTCAGCTTTAAGTTAACAAGAGTCTATTCCATCGTATCTGGGCCTCTGATGGTGGTTTTGGACATTTTGGTAGCCATTGTGTCATCAGACACACTTATTGTAGGGTTTCCATCTCCAGGTCAATGTCTGGTATCTTAACAATTAGGGTGGCAGGGGCTGGAGTTCTTTTTTCCGCGACGGCAAGCCTGGTACTATTGGGACCAGTAACCTTTTACATTTTTGCTCTGATGACCTTTGCCATACTTGATTTTTCAGACCTCTTCATAGCTCTAAAACACAAATGCAACGAGAAATTAATATATTAGCAAATTCTGTTAAACTTTGAGAAAATATAAAGTTTATCCTTTTTCTTTTTGCTCAATTTTAAGGTATTTAAGGTAAGTATAGGCTCTAGTTGTTCCTTGATATCCCTCTTCTCTTGAGCAAGGTCCTTCCACCTGGCTAAGATGGCTTTCTCCTCTTTGGTGAGGTAAAGTGGGCTAGTGCTGAAGTCTGATAATTGACCCCAGGTGTTCGAAAAGGAAAAAGTTGAGGGCCTCTCTATGATGAAGAACTTACTCTTTTAATTTTTTAGAGAGTCTGGTTTTCCAATAAAGACTCCATATCCAGCTTGGTCTTAGATATAATTTTGGTCCTCGGATGCAATCCTTATCCCTACCATATGAGTTGCTTGGAATAGATGTAGTGTTAGGTCAATATTGTACTTAGCTATCCACAGTTGCAGTGTGTTTAGGGTTTACCACCCGTTTGGATAAAGTTATTCGATAGTCAGATTGTAGTGGTTTAAGAATGCCATTTCGAAGGCAGTTAGAGGGAGGCTCACCCTGACTTTTAAGTTCGTCTCATATATTATGAGATACTTTTTCCTTTGAAGTTTCCCATTGGCCCTTGGGGAACTGCTCGGTGCCCTAATGGAGAATTTCTTAGGTATTTGATATTTTTCTATTAAGGTAGCAAGATGGTTTTCCTTAATGGTTGAACTTATGCTACCTACTCTTGGTAGTTCTTGGTTCTTTTCTCTTTTACCTCTCGCTAATCACTGTACTTTGGTAAATGGGTAGATCCTCATTTGATGTGCTAGGCATACTATCGTCTAGCAACACTTCGCTAATCTTAACCTCCCTATTTGAACTATCTACCAAGCTTGTAATTCAAAATGAAAAGAATACAGGAGTAAGAAGACAGAAGCAAACTTGAAATAAATGAATTACAGAGAAATGAGGGTAGTAGGCATAGTAAACCAGCGCAGTGAAAGGCAGCTCTCGCAGCAACTCCTTCGTGAGTCTCATTGACAAAAAGCATAAAACATAAGCTATAGACGGGAAAATGTAAGAGAAAAAAAAAGGAAGAAATGGGGGATGGAGAAGGAAAAAGCAGTAGAAACACAAAATAAGGTAATCAAGTGTACAGGAACAAATGATGAATATATAGGTCATGTGAGCCACCGGATATGGGACATATGGTTGGCTGGGATGGCTTGCAATGACACATTATACAGTTTTAATGGCATATCATGCAAAAATCGAAGCGCCTGGTTTGGGCTATTAAAGCTGCAAGGCGTCATTTCACGTCAAGCAAAGCGCCATTTTTTTGAAATCTAAAGTGGCACGCACACTCAAATGTCACCACTTTGAAATTCAATTGTCGTCCTAGGCCTTGCCGACATAAATTTGGTACACTAGGGGAACTTATGATAACAGGACTTCATACATGGTCTGGGTAAATCGAACTGATCCGCATAGCTTGCCTATTCCTTGCAAACAATTCGGTTAGCATAACACAGCTCATGTCCGAGCTCAGGGGTCCAAAACTAGGAATAACGTTTCTAGAGACTTCCTTTATCTTTAAACAACAGCAGAGTCCTTCAAAGTCTCCAACTCGGAAGATCTAGGAAATGATAAGTCTTGTTTTATCGAGCCATCTAAAATAGGGAATGATGAGTTTTTCCTCATTGGAACTCATAAGTACACTCAAACTCTAACGCTTATCTCTATAAATAGCTGTGAAATTCAGGTATGAGGACTCTCTACACACTTTTACCTTTGTTCCCTCTTATTTTATTTTTTATAACTTGACCATCAGAATCTCTCTTGTAAAAATCTCCATCGGATTCGTTTTTTATTTTCATGTCACTTGCAGCTTCTGGTCAACCACGTCGAGGACTAAATTCAGATATTATCTAGACGACAACGCGATACTTCCGAAATGTCATCAATGACATTCTTTTAGCATTGGATTTATTCTCATCAAGTTTAAGAAAGTGAAGCTTGGTAGAATGTAGGAAAATTCGTAAACAATATTGAAATACTAAAAATAATAATGAAAAAGAAAATACAAATTTCCATCCACCCTCAACATATTTTCAAATATGCGATTTTTTTATGGGTACATATTTAATTATGACTTTTTTGAAACAAATAATCATATAGTTTTTAAGGATGCACTATATATAGAACATAAACAATACAATATGAAATTATTGAATTGAAGATTTAGCATGGAGGCATGTCCGGTGGTGGAGGAAGCAACCTTGATTTTCGATCCTTGCCATTCAGAACTATAAAAACAGTATCCATACCCCAAGTAAGGTGCCTATCTAAGTGACAATGCAAGAACCACACTCCTGCACCGTAATAACAAAATAAACTTAGCAAATAATAATAATAATAATAATAATAATAATAATAATAATAATAATTAATTTATTAATTAATTACCAGGATTATGTGCTGGAAATCTGATAGCAGCCCAGCCATTAATAGGCACAGAGACAGTGTTTCTAAAAGGAGGATCAACAAGATTGTAATTGAGAGGATCTCTATTTATATCAAAATTTCCATATCCCCAACCAACGATATAGAAACTAAACCCATGAAGATGCATAGGATGATCAATACCGCCAAGCAGTCTTGTACCTTGATAAACAACTTCCACTTGGGAATTATAAGGTATTACTTTAGCCTCAGTCCCTCTTCTTGGTATTTGAAGTGTCAAAGGCAAGAACGGGGCTGTAAAATTAAAAATCAACGGCGGATAACTAGGAAAGTTATACCCAGTAACTCCATTAATATGATAATAGTAAGCTTCAAGCACATCCATTGGTGGAAGCACGTAGCTTATGTTGCTCATACTAGCAGCCAAAACAGTTGTATTTGGACCTTCACATGATCGATTTCCGGGGCAAGGAAATGTATTAAGAGAAACAGTGGTTAAAATATGTGTATCAATATCTGATGGGACATTAACAGGATGATCTTTGGAGGCTAAACTCCTTAGGCTAGTGAAGAATCCAAAGGCAGCATTAGTGTCATTATACCCAGGGAGTTCGGGTAAAGTAGGAGTTGAAGATTGAGAATAATCATCATTGTATTGGATAATAGCAGTTGTGGTTGTGTTATCAAATTCAATATTGGGGTTGCTTGTGTAAGACCTAGCAGCCATGTAGTATTGGGCTGGAGCTTGGTTTGCATGTAAGAGAACATCTAGGGTTTGGCCAGGTGATATTGTTACGTAATCAGCTGGATATGGCTTTGTGTAGCCTGCATCTGCTCCCACGACTGTTAGGTTGTGGTTTGCCACTCGAAAGAAGAGAATATTGTTCATTGCTGCATTTACCATTCGCAGGAGATACGTCTTACCTCTCTCCACTACTAGTCTGTATGTTCCTGTCATTCAAAATGGCACACCCCTTGTGACTTTCTGTTTCGTAATTAGGTAAGCATCACAATAATTAATACTAATTTGATATGTATATAAATTAAAGGGATTAACTTCACCCGTTTATATATAATTTTTCACCTTAAATCACACTAATTTGAAAAATGTGAATTGCTGATGTGATCCTCTTGCATTAGCGTGAAACATACCATATTCCAAGTGCATTTTTTTTTAATTTTTTAAGTATATAACATAAATATTTGTTATAAAAAGATATCGATTATCACGTCACGATTTTGAATGAAAATTTAAAAAAAAAATTATTTATTACGTTTTTAGTAATCACAAATGCTATAAATTCACTAACTACCATGTATATGAAAAAATTCTTATATTAGATTAGGTGAAAATAAAAAAAAAAAAAAAGGAAAATACCTGCTTTTGAGCATGGGTACAAATCACCAGGTTGACCATTAATAGTAAAAGCGTCAGAAGGCTGAGGATCTCCTCATGACCTAACAAAATCCTCATAAACTTCAACAATCTTTCTCCTCCACCATTCTCCTACATTAATATGTTTTGGAAATTAGTAGAATTAAGATCAAATTGACATAGTTTACTGATGGCAAGAACTTACCTAAAATGAGAGGCACTTCAAAATCAGGTTTGGGAAAAGGATAGGAAGATCCATACTTAGGATAGATAAAGATGGCCCCATGCACCGTAGCACGCCACCAATCGCTATGAGCATGCCACCAAAGTGTACCTTCCTCCATTGAAAATATTACCTTTTGCCTGAATTTTCCTCCAGGTTGGATCGGACATTGTGTAATGTATTGAGGACCATCTGACCATGGATTTCTAGGTTGTTTCACTCCATGCCTGAAAACACAAATTCACTAAATCAAACATCTCACAGGAGCGTAGTCCAAATTTTGGGTAGATTTTTTTTTTTCTATTTTCGTGGTGTCAATATTAACTTTTAATGAGGTGGAAATGAAATAAAAAGTAAAAAAACTAAGCATAAACTTTTTATTTTTTGGATTTGAGTGCTGGTGAATTAACCCCCCACTCTTCCACCTAGCACTAAGCATTATAGTATTGCTTTATTTCATACCAGTGAATTGTAATGTTATATCTGCCTTCGTTATGGACAGTGACATAGATTGTTTGACCCTTTCTGACACGTAAAGTAGGTCCTGGAAATTGTCCATTTACTGTCAGGATTTTTGTTGTGTTGCACAACCTAGTATACTCAGCTTCCTTTACCTGTCATATATAATAATAATTGAGTGCAAAGAATTTCTAAGTTGCATTAAATAGAAGAGAAAGTTAGAGACAAATGACTAAATTTACCCTGAAATGATAACGGGGGTGAGCTGAGGAATGAAGAGTGAGAAACAGTAGAGCCCATAAAATTCTGAAAATGAAGGTATTCATGGTAATTAACCACATGCTCTCCTCTCTATCTTTCTCCTGCTAAGAAACCTTTTAATTGTATCTTCATTTCATATGGTTTTGTTCCGATATTTATAGACGTTTGTGATGAAGATAAGATCCGTAAGTTTGTGAATTAACATTGGTGCTCTTCCAAAAAGCAGCGATGAGTTGTTGTAAGTTGGACAACTTTTTCTTTTTCTTTTTTTTTTTCCTTATTTTTTCCTTATCATCCAATACTATTGAATTCTATTAGTCCAACTAATATAAATTCACACTAAATATACTGGTAAAAGTGACAAAACACTCCCTTTCAAGTTAGAATTTGAACTCAAGACCCATTATTAAGGCATCCTTCATAATTGGATAACTTCTTCTTCTTTTTTATTTTTTTAATTTAATTTAATTTTTTTAATTTTTTTTAACGTAGACGGATTTTAACAAATAACCACAAAAAAATATGATCAAAATAATTTGCTCTTTTATAATTACTAAATAAAAAGCTAATAAGTGAATGCCGTAAGGACTTTTTAAGGCCCTTTTGTTTTTTCATATATATATATATATATATATATATATATATATATATATAATTTATCTATGTCTATATCTATTTATATTTATTGATAACTACGGAAAAAATATTTTTCAAAGCCCAATCAGGTGGTTCAATGGCACTTGACAAGGTCCAAAGTCCATTATCAGAGAACCGATGAAAGTCTTAGAGACTACATCGATCGATTCCAGGCCACAATATCAGAGGTGAGGAATGTAAGTATGGAAATGGCAACAACTGCCCTGGCATAAGGCATCATTGATCTCTCGCTCTTCGAGTCACTAACAACCAGGCCACCGGTCAGCTTTTTTGACCTAATGGAAAGAGCTAGATAGCACGTCAAGTTGGATGATGCCTTGAGGTCCAACAGAGGAAAAAGGACCAACATCATGGATAAACTACAGTATTTGAATGGGCGAGCATTTAATAAAACCTTCGCATCCGATTGGATAACGAGGAGTCCAGACAGGGCCGCTATCTCAAAAAATCTGGGCAAAAGGAAGGAGACCAAACGAGGTATATCTGATTGGTATAACTATCAACCGATTCGGACTTTTACTCCACTCAACGCCAGCCCTACCCACGTATTGATGTAGATCAAAGAAAAGCATCGAAAAGTTAGCTGGCCCAGGGTGCTCGAACAAATAAAAAGCGATGGGGATCACAGCAAATACTGTAAATTTCACAGAGCCATCGGAAATACAACTGACAAATGTTACTCCCTAAAAAATGAGATCGAACAGCTCATACAAAAAGGCTCCCTCAAGAGATTTGTCGGTCAGACTAGAGGGAAAAGCTCCTGCAAACAATCCAACGATAGGAGAGATGCCTTTGGTTCAGATAATGATGATGAGCGCAAGAAGCCAGACTCGAGTAGGCTGTATGTTGGGGTTATTTCATGATAGTAAAATCTGGTGCAATTGTTTTAATTTAGATTCCTCACAAATTATTGTATCAGATTTAATGACCGCATAATCTCCTGTAATAAGCATTGTATTACTAGTCTATTTTGATGCCATTTGATTAAGGTCGAAGATATATTTTTAAGCTTTAAAGGCCTTGCAACATACAATAAATTGTCAAAAATTCTAATACTTTGATTTCCTCTTACCAAACGAGTATCGCTTTGATACAAAGAAGAAATCCAATCGAATACAAATTGCGTTACTAAAAATGGCAAATAGATTTAAAAAAAGCCACTATTGACCAAAACATCTCCTGAGCGAAAAATCTCTGCAAAAGCCACTGTTGGCCAAAATATCTCCCGAACAGACAATCTCCACAAATCCACTATTGGCCAAAACGTCTCCCGAGTGGATAATCTCCGTAAAGCCATTGTTGGCCAAAACATCTCCCAAGTAGACAATCTTCTCAAAGTCACTGTTGGCCAAGATGGGGGCCTCAATGCCAAAAGACCTCCTACCCGATCGGTTGGTACTATTTCCAATCGACATTACATCCCGATTAATGTATCTATTCCAGTCACTCTAAAACTTATGGCTTAATTTCGATTGATGTCACATTCCAATCGATGTATTAATATGGTATAACTTATCAGCTAGGCTCAACGCAGCCGAAGATATGAAAGTTAGAATCCATTCTTTTACAGGTCAAACTCCTCCGTTAGGCTAGATATTTCTCCCAAGCTGAAAATATTAAAATCGCCCAACTCCCCTGACTCATTCGCTAGGTTCGACGTCAATTTTGAACCTAAAATACGAAGGTCAAAAATTTGAATTAACAATTCTCCCTGCTCAGGGGTTATGCAGCTATCATGAGTTAGAATGCATACTCGGTACAAAGTTGCTTGCCAATATTCGCAATCAATGCAAGTCCAAAAGGTCATTAGATGCCTGATCGAATTTCATTAAAATAGTAACTCTCGTTTGACTGACTGAATATGTTTATCAATCAGATTGGACAAGTCTATCATTTGTTCTAAGAATTATGGACTACAAAGCTTGTAAAGCATTTTCAAATTCAGGAAGTATGGTATTTGATTAAGTGTTATGAAAAGTGTGCTTAAAATGAAAATTACATCATATAAAAGCAAGATATCGCAATTGAAAAGGAAGATTCATTGCATTCATTTGATAAATTCACAAAATACAAAGGTCAATACAAATTAACTTTGCAAAAAAGAAAAACACTACAAGAAAAATCTAAGTTTCTATATCTACAATCTCTACAGTTACAGAGGCCTCAATTGGAATAGCAGCAGGTTTTGCAGTTTGATCAGAAGCAGGCCCTGTCTCCACCTCAATAAGAGATTGGGAAGACTTCGCAAGTACCTCAGAAGCAGGCTCTGTCGACAAAGAGACCGCAACTTCAGACTCAGTCTATGCGTCAGGGTTAGGTTAGGATGACGTAGGGTTTTAATGAGCCTCCCATTCATCGTCACTAGATGGAGGATCTGGTAAAACACCTAGATCATCCATCCAGTCGAGATCATCCTCAGAGAAATGCCTACCGGCCTCGTAAATCAACTAAGTTAGCAGCCTCTCTTGGACCTCACCCAATTGATCGAAAAGCTCCTCTTTCTGAGTGCCGAGTTCATCCCCAAGCTTTTTACCCCATGCCATATCTTTTTCTACCAAGGAAAACTACAGTGAATCCCACCAGCCTTGAAGAAGTTTACGCTCTGACAAAGCTTTGCCTCTGTCCGCGTTGGCTTTTAGGCACTTGGTAGATAAATGTGTGCATTCACCCCTCAATTAGGCTGCCTTCTTTTCAAATTTTTCCCATAAGGCATTATCGATAGTCAAACGGGCTATGTCCTCTTTCAAGAGGTCAATCTCATTCTATCGAGCTTTCAGATCTTGTGACAGATGGGCGACCTCCCTCTTTAACTTTTCAACCTCTAATTAAGCAAGGAGTGACTATTTCTTAGCTATATCATATTTGGCATTTGCTTTCCTCCTAGCTCGAGAGAAGACAACCATACTATACAAGTGCAAACCCCTTTATTTTAACTAAAAAAGAGAAAAAGGGAGGGGGGGTCAGTCAATTAGAGAGGTAAAAGAAATGAGGAGGCGCAAGATGGATTCATTTAAATAGAAAGAGTAAAGACACAGACATTACCTCTAAGCTTTGCTGCTGAAAAAGGCTATACTTTCGGGAGAGCATGCTAGGCTCTCCTATCGCCTTGAAGTCGTTCTCTTAAAGAAGATCCCGATAGACAAAGTTGGATACCATCCTATTATTTACAGACCAATTATCACCGAATTGGCCTTTCAAGATCTCTTTCAGTGACTTAGCCCCCCACTTAGAAATTCTTTCAGCAGCTCGCTGAGCAAACTCATCCTGGATAGGTTCTTTACCTCTTGCGGCAACTCTAGCATCTACCACAGCTACCAGGTTGGCAGCCTTTTTTCGGGCTATCTCTTTAACTCTCCTTTGCGTAGCTTCATCTACTAGAGTCGTATTTGTCTGAGATGTTTCCCTCCAACGTAGAAATGGTTGCTTTTCCTCTGAGTCAAATTCAGCCCTTAGCTGTAAGCATCTGAGAGGGCGTTGACCCTCCACTAGGAGATGAGGAATGAAAGCAGCAGGCATAGAAATAGGAGCGACAGCAGTAGCGGTGATTAAATTCATGGCAGGAGGAGTGGGAGCACTCGCTGAGCTTTTAGAAGTTTGAACTTCCGAAGAAAGCACGAGCTTCCTCTTTTTTATTTTCCTCTCCTCCTTGGCAACCCGTTCGGCTTCCCTCTTCGCCTTAGCCCGATCAGTTAGTTGCTTAACAACATCATTTTCTTTGGCCATTATGCCTACAACTGCACCACAGAGATAAAACAAGATAAGTATCTTTTTCATTTGATATATATTTCATCCACATGAAATGCATGATTATCAGTGTGTGCTTCTCCCTAACTCCAATTATAATGCTCACATTATGCGTCATTGCCAACATCGAAGCTTGAATATCCAAACAACGTACTCAGGAGATAGTTGGAGTCATAGGGTTTTCCATGCCTTGCCACAACACTCATTAGTTTTTCATTGTCGCTCTCATATATAGACCGACCGACAGCTTGGTCTTTTAGAATGACGGCTACATTCGATCGGATAAGTGACACTCCAAATCCACTGGCCATCCCCACTAAAAAGTACCTTTCTTTAAAACCCTTCATGGAAGATGGGACAACGAATAGCTTTCTCTACATTCAGCTTGTAAAAAAGTACTCTATTCCATCACTCCAACCCGAGATATAGAAAAAATAGGTGAAAAGGTCCAGAGTTGGTGCCACCGCCTCTATTTTGCAGAGGATCTTGAAACAGACTACCGTTTTCCACCCATTCAGATGCAGTTGATTGGGGGTAATTATGTAACCTTTAAGAATCACAATCTCAAAGGCACCAAAGAGAATCCTCAATTTCGCGTCCAAGCTCCACATATGGCAAATAAACCATTCATTCTCCTCACACCCAAAAAGCCCCTCTGTCATCGCCATGAAGTCTGGGCATGCCATCACGAAGACCTATGCTGGGAGATCGTATCTTGAAGAAATTTTGGCCACTTCCTCCTCCGTCAGTTTCAAAAGATGAGCTACAGCCTCACGGTCCTTATAGGCTTCAAGAAAGCTCCTGTTTATCGATTGACTACTGCTAAAAACCATCTCTTTGGAGGGGGAGAAGTAAAGAATATAATGAACGAGAAAAAAATTAAAGGTAGGTAAACAAGAGTTATTCACTTACTTGGGTAATTTCGCAAAAGCTCTAGAAAATTTCTAGAATGTGAAAGCAAAGAATTGCAAAAAATTTTAGCAGAGTTTTGACAAAAATTGCTTAATAGTGAAGAAAAATCACATTGAAGTTACCTATTTATAGGCAAAAAAACTTATGGAATACTCCAAATACCTCTCCACGGGATGGCCGCCACTTGTCTTCAATCCACCATTAAGTTACGAAGAACGAA
This sequence comes from Excoecaria agallocha, assembly GCA_037975025.1. Lineage (NCBI taxonomy): Eukaryota > Viridiplantae > Streptophyta > Magnoliopsida > Malpighiales > Euphorbiaceae > Excoecaria > Excoecaria agallocha. Next base: position 123,109,347 of record CM075806.1, on the reverse strand, counting down.
ACGCCATTCTCGACACGCGCACAGACATTAAATTCAAAAACAACTATCTAAAATGAATGGATGCAACTCTTCATATGGGCACCTCCTGAAAATTCAAAAAATCCCGTCAAAAGGCTAAATTCATCTGATCGGATTCTTTGGAGAGGGGATAAGTGATAACTACGGAAAAAATAATTTTCAAGGCCCAATTAGCCAACCCAATGGCACTTGGCAAGGTCCAAAGCCCATTAGCAAAAAGGATAAAGAGTGAGCTGGAAGACAGAACAAGAGGGCACAACATCCGATCGGATTGATGGGATAATACGTCCTATCAATCCAATGACACAAGTTAGCATCCATACCTTTCACCCCTGTTACATCGCCGCTCACCTGCTCTTACTGCCAGTTATTATGTCTCAAGTACCCCTCTTTTATCTCCTATAAATAGCAAAAAAGTACAATGACTTTAGGTATTGAACATCTAAAACTCTCTTTTTCTAAATAATTTTTCTCTAGAAAGCTACTAACTTAAGATTCAGAATGCTAACGCCTGGTCCGACCGAATACACTCTCTTTTAGGACTGAGCCATCTGATCGGGAGCTGCAACCATCGACTTTCCTTTTTCAAATAAAAAATTTCTGTGATTTATTATTTATATTATATATCAATGTATAAAATAGAGCCAAAACTTTTTCGGACGTTAATAATCTCATATTTTTGTATTCTTAACAAAAATAACTAAATTAATAATTTGTAATATACTAAACTCTGAACAAATATAATGAACAAAATTATGATGATACAATCAGAAATTGATGATTGCCATGTGTTGTTGTGTTGTACTACACACGTTGTACTTCTCTAATTCCTTTTGTACAATCAACGTTCTTATATCGGGGGTTCTTCTCTTGCATATTAATATACAATCAGCTTTCCAACATGGTACTATTAGATTTGTCTTATAAATTATAATGTTATTAAAATCGGATCAGATAGAAAATCGATAAGGCTGAGAGTTCGTAATTCAATAAATTCAATCGAATTCAATCAAATTTTTTTTATTTTTAAAATATTATAATTATTATAATTTTTTGAATACTATTGTATACAAATTAAAAAAATATTCATCAAATTTTAAATATATATAATAAATATTCTAATAATAAGTTACAAAAATAATTTTAATTTTATTATTACAAGTGATTAATTATAGATTATTGAATATCATATGCTAAAAACATAAAAATATAATCATATCATGAAAATAATTTCATGTTTAGATGGAGTACTAATAAAGTAAACACAAAAAATATTAACCTTGCATATATGAGTATAATTATATTTAATTACAATAAATTCAAATAAATTATATTAAATTATTAAGTAACATTTTTAGATTTTAAAATACTAATTTTTCAATAAATAAATAATAAAAATTTAATATATATATGTATATTTTAAATTATTATTATTTATTTATTTGAAAAAATTAGTATTTTAAATTTTAAAGATATTATTTAATAATTCAATATACTATTACAATAATCTAAATAGATAATAAGTATATTAAATTATTAAGTGACATATTTAGAATTTAAAATAATAATTTTTTCAAATATATATATATATATGGGTGGGTGGGTAAAAAAATTCAAAAAGCATTGATTTTTTACATTTTTAGCAAAAAAATCGATTCTATCCAGTTCGTCAGTTTTCCGGTTCAACCCGATTTTTTGGTTCAATTTGATTTTTTATCAATTTAATTTTCAGTAATCAAACCAACCGGCTGATCTGCCAGTTCGCGATTAAACCGGCCGGTCCGATCCGATTTTAATAACTATGATAAATCATATTGCCATGTATTGTCTTCACTTCATGTTCTGCTGCATCCACAATTGTTAAGTACAGTACTCTAATGCCTTAGTATATATTTCTGCCTACACTAGACAGGAAAATGTAGCCACAGTTTCTAGTCGGTCGTTATGGAACCATTTGCACACAAGCGTGCAAACCTCTGTTTCTTGCTTATCAGAGTTGATCGTTATGGAACAAGTTATGGGCATGGCTAACCCATAAGAGAATGACAGTGTTTTCAACGTGAATTTCTAGAAGAATTGATAGCCCAATATTTTGAAGGTGCCCTTATAATTTAAGAAGTTTTATAATTACAACTTAATATTCGAGAAATGATCAGAAGATCAAATTTTTAGGGGATTATCTTTCTTTATAATTTTTTTTCCTATTTGGTTTCTACTTTCCTATAAATATAGTTAGGATTCTCTTTTTAGCGTTAATTAGTGAGGATTTACTTTTTGGCAGCCACCATCCAACGTTTATGTAATTGTGAGGGTTTTCTTTTTTTTTGTTTGCGAATCTCCGTTGATGAACATGGGTGGTTAGATTTATTTTCCGGTTAAAGGATAATTAAAGTTTCGATTTATTATTTATTTTTATTTTTCAGAATCTATATAATTTCTAGATATTTTTATTATTTATTTATATTTTTCAGAATCTATATAATTTCTATAATCTTGTGACATTATTATTCTATTAATTGTTCATATGTATGTAATTACACAATTGTTAGGATAGTATATTACCATTTACTTTAAGAAAACTAGTGGTTGATTAGAGTGATTAAGTGTAACTAGATGCTTAATTTACTTTAAGAAATAATGCGATCTAGCTTAAATGAACCGAGCAATTAGGTTATTATTATTATTATTATTATTATTATTATTATTATTATTATTATTATTATTATTATTATTAGAATCGGTTTTTGTCATAGCAATTGTTGGATTAAATTGTAGAAATGTCTCTTACTACTGTTGTTTAATAATTAGAGTTAATTAATGAGCATCTTTAGAGTAAATTAAAACAGGAAATGATTAGTTGTCAGAATCATTTTCAACAACTAAAATTGATTTATTGAAAATGAATTAGATTTATTTTTTAGTCGGTAGATCAATCTATGAACTGAAACTGAGATTATATCGTTAGCTGGAGTGATATATTCTGTTAATTTTACTTTATGTAATTTGTCTTACTTTACTTGTTTAATTTTAATTTCTTGATTATTGCAATTAAAATTCCCCAATTTTATTGTGTAGTTATTTACTTTTAAAAGAATTAATATTCTTTCCATCTTTGTGGATTCGACATCCTTAATTACCACTGCAATTTATTTGTTTTAAAAGATATACGTTTTATTTTTGATAATTTTGATACCCAGCAATAATTATGTGTAGTTTCATGGAATTGAAATTACAAAGAAAGTTGATAAAGTAAAAATATAGTGTTCAGATATCTAATCCATTAAGTATAAGATGTGTCTCAAATTCCTATTAGTTATGGAAGGCTTCAAACTCTATACGTAATAAGATGATTTTGGAAGTTTGAAAAATGAAGGTCGATCCATTCTATTCTTAGAAATATTTGGTAGGTTGTCAAAATTATATTATATAGCTAGGTGATAGGTCCACTGAAAATTTCAAATACATTGAAAATGAATTTCCGTGTTCAATTAAAATCCACACTTTAAAAGTAATTTAGCTCAGGCTGTTGCCAATAAAGCAATTTATCATAGGTTCGTTGACAATTTGTATTATTTTTATATTATATATATAATATTTTATAATTGTTTGGGAAATAATTTATAAGCTTTCTCAGTTTCACACTACACGTTAGTCATCTTTGATTGCCGATGTTTGATTTTCAATATTTCACCGAAAATAAGATAATATAATTCAGGCTAATACAAGTATAATATTAAAAAAAATTAAAATTAATAAATAAATAATATAATATATTATAAAATTTATTATTTTACATGCATCGTATAAAATAATATATAATATATTATTAGATTTGTATAAATACAATAATACTGTATTAAAAAATAGAGTGGCTCATCTTAAGAGTACCATCAGGGATATTAGATTTGTATTAAATCCCTTCAAGCTTATAAGGAGAGCGGGGTGTTGTTCAAAATTGACTTTTATAAGGCGTTTGATTCTGTTTCATGGGAGTATTTGGACTCTGTGCAAGAACAAATGGGATTTGGGGCTAAATGGAGGGGCTGGATAAAGGAATGTTTAGAGTCAGCCAGAGTTTCTATCTTGATTAATGGCAGTCCTTCGGAGGAGATCTCTATGACTAGAGGACTAAGGCAAGGAGATCCATTATCACCCTTTTTATTCATTGTTGCAGTTGAAGGACTTTCTGCTTTGCTAAAAAAGGCGTCTAATTTAGAACTGATAGAAGGTATTGGCGGGAGTATAGGAATCAGTCACATGCCAATTATCTCGCATTTGCAGTTCGCTGATGATACTATCATTTTTTCGAAGGCAAACGGGGAAATGTTGTCAAATGTGAGGAGATTACTGAGGATCTTTGCTCTTATTTCTGGATTGGAAGTTAATTTCTCAAAAAGCTTTTTAGTTGGCATTAATGTGGATGCGGAGTGGCTATCATTGTGTTCTGATACTTTGAGATGTAGAACTCAAAAGCTGCCATTCTTCTACTTAGGTTTTCCTCTGGGGGCGAATCCAAAGAAACTAGCAACTTAGGATCCAGTTGTTGAAAAGTTCAAATCGAAGATTTTGAGTTGGAAAGGAAAACTTCTATCCTTTGCTGGAAGAGTCACTCTCTTAAAGGCTACTCTTAATAGCCTTCCCTTGTATTTCATGTCCCTTTTCAAGGTCCCGACAGGAGTCTTAAAGAAGATAGGCTGCCTAATGAGGAAGTTTTTGTGGAGCGGAGCTGAAGACAAAAATAAGCTTTGTGCTGTGAGCTGGGAGATGCTGATTAAACAAAAAAAATTTGGTGGTCTTGGGATTGGCTCCATTGGATTAAGGAATCTTGGCTTACTATTCAAATGGGTTTGGAATCTCAATCCTGACTACTATGCTCTTTGGCATCGGGTTGTCAGAGCCAAGTATGGGTTGGGTGAATCCCTTCAGCTGGTTGAGTTTAGACCCTCTTCTAAAGTTTCTATAATCTGGAAAGACATTTTAAAGGTTGCAGCTTCTCCGCTCTTCTCAGATGGAACTAGAATATGTGTGGGCAAAGGAGATCTGTGTAGGTTCTGGCTGGATGTGTGGGTTAGAGAAGAACCACTTAAAATTGCTTTCCCCCGACTCTTTGAGCTATCGGTGAAAAAGGATGTTTTAGTTAAAGATTGTGGCTATTGGCTACAGGGGAGATGGATATGGAAGTTAATGTGGAGGAGGAGCTTGTGGACATGGGAAATTGAATTGGAGAAAAATCTTCTTGGCTTGCTTAGTCATGTTTCGCTCTCTAGAGTGAATAGTGATAGAAAAATTTGGAAGTATGATCCAAAAGGGGTCTTCTCTGTTTCATCTGCTTGTGTTAAAATGCAGGAATTGCAGGAAAACCACCATGTTTTACCGGAAGGCTTCCAATTGCTATGGAAAAATCTGGTTCCTCCGAAGGTTAATATCTTTCTATGGAGGGCGCTGCTTAAAAAGATTAGCACTAAAGACTTTCTTTACCACAGGGGCATTTTGGATGGTACTGCCTTGGACTGTCCTCTTTGCAATAAGGAGGTCAAAACTGTGGATCATCTCTTGTTGCTTTGTCCGATTTCTTTTTCAATTTGGTGTAAAATTGCAAACTGGTGGGGTGTGTATCTATGCGTTCCAGGTTCCTTCAATGACTTTCTCACTCAATGGACTAACTTGGTGCATTGTAGAGTTCAAAGTAAAGTTTGGCTCATTATATCACTTGCTACAGTTTGGTCCATCTGGTTAGAAAGGAATGAATCTGTTTTCAACGGGAGGAAATGCAACATTGACTGTTTGATGAATGTTATTTTGGCCAGAGCTTATTTCTGGATCATCAATATTAAGGAACTTGATTTCCTTAAGGGACAAAGTCTGTCTCTAGCTATAGATGCCATTAAAGATTTCTGTCCACCGATCAAATTCAGGCCTAAAGTCTTCTGGTCGCCACCTGAAGGGACTCTTCTTAAGTGGAATACTGATGGATCTTCAATGGGGAAACCAGGTCCTTCTGGGGTAGGGGGGTTTTGAGGAATCATAAGGGTGATTTCCTTTGTATCTTTTCTGCTTTTGTGGGCTATATGGATTCGAATATTGCTGAGCTATTAGCTGTTGAAAAAGCCTTGGAAATATCCTCTAACTCTTTGCTATTGTATGACAACAGATCAGGTGTTATCTTTGAGATGGATTCTCTTGTTGTATTTCATTGGTTGACAAAAATGGGTACTCATAGACCATGGAAACTCCTTTCTGTTTTTAACAGAATTGACAATTATGCTCTTGTACTTGGGAATGTGATTTTCCAACATAGGCCAAGGGAATGTAATTTTGTGGCGGACTCACTAGCAAAACAGGGGGTGCGTAGAAAGGTGGATTTGATTGCTTGGTTAATTTAGCTTCATAGCTATTGGGACGGGGAGGTGAAGGGAGATTCGGAGTGATGTTTATGCTGCAGATGTGGCGATTGGGTTGAGGGACTTGACAGCGTTTTGCTCTGATGTTGGCCTCTGATTTTGGAGCTATTAATTGATCAGATTCTTCTGTGGAGAACTGATCATTCTCGGGATTATGGTGGTGGTTGGATGAAAGGTCTTTTTGCTTATGGCCACTGTATCGTGGATGAATTGTCAGGTCTTGCGTGCTGGTATCAGAAGAACAGGCTGGTAGTTTGGTTTACCTGGTTTTTTGCTGCATTTCTTGGTTTTTCCGTTTTCAGTCGATGATTATTTCGGTTCAAGGGTGGTGTGGATCTTGCTTGCTTTGAAGTACTTTCCTGATTGCTGAAGAGAATACACACAATTCTGTTTTGACGATTGATAATGAGGCTTTGCAGATTTAGCGGATATTGTTGTATTTGGAAATTGCGGACTGGTGATATCAGCTTTTGCCTAGGTGATTGCTTTCGTTTGTTGGGTTCTATGTCTTCTTAAGTCCTGCAGTAGTGTCTAAGGCTGCTCTCGATGGTGTGGGATTTGTTCGCTCTGGTCATTTTGGTTTTGGTCTATGATCGGAATTGTGTAACTGCAGATATCTGGGCACTGTCATGCCCCTGTGTTTGTTCTTTGTCTTAATGAATTTCATTGGCTTATCAAAAAAAAAAAATAGAGTGGCAAATTTTCAGTATTTTCTTATTTTTAGTGTTGTTTTCATATCTGTCATCTTTTTAGGTCAATTTTTTCCTTTTTTATTTTGAATTTATAAATTAAAAAAAAATATGAGACTAGCTTAATGGACAATTGCATTTTGTTTTATTCTGTAATTGTTATTTAAGTTCATCAAATTTTAAAATTTCTGATTTATATATATTTTTCCTTGTGATGTCATATTTTCTTTTTTCTTTCTATTTTTTATTTTAACAATAAAATATATTTAGATTTTTTTAATTTAAAAATTAATATATGTATCGAAAATTATATTCTATAATCATGTTTTTTTGTCTAAATTAATAACAATACAAATAGGTTAATTTTGTTTATTTTGAATTTTTTTTTTACAAAATTAATATAGTATCATAATATACACTAATCATAGTATAAGATATTATAAATTAATACAATTTGCACCAAATACTATATAATAATACAGGCTAAATAATATAAATTAACACCATGCATACTAATATTATAATAGACTAATAATATATAAGCTAATATAATATAATGAACCAAACCATACCTATCATGCATGCAGTGTAGACTTGGTAGTTAATTAATTAATAATTCTAACTTTTTTGTAGTTAAACATAATCTATGAGTAAGCTAACTCTCCAATGTTAAGATTTAATTCTTTGATCTTTTCTGTACGCTTTAACTATCTATAGAATCCCTCCAAGACTTTAAATTATGTGGGTAAAGCACCATTTTAGACAAGGGTGTAGCTATAGCTATCTTTGATTGAGTGGGGTCTATTAACGAAAATGTTAAAAATATTTCAATGACTCCATTATAAGATTTTGATTCCACTATAATATAAAGTTTAATTTTAGAAAATTTACATATAAAATTCTGATTTGTAGAAATTGAAATTTTCAATTTTAGATAATAAGTATTTAGCGATAATAATAATAATAGTAGGAGATATTATATTGCTTTTAAGTAGACATTCTATTTGTAAAACTAGCTCCAAATAATAGAAATAATTAGCTTCAAGCCTCCACAGAAGCATCAAAAAATAGATATACCTTTTTTTACTTTAACAAAGGAGAAAGTTTCAAAAATTAAATGGTTATTTGTAATAATAATAATAATAATAATAATAATAATAATAATACATTTTTTTGGTAACAAAACTAGGTGAAACAATATAATTAATTGGAAACTGCGTATTAATTTGGTTCAAAAACTTAATTAATTAATTTGGTTCAGACATTATTTCTATAAAACTTCCGTATGATCATTCTATACTTTTGTAGCCCCAAATAAAATTTTCTAAACCTGCCATGCAATTAGATACATTGAAAAACAAATTCTGAAGGGTAAGTATGAGCCAGATGGAGAAATGGTGGATGCAATTTTTTCTTTATTTCTTCTTTTTCTGAATAGTAAATGGATGGTTGGGGGAACCCCATGTTTGCAACTATATTTTATTTTTGTTTTTTGCTTTATTTTGAAGTAGGAATATCGCTAGGAAAGCAATTCAATTGTGGCATCCTAATCCTTGGGCGGCGCACGCAACAGACTTTTGACAAGGAAAATTAACCAATTTAAAATATTATTATTTATATTTTGTTTCTAATTCAGTTCTTTTTATTATTATTTAATTTTTAGGAATACTAAAAATGATAAAACTATTTGATAAAGCATGAAAAATTTTTATATGTAAGAAGAAGAGTTAGGTGATTTCGATCGGATGACTGATCCTACAAGGGAGCTCGATCGGACTGGGCGTTAGCACTCCGAAACTTAAGTTAGCAGCTTTTATAGAAAGAGTATTTAGAAATAGAGAGTCTCAGATATTCAATACCTAGAGCTCTTGCTTCTTTTGCTATTTATAGCAGATAGAGGAGGGATACTTCAGTACCTTGGAATGTAATAACTGGAAACTGGAGTAGATGAGCGGCGATGTGATAGGGAGCAAGTGGAGGCATAGGCATTAACTTGTGTCAGTGGATTTGATAGGATAAGACATCCCTCACTCCGATCGGATACCGTACATTTTTTTCTTATCTTCCAGCTCATGTTTTGTCATTTTTGTTGATTGGCTTTGGGTCCTGTCAAATGTTTATTGGATCGGCTTGATTGGGCCTTGAAGATGTTTTTTCCATAGTTATCACTTGTCCCCCCTTCAAAGGGTCCGATCGGGAGATTTCAAAGTTTTGACAGGATTTTTTGAATTAGGAGGCGCGAATCTGATAAGTCGCGTCCGTTTATTTTGGACAGCTGTTATGCATTTATTGCCTGTGCGCATGCCAAAGGCGATGCTTCGTTCTCCGTAACCACCGTAATGGATTGGAGACATATGACAATCATCTAGCGGAGAGTCGGTTGGAGAATTCCAAAAGCTTTGTGCCTATAAATAGGTAAGTTGGGGTCGATTTTTCCTCATTTTTCAACGATCCTTAGCAAAACTCTGCCAGATTTTCTTTGTGAACTTTGTCATTTCAATGATTTCAGAGTTTCTGCAAAATTACCCAAGTAAGTAAATAATTTTTGCCTTTGATTTTCTTCCTTATTCATAATATCATTTTTTATTTCTTCCCCTCCATCAAAGATGGCTTCAAGCAGTAGCCAATCTATAGATAAGAGCTTTTTTGAAGCTTATAAAGATCGTGAGACCATGGCTCATCCTTCGAAACTCACAGAGGAGGAAGTGGCTAAGATCTCTTCACGATATAATCTTTCCATAGAGGTCTTTGTGATGGCCTGGCCAAATTTCATGGCGATGACCAAGGGACCTTTTGGACGTGAGAATAATGAGTGGTTCATTTGCCATATATGGAGCTTGGATGCTGGGTTGAGGCTTCCTTTCAGTGCTTTTGATATGGAAATTCTTAAAGGTTACAGAATTGCCCCTAATCAACTTCATCCAAATAGCTGGAGAACAATGTCCTACTTCAAGGTCCTCTATGAGATGGAGAGAGTGGCATTAACTTTGGATCTGTTCACTCATTTTTTCTATATCCCAGGGTGGAGTGATGGAACAAAGTATTTTTTTACAAGCCGACCATAGAGAAGCTGTTCGTTGTACCGTCCTCCATGAAAGGCTTCAAAAAATGATTCTTTTTAGCAGGGATGGCCATAGAATTTGGAGTGTCTTTAATTCGTTCGGATGTAGCTGTCACCCTAAAAGACCAAGCGTCCAATCAATCTTTATTTCAGAGTAATATTGAAAAGCTATTGAACACTGTGGAAAGGCATGGAAAATCATATGATTCCAATTATCTTCTTAGTGTCCTGATCGGGTCTGTATGCTCTAACGTTGAAAATGACACAAGACGTGAGCATTATGAATGGAGTGTGGAAGAAGCACATATTGATAATCATGCATTGCATGCTCATGAAATTTGTATCAATTGGGGATGATACTTATCTTATTTTATTTTTGTGATACAGTTGTAGGCGCGATAGCTAAAGAAGACGATGTTACTAAACAATTGTCCGACTAGGCTAAGGCGAGGATTGAGGTGGAACGTGCTGCCAAGGAGGAGAGGAGATCGAAAAGGAGAAAGCTCATGCCTTCTACAGAAGTTCAAGCTTTCAATCCCTCCGTAAGTGCTTCCATTTCTACCCCTAGTGCCACGGTGGCTCTTGTCTCTCGCCCTTCTCTGACCCTTTTAGGATCCGTTGCTGCTCAACCTTTGGCGGAGGGTCAGCGCCCCCTAAGGCATTTGCTTTTTAGGGATGAAACTAATTCAGAGGAAGAGCAAATAACTCAACATCAAAGGGGATCAGCTCAAGAAAATGCACCCCCAACAAATGAAGCTGCCCAAAGAAAGGCTAAAGAGGTAGCCAGAAAAAAAAAGGTGCCAAACTGGTAGCTGCTGTGGATGCAAGGGTTGCCACAAGAGGCAAATAACCCATCCGGGACGAATTCGCTCGGAGTGCTGCAACAAAAATTGCTGAGAGATAGGCTTCATCGCTAGGAGAAATATTAAAAAATCAATTCGGTGACAGCTGGTCTATTGATAATAAAGTGGTATCCAGCTTTTTGTGTCAGGGTATACTTCAGGAGAATGACTTCAAGGCCATAGAAGACCCCAACACACTTGCCCGAGAATGCAGCCTTTTTTAGCAACAGAGCCTAGAGGTAAGCTTGTGACTTTATTTTTGCATTTTTACTGAACTTGCCTTGTGCTTTCTTCTATCTTCCCTCTTCCCTAACTGACCGACCCCTCCTCTGTTTATTTTTTAGTTAATAAGAAGGGGTTTATGCTTGCATGACTTGGTCATCGGGTCAGAAGAGAAGTATAAGCTAAATATGATGTAGCTAGGAAGGAGTCCCTGCTTGCCCAATCAAAGGTTGAAAAATTGAAGAAGGAGGCCATTCGTCTTTCTTAAGATCTAAAGGCTCGGCAGAAAGAGGTTGACTACCTTAAAGGGGACGTAGCCCATCTGACTGCCGAAAATGCCTTATGAAAAAAATTCAAAGAAGAGGCAGCTAGATTGAGAGGCGAGTGCACATATCTATCTACTAAGTGCTCAAAGGCTAGCGCTAAACTTGACCTTTTGCAGGGCAAGCAAGATTCACTGCAAGCCATCTTAGCAGAAAGAGAGATGATGTGGGGTAAAAAGCTTAAGGGTGAACTTGCCACCCAAAGAAAAGAGCTTCTAGACCAGTTGGGAGAGGCCCAAGGGCGGTTATTGACTTAGTTGATTTATACAGCCGAGAAGTGCTTTCTTGAGACTGGCCTTAACTGGATGGAGGATCTAAAATTTTTGCTCAACCCTCCTTTCAGCGATAACGAAGAGGAAGCTCTTTAAAATCCCACGTCATCTCAGTCGACCCCTGGGGTGCCGATCGAGCAAGAAGTGGCTATCTTAGTATCAATGGATCCTATTCTTGTGGCAACCCCGGAGTCTTTTCAGCCTTCAGCCGAGATGGATGTGCCCCTTGTGGCTATAAAAATCGTAGATATAGAGATTTAGGTATTCTTTGTAATATTTTCTGCTTTGTAATGGTTTTCTCCTTCGTTTTGTAACTTATAAAAATTTTTCATAAATAAAGTTTGATTTGGCCTTTCAATTTGTCTCCATACTGCATTTCTCATTTAAGATAGTATTTATCATAAACTTAATTAAGGAGAAAATATTAAATCGACTAAGGAGAGGATATGTAAAATCAACCATGGAGAATGTATGAAATCGACTAAAGAGAATACTTCTTGAATTTTAAGATGTTTTTCAAGCATTGTAGTACATAACTCTTAGGATCAATGATCACTTAATCCAATCAGATTTAAAGGATAAAACAATTCGTTCTGGTGTGAGTTATAACTTAGAATTTAGGTGTATGACGTCAAGTGTAATAAGTGACTTTTTAGTTTTTCATTCAATTAAAGTATTATCCGATTGGTTATTTAAAGATCGGCTTTCCATAGGAGAGTTCATACATGGTGAATGACCTTTCGATCTTACATTTGCTTGAAGATTTGGTGATTTTATACTCGATGGTAGATTTTCACATTTTGGATTCGGAATAGATGTCGAACCTAGCAAGTGAGTTGGTCGAGATTAGATGGAGGCATCTTGCATTTTTGATTCGAGAATAACATCGAACCTAGGAAACGAACTTATGATGGAGAAAAGCTTTCGCATTTTGAGTTCGGGATGAGCATCAAGCCTAGTGAGAGAGCTGAACTTATAATAGAGAAAAGCTTTCGCATCTCCGGCTATGTCAAGCCTAGCAGATAAGTTGTACCATATTGATTCATCGGTCAAGATGTGGTATTGATCGGAATTAAACCTTCAGTCTTAGAGTGACTGGAATAGATATATCAATCAAGATGTGACTTCGATTGAAAATCAAGCTATTCGGTCTGCGCTTTGGCGGTTAGAAAAATACCGACCGATCAGTCAATGCCGTCGGTGGTTTTGTGAAGATTATTCACTCTGGAGATATTTTGTCGGCTAGAGTAATGAACATCGATCGAAATGTTCATCGGCAGGGATTAACTACTTCGATCAGAATTTTCATCAATCGAAATTCCAAAAAATTGATCCACGTTTGAGTGGTGGAATTATTCTAAATGATCGAGGAGAGGTCTACAGACGTTAGGACCCTTATCTCAAGCTCCTGATGGTAGAAATAACCAATTTGAATGCCATTTTGATGGAGAGGGAGTTAATATATTTGATTAATGATGAGTACTAAATTCGTAAGTTTGGACACGTACCTATCTTTAAGCAGTTTTTTGTTTTGTGGAGGCACTCATTTTGTATGCATCAAAATGCTAGAACTTTCAACAATTTGTTGCATGTTAAAGCCTTTTATTGCTATATCTTTTAAAATTTAAAGATGAATCTTTAATAGTAAACAAGTAATATCAAAATGGGCTGGCAATGCAACGCTTATTACAGGAGACTGAGAGAGCATGAAATTTAGTACAATAAATTTATAAGGACTCAAATTATAACAATTACACCTGATTTTGCATTATTCGATGACCTCGATAGTCAGCCTGTGTTGGTTTAGCTTTCATGCTTGTCGTATTTGTCTAAACCGGATGTCTTTCTCTCATCGTTGGACCGCTTATAGGAGCTTTTTCCTCTGGTCCATTCCATCTCTTTCTTTAGGAATTAGCTTTCATCGATTGAGTGCCTGACAAGTTTGTGTAACTCACAACCTTTATCGTGGTCTCTATTATTTTTCATCTTGTTTAGACATTTTGGGCCGGTTAACTTTCCTTCATTTTTCCTTGGTACCCCTCAATGCTTGGGCAGGACTGGCATTAAATGGAGTGAAAGTCCTAGCCATCCAATTATTGTACCATCCAGTCTCTTTTTTCTTGCCCAGATTCTTTGAGAAGATTGACCCGTTCATATTTCTCTCTATTCGATTGGATAAGGAGGTTCTGCCGATCGCCCGACTATCTGGGTATTGCAATCTGTCTATGACATTGGTCTTCTTTATTCTATTAGATCTGAGAGAATTATCCAGATGGATGTGTTGTTTGGCTCTTCCCATCAGGTTGGAAAAGCTAATCGATGGCCTTGTTGTTAAAGATTCAAAAAGTGGATGATCCGTGATGCCTCTCGCCAAAGCATTTGATGCCATTTCCATGTTTTACATTCCTTACTTTTGACATTATGGCCTGAAAGTGATCGATGTAGTTTCTAAAACTTTCATCGTTTCGTTGATAGAGGTTGCACAAGTCACCGACTGACTTTGGTGCGTGTGTCTGCACAGTGAATCGCGTGGTGAACAGCTTGACCGGTGTCTAGCAAGTGTACTAGATCGGCTAGTAATACAGAAAAATATAGATTAAGACCCCAAATATCGTACCCAAGGGAACATATATTGCTAAGAATAATATTTATATATGAATTAAATTAATCTAAGATTGTTTCCCAAATGTTTTTGATTTAAAAACAAAAATTAAACAAAATAAACAATGAAACAAAACAAAAGCTAAAATATGAATTAAAAACAAAATAATAACTGGAATTCTCTTGCTAAAGAAACTATCCACCTTAACTTTCATTGTAATGACTTAAATTCAATAGAAACACCAGTGATTATGGAAAAACTAGTAGTAAAGCAAGATATCTTTATTCAAGTATATCATTCTTAGTATTAAACTCATAGACAAATCTAATAATTAGCATGAAAATCTAGTTTTAACTTCCTAAATATTCATTGAAGCCTTTCTCAAGTGATTCAATTCCAATTCATTCTTGGTTCCTCCTCTCTTAGTATTAATCAATAAAATTCACACATAATCATCTCATATTTCGGATAATAATCATGCATAAACATTAAAGAGTTAATCCAAGAACATGCAAATCATTAACTATGTCAAAACCAATTTTTAGTTATTTATTCAATAAACCAACAATCAATCTCAACATAATCAAAGATAAGAATATGCTTAAAACCAAGAAATAATCAACCGATATTGAAATTAAGCTCAAAATAATTTCATAACAATGAAAATATAAGATTTCAAGAATCCATTAGCAAAAGAAGAAAAACTACTTCCTAAACATAATTAAAAACTAAAGACAAAGTTGAAAAGAAAAATAGAAAAATAATGTAAAATAAACTAAGCCTAATTCTAAGATTAATTCCTAATTCCCTAATTGATCTCCATTGATTCTAAGATTGGATCCTTTTTTTGGTGTTTAAGCTTTCTATTTATAAGCAAAAAAACGTTGTAGATTTCTTCCAAAACTGCAGAAACCAAATAGGAAGTGAATTCTGCTCAAAACAAGAAGTCGAAAATCCTTCGCGCAATTGGAGAGTTAATCACGTGGCCACGTCCTTCAGTATGCCTTCAATACACGTGGTCACGTCCCTTTTTGTTCTTCTTCCACACGTGGCCACGTGTGGTCCTTCACTGGAAATCCACGTGGTCACGTGGTCTTCACAAAATCCTTCAATTCTTCATCACATGGCCACGGCTTCAACATGCTTTGTTCTTCACCTTTCTTCACATGGCCACGTACTTTCCTATTTTCTTCTTCACGTGGCCACGTGTAAAACTCTTCGGTAAATTCACGTGGTCACGGCTCAAGGCTCTGGACTGGACACTGGTTTTCTTGCCTAATTTCTTCATATTTGCACTTTTAGCCCTAAACTTTGTCCTTTTTACACTTTAAGCCCTTTTATATCAATTTAAACCTGAAAAATGCCAAAATTTACAATTAACTCAAAAAACATAAAACTAATAAATTAAACTCAAATCTAACCTAATCAATCACAAAATTAACCTAATTAAATACCTAAAAACATACTAAAACATCATATAAATGACCATTATCACAGCTCTTTGAGTTGTCTGAAAGAGGTGATTGATTCTTGAGGGAGTTCGTGGAACCAATTCAAGGCATCTCCTCTTAGGGTGGTGGGAAAGACTTTGTAGGAAATCCTTTCATTGTAGGTGTAAACCTGCACTTTAGTCAAGTACTCCGTAAGGTGAGTAGTGGGATCAGTTTTACCTATATACTTATCCATCACCATGTCCCTCCACCTAGAAGGTAGCTCAAACTTTGTAATTTCCCTGCAGAAAGGGGAGACAGTGTTGTTGCAGGTATTCCCTTTAAACATATCTTTTTTAGGTTCTACCAAACCAAATTGCTGGAGTTTTTGTTTGAACCATTTATCCTCCCTGCTCGTTGCTGTGAAAGTGAACTCGTTTTTAGATCTGTGGGAGCAACTGTGATTAGGTGTGTGCATAAGGGATGGATCATCGTCAAAGGATGGGTGGATGATCTACTGGGGAAGTAGGGAGCATCTTTGCTCAAGGACATTGTCCGCTTTCCCTTATTGTATCTCATTTGGGTTCTGACTCCTATCCTTCCCACGTTGTGAGTTCATGGAGATTTCTCTATTTCTTCTTCTTTCGAACTCTTCGGCCATGAAAACCATTTTATGAACTCTTTCAAAAATCCTGGATATTTTATCCCTTTTCAGAGTTTGGACTACACTCTTAGTGAGATCATTAAGAATGGCTTGCATATCTCCGATAGTAACAGGGGAATCTTTCAGCTATTGCATAACCACGTTGTCGAGATCTGGGAGGAGGTTACCCTTAGCAGGTGATCTGAGAGATCTCTCTCTTATCCCTGAGGGCTTAGACCTACCCTGGCCATTGCAAT
Source organism: Excoecaria agallocha (assembly GCA_037975025.1). NCBI lineage: Eukaryota > Viridiplantae > Streptophyta > Magnoliopsida > Malpighiales > Euphorbiaceae > Excoecaria > Excoecaria agallocha. The sequence goes on along the minus strand of CM075806.1, from coordinate 123,092,587 downwards.
TATGCTCTCTAAGAGTTGTGTGCTCGTTGGATCTTGAATTTGCCATGCCTCTCAATGACAGCACCAAATGATAAAACACAAAAAATCTTTATCTGTAAGAAGAAGAGTTGGCAATCGAGTGATTCCGATCGGATGATTGATCCTGCAAGGGGCCTCTATTGGATCGGGCGTTGGCACTCCGAAACTTAAGTTAGTAGCTTTTAAAAAAAGAGTGTTTAGAGAGAGAGAGTCTCAGATATTCAATACCTGAAGCCTTTACGCCTTTTGCTATTTATAAGAGATAAACGAGGGGTACTTGAGTACCTTAGAATGTGATAACTGGCAACTGGAGGTGAGCAGTGATATGACAGAGAGTAGGTGAAGGCATGGGCGTTAACTTGTATTAGTAAATTTGATAGGATAAGGCGTCCCATCAGTCAGATCAGACACTGTGCCTTTTTATCTTGTCTTTCAGTTCAAGTTTTATCCTTTTTGTTAATGGACTTTGGACCCCGCCAAATATTATTGGACTGATTTGATTGGACCTTGAAAATATTTTTTTCATAGTTATCACTATTGATTAGCTTCTGTAATTTATTATTAGTTAGAATAGTTAGAGACTAACTTTCCTTTGGAGTCTGAAAATTATTCTATTCAGTTGAAGAACCAGAAACCGCTTGAAACTAAGATGATGAACTTTTAGTGGTGAAGGCCATCAACAGAAAGATTAACCTTAGCAACAGGAAGGGTATAAATAACTAATGGTAAAATTAGAATTTATAATTAAAAAAGTATAATATAAATATTATAAATAAATTATTAAATAAAGAAAATGAAACAATTATCTCTTAGTGTGTTAAAATTATATATATATATATATATATATATATATATATATATATATATATATATATATATATATATATATATATATATATATATATATATATATATATATATATTAAAAAATTATGGGGGTGATTGCCCCTTTCTTTTTATGTGGCTGCGTCCCTGTAAATAAACTCAAGTTGATAACATTCACAAAAAAAAAACTCTATGCTTTTGGAGATTCGTGATCATAACCTTACGTAATCAATGCTTTTAAGTGAATAGATAATTAATTTTTTTTAATTTATAAATTAAAAGGAATCAAATCGAAAATTTGTTAAAATTATATAAGCATTTCTTTATATTTACATCTCTTGAAGTTGATTAAGCATTTATTATATATTAATTCATACTATTGGTGCTTCTCGGAACTCAGAAAGCGAAATTTAAAACTTTTGAGTGTGTGTGTATATATATATATATATATATATATATATAAGAATTGTAAATATAAAATAATTCATTTTGAAGTCATTTTATCTTTCTTTTTTTTTTTTTAATACACATGTTTTCACATCATTCATGATGCATACCATATATGAAAGTAACAAGTAGGCGAAAATTTTTCTCGGATAAAAATAATTTTTTTTATTTATTCTATTTACAAACATTTATCTAACATATTTATTTGTCGTAGATATCTACTAAAAGTTAAGTGCTTATTTAACAAATGGCAAATAATATAACATAAAGTTGTGTGTGTATGTGTGTGTGTGTGTATATATATATATATATGTTGAATTTGTAGAATCTTGGAAGGGTTCAACTGGAGCTAGCTAAGGTCCAGTCTAGTTCCAAAATGGAAGAAGAAGAAATTGAATTACATGTGGGCATGTAAGAAGGTGGAGGAAGCATGCTCGTATCACTTGTGTTCCCATTCCTCACAATAAGTACAGAGTCCATACCCCAGCTCAGATGCCTTACCAAGTGACAATGTATAAACCATACGCCTGAAAAATATACACAATCCCTATCTTAACTATTTATTTATTTTTTATTAAATACTATATTTTATCATTATATATATATGGCGAGAGAAATTGTAAAGTGAATGAGGATAATTAAGTAAATTACCAGGATTATCTGCAAAGAATCTAATAGCAGCCCAACCATTCTTAGGAAGAGCAACAGTGTTAATTTCATGAGGATCAACCAAATTATAAGCCAATGGATCAGTCTGATTGTCGAAAATGCCAAAACCCATCCCAACTACACAGAAACTAAATCCATGTAGATGTATAGGATGGATCTCAGCAGCTCCAATATTAGTCCCTTGAAATACAATTTCAATTGCTTCTCCATAATTTAGCATCTCAACCTTTGTCCCTGGATTGGTCATGGCTGTCATGTTATCCACATCTCCTGTGAAATTGAATATGTATGGTGGTCCACTTGGGAAATCTTCCTCATAAACTCCACTTATATGCCTGCATCATTATCCCATATATGTATAAATTTTTTCTTAATCTTGTTAATTAATTAGCCTAATTTATTAGTAGCCCTTCAGCTTGTAAATTTCGTTTATTTTTTCTCTTGAACTTTTTCAGAAATCTTTTAGCGCCATAAATTTTATATTTTTACACATAACGTTGCATATACTGAAATGGAATTTTTCTCCCGATAAAAAAAAAAGAAATAAGAATAATTTTTTCAAATAAATTTTTAAAAAAATGCTTCTTTTTCTAATTGGAAAGCGCACCAACATTTAAAAACCTGTTGTGGACAAAAATTGATGGTTTAGAAGATTGAATGGTTTGGAAAAAAAATTACCAAAATTGTCAAGTTTAAGGAGCTGGATACGCATTTAAGGCTAATCACCTGTAATAAGCACCCAATATTTCAATTTCTGAGAACTCAAAACTAACATTATTCATGCTTGCAGACATCCTATCTCCATCCGGTCCGGCACAAGAAGAATTAGGGCAGGGCAAAATATTTATAGAAATTGTTATAAACATGTGTTTGGTTATGTTTATAGGGACATTAACAGGGTGATCTTGGCTAGCTAAGCTCCTAATTCGGGCTGTAAAATTGAAAGCAGCATCTTCATCATCATAGGCTGGAAAGTAGGGCAATGGAATAGAAGAAGGAGCAGTGTAATTGGAATTATATTCAAGAATTGCAGTTGTGGTTGTGTTGTCAAAGTCTACAACACTATCAAAGAATGGCGTTGAAGCCATGTAATAGTAGCTAGGAGTTTGATTGGCAGTTACCAAAACGTCCATGGTTTGTCCGCGGGTTATCATTATGTAATTTGTTGTTATAGGTTTAATATATGCACCATCTTGCCCTACTACTGTGAGATTGTGGTCTGCAATGCCGAAAAACTGTTCTTCGTTTAATACTGCATTGATTATGCGAAGAAGATAGGTCTTGCCATACTCGACCGATAGGCGATAAGTAGTCTCTGAAGTAAAAAGCTTCAATTATATTAGTGTTTATCAAATTAATTAGAAGGGTTTGGCAATTAATGTTTACCGTTAGAACATGGATATAGATCTCCTGGTTCCCCATTAATGGTATAAGCATCTGAAAGGTTGAAATCAGAACCTGTTTCCAAGGCCGTTTCATATATCACTCTCACATCTTCTTTATACCATGATGCTGCCAATACATTAAAATTGCAACTCATTACAACGAAACTAGGAATTTTGTGTGGTCTTAAATAAAATTTAATTTCCTCCCAAGAACAATTGTTTGTTGTGCTTCAGGATTAGGAAAAGGGTAAGTGGTTCCATTAGCAGGGAAAATGATGATTGGACCATGAACTGTGGCTCTGGACCAATCACTGTGGGCATGCCACCAACGAGTTCCTTCTTCTGTGAAAAAAAAAAAATTCATAAGAGAAATTTGTTCCAGGCTGAATAGGACACTGCGTCACCATTTCAGGACCATCGAACCATGGATTCCTTGGCTGATTTACTCCATGCCTGTAATTTAATGAGGTAAATTAAGCATAAATAATTTGAAAAGTCAAAACACTCCATCTTCTGTTATAATTATAGTTGCACTCCGATTATTTATTTAGTTATTTATCTTACAGACCACCTAACATGTCAATTTTTGAGTGTTTGGCGTCAAACTCCCTTTCTAAAAACAGAATTAAGTTGAACATGATTGAGCCTTCTTCAAGTTCAAATTAGATAAGAACAACAGAATTATATCAAATTTAGTTCTCCACGTAAATTGATCAATTAATTAAATAGTATGATTTCTACAAATTTACTCAATTTAAAAAATGAATTTTGCGTTAAAAAAATTGTATTTTAACACGAGAAATTTCTGGGATTAATTACAAATTTATACCTCATCTTTTACACAATTTTCAATTAACACCCTAAATAAAAAAAATATTACAACTTCATATCCAACATTTAGTTTAATTTTAAATTAGAGATATTCTGTCAAAAAATTCACCCAAAATTAACAGAATATTCCTCATGTGCAGGGATAATTAATTATGTAAATAACTCTAACAATCAAAACTAAAAAAAAAAAGGAAAAAGAAATTTTATCCATGACACAAGTAAAATAATTAAGTCAATTATATATGTCAACATTAATCTGAATGAATTAATATTAATTAAACAAAGCAATTAGTACCTTAATTTTAAATCTCAAAGTTAATTATTCACTTGCATTGCATCTTTATTTGAATCATGAAGTTAGTTTATAAAATAAGTGAGAAACTTTAAGAGAAATCGGGAGAGAGTACCAATGGATGGTGATGCTGTAATTTGCATTATTGTAAACATTGACATAGATTGTTTCCCCTTTCTGAGCATATAATGTTGGCCCTGGAAAACCTCCATTTGCAGTCAACATACTTTTTGTGCTACAAAGCTTTGTAAAATTAGCCTCACTTATCTGCACTTAATTAACACTACTTAGAGCCAAAAAAAAAAAAAAAAGGAAATAAAATTTATCAAATAATATAACGACGCAAGAACTTACCACAAGATCATAGTAGGTAACTTCACCATTAGCAAGGAGCACCAAATTCATTATTAGAAACCCTAATATCAAACCCATTTTATCTCTAATTAATTAATTAGTACAAAAACAATAACTTAATTTGTGATCTCTATTTAATTTGTTGCCCCTGTTTATTGTGATTTTCGCTTAGCATCTAAGAGCTATATAAAAGAGATGGAGCCGTATTGTTTAAGTTGCTTCTTAGGGGATGAAACCCTTTTTAATTTGTAGCAACTAGCAATCATATTCCTGCACATTGCAAATGCCATCAGCCATGTTGATCCATGATTCTTAAGTTATGATTTTATCTAATTTTGAGAATCACCAATTTAGTAATTCTTCATAATTCTCTATATTTACTTTTACTATTCTAATCTCATTACTTTTACTTTTCACTATAATTAATTCTATAACTACCCATCTACATAGTAATAAATCACCATTACTCCATTAAATTTAGCATGTTTAAATATTATGGACCTAATGTTTATTATGATAATAGAATTATTTATATTATGATATGTTTGAATTATTTATTAATTTTCTAAGTTAATTAGAAATATTAATATTATTTTTGATAATATTAAAAAAATTATTCTAAAATATTAATAATTATAGAAATATTTACATTTTTTAAAGCTATAGGATAATTGCGTTATTCTTATAATAAAACTATACAATACCATACAGTTGAAATAAACAGAAAATATTATAAAATTACGTACTATCATATAGTTTTTTCAAATATTATATCGTTAAAATCATATTATATCATATTATATTATATTATACAGTACATTAATGAATCACAGACCATCATCATCCAAATGGATCTCAAGTTTTTTTATGATGCTTATAACATTATGTAAAAAGAGCATCACAAAGTTCAAAAATTTACTGGCTTTTCTTATATGAGCCGCCAAGTTTAAAATTTATTGACATTTTATATTAACAGTCGCTAAAATTTTTAATGACGCATATAAAATAGCATCATTAAATTAAAAAATGTCTTGACATTTTGCAAAAACACTTTACTAAGTTCAAAAATTTTAACACTTTTTTACAAGTGTAAATAAATTTTAAAATTTGTCAAACACTAATTTTTTAGATTAGAGTCCTTAATTATAATTAGGTGATGCATTATGTTAGCGTCACTAAATATTATTGTGACGCTTATAAAATAGCATGGTTAAATTAGAAAACATAAAGTCATAAGCTCTTTCTACCCTAGCCGGTAATACTGTCTCTTCCTCCCCACTCCTTTGCGGTTTCCATATTCCCTCTACTCTACATAAACTCTTTCTAATTTTCTCTTTTCTTCTTCATTGGACCCTATAGATGTACCAAAACCCACTGCAATTGCTTCCACGGGAATTGGGCCAATAGCTCAGAAGATGAATTAGATGGCTTGGGAATTGGGCCAATATGCATATACATATATTGAAATGTTTCTTAGGAACAAAAGAAAAAATGAGAACATTAATAAAGGTTGCAAAGAAAAAGAGAAGAACAATACGAAAGGGGTTGTTATTCAATCACTTCTACAAAATCAAATATCGTATGAGAGAATTATTGGTACAATTAGAAGAAGAGTGACATGTTACGTACAGTAACAAATCAAAGTAATATAGCTAAGGATATTACAATTGCAAGAAAACAAATTCAATTGAATAATCTCCACATTGATTCATTTTATTAAGAGTAGGAACATATATAAACTTAACAATGCACCAGAGGGGGCTTAAGAAGAACAAGGTGGCATATTTGAAGGGGGAGGGCGCAGACTTTCGGCCTTAGTTTTTCCATTCTTCACAATTAGAACAGTATCCATTCCCCAACTTGCATGCCTCTCCAAGTGACAGTGGATGAACCATACCCCTGAAATGCACAACATTTACGCCTTTAGATTCATCATTTCTCACAAAATCAATAAAATGGTTAGAAAATTGGAAAATTAATAGAAGTAATTACCTGGATTATTAGCAATAAACCTGATGGCAACCCATCCATTCTTAGGAACACCAACAGTGTTCACTTCTGGTGGATCAATCAAATTGAAAGACTTAGGATCTGTGACATTGTTGAAATTTCCTGAACCAGATCCAACTACATAGAAACTATAGCCATGAAGATGCATGGGATGATTCTCTGCAGCACCAATGTTAGTTCCTTGGAAAACTATCTCCACTGCATCCATATAATTCAGCATCTTCACCTTTGTTCCTCTTGCTGTAAACACCGAAATATTCGTAACTCCTGAGAAGTTAAAAAAATGTGGAGGAAACCTTGGAAAATCTTTCGTAAATACCCCATTCAAGCTCCTGCATAAACATAACATCCATAATTACCTATCTACGCTTTATTATAATGTCGGTTTGATCTATGAAAATATTCATGCAATACAAAGTAGCAGAAAAATGCGTTGCTAAAGGGTTTAATAGGAAGACGGAAAATACCTGTAATAGGCTTCGAGGATATCAATGCTAGGGGTAGCAAAACTGACATTGTTCAAGCTAGCAGAAATTATGTTACTATTTGGTCCTAAACATGTTTGATTGGCAGGGCAAGGGATTTGGTTGATAGCAATTGTTATAAAAAGATGTTGATTGATATTTTTAGGGACATTGATAGGGTGATTTTTGGTGGCTAAGCTCCTTAACCGACTCGTAAAATTATTAGCAGCAGCCTCATCAGGAATACTTGGAAGGGTTGGGAATGGGATAGAAGATGGGCGACTGAACTTTCCCTTATATTGGAGAATTGCTGTAGCTGTTGTGTTATCAAATCCAACAATACTATCAAAGAAAGGAGAGGCAGCTATGTAATAGTAGCTAGGAGCTTGGTTTGCTGTCACCAAAATGTCCATTGTTTGGCCTGGAGTTATCATTATGTAGTTTGTTTTTATAGGTTTGATGTATGCACCATCCTATCCTACAACTTTCAGACTGTGGTTTGCTATTCCAAAGAATTGTTCTTCGTTCATCACTGCATTGATTATTCGGAGAAGATATGTGTTGCCATGATCCACTGTCATACGAAATGTACTTGCTGCAATAGAGATTAGATAATTAATTTAAAAAGATATTTATTTAGTAACCACCAGGTTTAAATCTGATAACCATCACTCGATTAAAAGTGCTAGAGATCTCAATTTTTGTTTATATATTTACAGCTTTACCGTTAGAGCATGGTAAGAGATCTCCCGGTTGACCGTTAATGGTGTGAGAATTAGATGGACTTGGAGTAGCCCCAGTTGCAAGTGCCTGGTCAATTAATTCCTTCACATCTACCTTAAACCATGATCCTGCCAATGTTAATCAACTTATTATTGCTTAACGTACCAAAAATATATGTGTGTTTTGTTATATCACAAAATTAGGGAGATTAAATACCAATTATAAGTGTTTGTTGGGCATGGGGTTTAAGAAATGGATAGGTGGTGCCAAGAGCTGGCAAAATGATAAAGGCACCGTGTACGGTGGCTCTTGACCAGTCACTGTGAGCATGCCACCACAGAGTTCCTTCTTCATTTGAAAGTATTATTTCGTATGTGAAGCTATTTCCCGGTTGAATTGGGCATTGTGTAATGTTTTCTGGACCATCCGACCATGGATTTCTTGGCTGCTTCACTCCATGCCTGTTATTTTATCAATAATAATAATACATGTTCTCAGTATGTTCTTTTTTTAAGAACAAAATGTTAATCATAGCTCTTAACTTAAAAATTCTCAATATAATTCGACCTGATTTGTCAATTCAATTAAAAATGTAAAAAAATTTTAAATTTAATTTTTTTTCTAATAATATTTATAATTGTAATTAAATGTTATATCTCATAAAAAATATTCAAAATATTGCTTCAATCCACTGTATTCAAATGATTTTTAAATAGTAAAAAAATTTACTAGTTTAGATGCATGGATGAAATGATATACCTTGTCATATATTCTTTACAGTTGGAAGTTGACTAAAGAAAAACGTAGATATAATTTTCAAAATAGACAAACCACTTTTGGGAATACTGATAGTATTTTGTATTTTGACTCTTTCTCTTTTTTTTTCTTCTTACAAATAATATTTATTATAAAAATTCAATATACAAATTTTCATCAATAAATTTTATTTATTGGTGTTGATATACACATATTTCTTATCTAGATTATATTTTATTATGGACGCAAAATAACATGTCAAAAGTCCAACAATGTTGGTCCAGAATTTTTTTATAGGTCTAATATAGACAAGAAATTTCCATGCTATTATAATTGTACATATTCAACCTCCTTTAGATAGTATAATTTCTAGATTTAACAATTGAATATGGCTTTTTTAGAATTGAATAATTCTTCTTAATTTCTTTATTTCTCAAGTCGTTATTTAATTATTGTTTTTTTTCAACTTGGTGTTACATTTAAAAAAGTAGTTATTAGAGAAAGCGATTACCAATGAATTGTAACACCGTAGTTTCCTTGATTATGTACGTTCACATAAACCTTATCTCCCTTGCGAGCTTGTATTGTCGGTCCAGGAAAACTCCCATTTACAGTCAGCATACGCTTACTTTCACATAACCTTGTAAAATTTGCCTCTTCCAGCTACAACCATAAAAACAATCACCATTACAATATAAAGCCTAATATACATGTAAAATAAAAAAAAGTTTATGCCTAATCCCCTATCATAATTAAATTAATTAAGCCCCAGTTGAACAATGACTTCTAAAATTTTGTTTGCATTCAAGTACAAATAGGTCTCTTTATTTTTAGCCTTTTTTTTCTCCTTAAATATTGTACAAGTATAATCATTCATTATTATAATTTAACTCTTGATAATCTGCACAATATAACTAAAATTATTTATATATTTATAAATGGTACTCCGAAACTCGAATATAAAACTGCATTAACAAGAGTAATAAACAAAAATTTCAAAAATGATATTTAATTCAAAAAGGAAAAGAAAAAGAAAAACTTACAACGAAAGTATAATAATGAACGTTGCCAGTGGCAGTGCAAAGGAGCAGCCCATTCAGAATGAAAAACCCTAAAAACCCTAATATCAAACCCGCTTTTCTTAACCCCATTTTCTAACGCTTGTCTGAAGATAAAATTATTATGTTTTGTGCGATTGTGTTCTCAAGTCGTCCCTTTCAATAGGTGATTTTATGGTTGCATTTGTGCAGCTATTTATAGGAGAAAAACCTTTGTTCTTTACATGGCCATTTATTTATTTTAATATTTCTAATTACACAAACATTCAAAAAGACAAACCTAACATGCCACGAGAAAATAAATAATATACTCTTTAAACAATTGAATAAGTCAAAAGAGAACAAAGAAAACTGTGGGATTATTAAACTTCAACAGCTAATGAATTTGATCTTTGTCTACGTACGTATTCTTTGTTTTGAATTTATCCAATCTACATTAGTGCAATTAGTCACTAATTAGGCAACTGAAGAGAGGCTCTATGTTTCACATAGTAATTAAGACTCAGATTTATCATAATTAGTAACTTAATTCCACTAAGTGTTCTTACGAATTCAATAGGAAACTTCCAACCTTGAAATTCCTTGGGTAATTAATTTCAACGACCAAAAAAAATAAAAATCAAGGCGATACTTTTTGATTCTGTCCGACTAATATGTATTATAATAATTATTATGCTCACGATTTGTCAATTGTCACCAGACTGGCTAAATCATTATTGCCAGAGTACGCAGAAGATTGAATTTTATTATTATTATTACTTTATTTTCCAAACCGTGTTACGTTTTTCTCATTATTTGAGTTTGAGCATATCTTTTCAATTTTACAATACTTTTAATTTTTGAGATAATGCAACAATTATGGGATCTCAGTGGATGCTATAATTGCCATGTTTTCGTCGTGCCATGTGGGAGCAGTTGTTTGTTTGTCTGTTGTTTCTTTTTTTAAAAAACCAAATATATCAAATTGGAATCTGTAAATTAAATTAATCCATAAATTTCCCTAATCGCTGTATACAAGGATATGGACCACGAAGAATGAAAAGGCTGAAGAAAAAAATTATATATGGAGGAGTCAATAAATGAAAATTTTCGGGCCCAAATTGTAAGAAAAAACTTTAAAGGGTCAAATTGTAATTTAAAAAAAAACTTGCCTAATAAGATTGTTCGTAGTTATCTTTTGTATATAAGTATATATTAATTAGAGCATTGAAAATTAACTTGATTGGACCAAATTCATCACTGGATGAGTTCTTTAATTTAATTGGTTTGATCATATCAGATTGCAGAACAAGACTATGGTTGAGTCTTGAGCTGGGATTTCTCTCATGTATATAATAATAATAATAATAATAATAATAATAATAATAATAATAATAATAATATATTTCCATATTTACAAATAAAAGTTTAATACGCTCGATTATTCAGTTAGATATTCACTTAATCGTCCACCATATCACTCTTTGACCAATAATATCTAATAAGAAATTATTTTTAGATGTTACATTAGGATTAAAAAGAATGTCCAATGACAAGAAGAAATTGATTTATTTCAGAATATATAAATATAATGATCAAAGTAAAATAAAACAGAATGAAGTTTTTTTGACAATATAACAGTAAATGTAATTATTTAATTCAAAGATTAGGATGGGATGGCAGAACATGGCAAGAAGCTTCAGACCCTAACAACTTTAGACATTCAAATAGCCAACTGATTTTGAATCGTACCGAGTCAATGATTTAATTATAAATCAATTAACTAATTAGGGTTTAATAGAAGCTAGCTAATTACTCACTCCGTTCTTTTTTATCTGTCATTTTTGAATAAAATATAAATTTTATTTATCTGTCGCTTTTAAACTTTCAATATAATTTAATTTATTTTTTTAATTTAATTTATTTTTCAATAAAATCAAAACCAATCAGATTTGACAATTTAATTTTAATCACGCAATTTAATACTAAATTTAAATCTATTTATTATTTATTAATTTTAATAAAAATAACAAAAATAACTAATAAAAAAGAACGGAGAGTGATTTGTCCGGATCCTTTCCAGCCTCGGTGATTCTCTTTAAAAGGAAGCTAAACATCAAATGATTAAGTCAGCACATTTTTAATTAATCTAGAAGATTTAGGTAATCCCAAATTCGCTGTTATTTTTCTTTTTAGTAATTTATTTTTGCTAGGATATGTTAGAACTGCAATATTCTTATTTCTTTGGACTCTTCACACATTAGAACATGTATGAAAGAAATACTATTTTATATATGTCCTAACGTGTAATTGATTTGATTAATTTAATAGGTAATTTTCGCAAATAATATCAACAGACTTGAAAATATCAAAGAAAACCTTAATACATAATTAAAAATATTTTTTTATTATTTACTATTTATTTTTATTTTTTTAGGAGGTCTTGTACTCAAGTTCCTCCATTCCCATGCTCCAATCTCTTTATTAAAAAATAATAAAATGTGATTTTTTTTAAAAAAAGAAGATTAAAAACATTTAATAGATGAGGGTCAATTTTTGGCAACTGCGTTCTAGCTACTTTTCAAATGCCAAAATTCCTTTGATTGGGTTAGGTAGATTCAGAATTACGGATGTGCATTTTGCTTGATTTCTATCCTTTAGTTAGGTAGATGCAATTTACTTCATTATTTCTTAATCCCGCACATGATTTAATCACAATTTTCTTAATTGAGGAATACATTGTTTTGTGACTTTATGGTGCGATGGGGGAGGATTTTATTTTCGGATTTTGATTTTTTTTTTTTAAAATAAAATCAAAACATATTCATCAAATTTGTTTCCGTTTTTATTTTTAAAAAAATTTAGTAAGTGATTTTCATACCAAAAATAAAAATCTTCAAAATTTGGTTTTTATGCTTTTGTTTTCATCAATAATTTAATTATTTTATCCTTATTATTACCACCGCTACCACCACCATATCACTGCTACTGCCATCACCACTGCCGCCACCACTCATCGTCGCCATCACCACACCACTACCGCCGCCGCCGCCACCACCACCACACCGCCACCGTTGTCACCACCATCACCATACCGTCGCTTCGCCACCACCACCATACCGCCGCTACCATCACACCACTGTCACTGTCGCCACCACACCGCAGCTACCATCACACCATTGCCACTGCCGCCATCACATCACAGCTACCGTCACTGCTGCCACCACCACCGTCACCACATTACTATCGCCACCACCGCAATCACACTATCGTCACTACCACCACTATCACTACGACTACCACCATTGCCGTCACTGTCATCACCGCTATCGCTACTGCCATTATTGCCACCGCTGCCATTCGACTATCGCTGCTACCACAATCATCACACTGCTACTGTTGTCGTCACCACCACCATCACTACATTACTACCACCGTCATCATCAAAATTTTTATCATAATATGCATGAATAATTAAAAAGTATGATATAGTTTTTAAATATATAAAATGATTTTTTAAAAAATAGATAATAAAAACTGAAAATAGTTTTTGAATTTTAAAAAACAAAAAAACAAAAATCCTACTTGTTGGTACTATTCAACATTCAACATCATTCGTTTTCGTTGTTTGTCTTTTTTCTCTATCATTATCAAACATGGATATAGTAATTGATTAAAGAACAAAACTATACAATTAATTAATAATCACATTGCTTCTTGAATCAAATCTTATTATTCTCAAGCAAGAAAATGCAAACCAAACAAGACACGCATCATGGCCAAGTATATGCCCCATGATATGCTACCACTTGTTATTACTTTTTTACTTTTAGAATTTCTTTTTTTACCAATTAAACTATCAATTATTACCTTTTTGTTATTAAAGTACTGAATTTGTATGGGTAAGTTATTAGTTGGGATCATAGTACTTGAATTCTATGTTTAGATTCAATTTATGGTATTTTAATGAATCAGACCGACGGCAAATTATCACATATAATTTGTAATTACATTTTTTAATTAAATTTCATTTTTTATCCACTATGACGTTCTAACATTGATTCGATTTATAAAATCTATTCATGAATTCAGTTTTTTTCCCTTAACCGACTTTGTATTCCGTAACTTTAATTAGTAGATATGATATCACTAACATTTTTACATAATCTGATGATTAATTTTAACTAAACTTGCTTATTTAAGTTTGTACGTTGAAAGTCAAATACGTGTCATATCAATCTAAAACGAACTAAAACATGTACAAGTAACATCAATTGTCTTTGATTAAAAATAAAAAGTAACATCAATGGTCCCTTCTAGCTAACTGTTTCTAATTCTGAAATGATTAGGTCCAAATACATATTTAATTGGGATGTTTAGAAAACGACTTAATTACATAGTCTGAATTAATTAAATTCATTAATTGATGTTAAATGGTCCAAAAACTTTTACCTTCTTACTAATACTATGCCATATATTTTTTATTCTTAAAAGAAAAATACACGTTGGTGATTTGACTGGAAGCTTGGAGTCATAAAACGTCTAATTAGATTGATGCACGCAAGCGGATAGAATTTCAAAAGTTGAAAATTGGATTATGGGTTTGTGAAAACAACTGTAATCCAATGCATTTGGATAAATTTTGATGTGACATAATTTCTTTTTCTTTCTTTAGTGAATTTACATTCATAGAATGTGGTAAATGGTAAGGAAAATTTGAAAATGCTAGGTAGAGTTGCGGAACAACATGCAATTGAGTGTGCGGAAATATGAGGTCCAAGTTCCATCACTGCCTTCGTACAAACATGTGCCTACATTAATCATATCCCATAATAATAGATGGCTGCTTAGCTAAAAATAAAAAAAAAAAAAGTTATAAAACAAACAGAAAAAGATGCTGCATCATGATTGCGAATAAAAATATGAATATTATACTTAAAAGCTGTGCCTGGGATATTCATGTGCTTTTTCTCCTTTCGTTGGATTTTTTTTTTTTTTATCTACAAACGATGAACACTAATATATGGTTGGTAGCAATCCATCTCAACGTGTGTGTGTGTATATATATATAGGAAAAGATATATATTGCCGACAAGGACAGACCTAAATAATGCATGAAGGGGGCTTTAGCTACGGATGACAATAGATGTAGGGTACCAGCAGACAACGCCTTCAAATAAAACCCAATTTTTAAGCGATTTTGCTTAAATTTTTACGTGATTTTACGGATAACGCCTTATATCCGTCGTTCCGAACTAATTAACGCATTAAATTAAATTATTTATCTATTTAAATGAATATATTTAATATTAATGGTAGATTTTAATTAAGAAAATGCATTACGTAATTTATAAATATAATGTTGAAAATATTGTTATAAATTAATTAGAATTGAAAAATAAATCGACAAATCAAATAAGAAAGACACAAAACCTAAATTGCATGCAAAATGAATAGTCGGATAAAGATTTGTGCATGCAAAATTTATGCATATCTATGTCAAAAATATGGTATTAGTGTTGTTATTTCTATTAACTTTCACATTCAACCATATGCCTATAAATACCAAGGCATATTTTGCTTCATGTGCAAACAAAAGATATATATTTCTCATTTGTTGTGCGATTATACAACATTTGAGAGAATTCCATTTTAAAATTTTAGTAATACTCTTATGTTATATATATGTGAGATTAGTATATATATTTGTAGATTTGAATTGAGAGTTAAACACCAACTTATTTGTATTCTCCATTTTATTAGTAAATTACTTGTCTTACCTTTATCCATGGACATAGACAAAATTGCAGAACTACATAAATCCATATTGCAAATTTAATTTATATTTTCTTGCTCTTATTTTGAATTATTTAGACAAAAAAATATTTGTGTTTGGGATTCACCACCCCAACAAGTGGTATTGGAACCCAATTTATTTGTCTAAAATTTTCAGTCATGTTTACTATATATGAAATTGAGAAATTTGATTGACCTACTAGTTTCCTTCTTTGGCAAGTCAAGATGGAAGCAATTTTGATAGAAGGGATGCAACAAGGCGTTACTAGGTGTTAACCAAATGCCTAGTTCTTTGACGATGGAGCAAAAATAAGACATGGATAAAAACGTTATGAGTGCTATTAAATTAGTTTTAGTCGATAATATCTTGTGAGAAGTCATGAAGAAGAAATCAATAGCAGCTATATGGTTGAAGTTAAAGTCTAGACATATGACTAAAACTCTCATCAATTAGCTATATCACAAGTTCTTTACATGCTCCAAATGTAGGAAGGTGCACTGATTAAAGGTTAAATAAATGAGTTTAAGTCTCAAATGCCAAAGCTCTTCGCATTGACATCGATGATGAAGATGAAGCCCTCCATTTACTAAAGTCTTTGCCAACTTTGTAAGCTCACTTACATGACACTTTGATGTATGGCAATGAGACTATTTGTCTTGAGGACATCACGGGTGCATTATTATCCAAAGATCTTATGGAGCAACAGGCTGCTCATGCTAATAATAATAACCAAGGAGATGCTTTAGCTGCTCGAGGAAGGCCTCAAGAGAAAAATATTACTGAAAGCTAGAAGTCTAAATCTAAGTCAAGAAAAAGATCTGACTTATTATTGCAAGAAAAATGGTACATTAAGTTTGAGTGTGAAAAGCTCAAAAGAAAGCTCAGGGAATAAAATGTTCAAAAAGGTGATCGAGGTGAAGCCAATTTTACTGATAAGCCTTAAGATGCCAAATTTGCTCTCACTATCGTAACTAACAACTCTCTTCAAAAGTCTTGGATCATTAGTTCAGGAAGTTTTTTTCCATATATGTCATAATAAGGATTAGTTCTCCACCTATGAACCATTATTAGATGGAATTGTCCAAATGAGGAATGATTTTATAAGGGTAAAGTTCCTGGTGTGGACCAATTCAAATAAAGATGTTTAATGAAATTGTGAGGATATTGTCAAATGTACGACATGTTCATGACCTAATGAAGAACTTGATTTCCCTAGCGTGATTGATGCTCTTAATTATAAGTTCCTATCTATAGTTGGAGTTATGAATATATATATATATATAGGTGCCCATTGTGGTGTTGAAGGCACACAAACTATCTTCAAACTTGTGTGTCTTTCTTAGAAATACAGTAACCGGTTCGACATCACTTTATTCATCTGTAGTATATTCTCAGACAAACCAAATTGTGGCGTATGAGATTAGGCCATACGAGGGATTAGGCATGCTTAGCAAGCGAATCTCTTATGTGATCAAAGCAAGCTCTTTCAAGAATAATCATCAATAAAAGTGATCATATAATAAGCTCCACTTTTGGACAAGGCTTAAGAATGACCACGAAGGTCAGAATGAATATAAAATAATATATCCTTGGTTTGATGAATTGCGTATAGTACAAGAAATCCTTAGTTTGATGAATGGAAAAGGAGAAACTAACTCTTTTTTCCTTTCTAAAAATACATTGTTCACAGAACTCCACCTTACTAGTGCTTTAATCGCATAAAAGTGCTCGGTTGCTAAACACGTCTAATCCCTTTTCACTTACATGACCATATGCCACAATTTGGTTATCTTAGAATAACTACAGATAAAGAAACAGGTTTTAAACCAGTTACTGCATTTCAAAGCAAGATATACAAGTTTAAAGATAGTTTGTGTGCATTCAAAACCACAATGGGCACCTATATATATATATATATATATATATATATATATATATATATATATATATATATATATATATATATATATATATATATATATATATATATATCCACCTATAGATAAGCACTTATACTCGAGATCATCAATCACACTAAGGGAAATCAAGTTCTTCCTTAGGTTAGGAACATGTCGTACGTTTGAAAATGTCCTCACAATTCCATCAAACATCTTTATTTGAATTGAGCCCACACCAATAACTCTACACTCGTAGTCATTCCCAATTTGGACAATTCCATCAGATAATGGTTTATATATGGAGTAAAGAGATTGTAAGCCGTGAATGTATATTGACATATTATAACATTTATATACAACATTAGATTGATTCCAAGTAGGAAATAAATAAGAATCCCTGATTCAAAGGACGCTACATAGGAACCTATACAACCACACAATCGCTCATAGGAGGGCAGAGAGCAATGCGCGGGCGCGCAAGGGAGAGAGGGGTGATATGCATGGGCGTGGGCAGAGAGGATGGGCTAATTCAAAGGACTCTAACTAAGAACGTATACAAAAATAAATAGAGGACTATTTATCACATATATCTTATCCCTTACTTTTCCCCTCAAGTTGTACTGGATGAGAAACAATAATCAACTTGTCTCTGAGCCACAAGAAATGCTACTTGGAGAGACCTTTGGTTAAGGCATCAGTAATTTGATCTGTAAAGCATAGATAGGCAATGTAAAGAACACCCTAAGACACATGATCCCAAACAAAATGGAAATCCACCTCCAAATGTATGTTGCGATTATGAAAGATAGGATTGAGAGTGAGATAAGTGGCACCAAGATTGTCACAAAACAGCGGTGGTTAATCCATTGGAAGAAATGTAGCTCCTTGAGTAAAATATGAAGCCATTGGAGCTCAGAAGTAGCAGGAGCTAAGGTACGATATTCAGCTTCAGTAGAGGACCGCGAGATAGCTCACTGCTTCCTTGAAGACTAGAAAATGAGATTATTACCAAGAAATATCGTAAACCCAGTCATGGACTTCCTGTCATCAAGATTACTTGTCCAATCTGAATCAGCATATCTAATGATAATAGAAGATGTTTTCCTAAACATAAGTCCATGAGTTTTAGTGCCCTATAGATATCGTAAAATTTGCTTAACAGCACACCAATGAGAGACAGTTGGAGCATGCATATATTAAGAGATGCGATTGACAGCAAATGATAAATTAGGATGAGTGAATGTGAGGTATTGAAGGCCACCTATAATAGACCAAAAAAAGAGTGGGATCTTTGAATGGTTCACCACCTGTGAGTGTCAACCTCTCACTACAATTGATAAGAGTAGCAATAGGGCTACAAGTGTCCATTTTGGCCTGAAGTAATAAATCATGAACATACTTTTGTTGATGCAGAAATAAACCATCTGGTAACCAAGTAGTTTTAATCCCCAAAAAATAGTAAAGGCGTCCAAGATTCTTGACAGCAAACTTAGTTTGGAGAAAAGTAATTAATTGAGCTATATAATCAGGAGCATCACCCATTAAGAGAATACCATCAACGTAAATAAGGCAAAAACCTTTATTTTATCGGTAGACACAAAATATAAGGAGCTATCAAACTTGGATTCGTGAAAGCCAAACCTAAGTAAGGCATTAGTTAAACAGCGATGCCATTGACGAGGAGCCTGTTTTAAGCCATAAAGAGATTTGCGAAGCTTGCAAACATAAAGAGGAAATGCAGCATTAAGGAAATTCATTGGTTGACTCATAAACACATTCTCATCAAGTGTACCATAAAGAAAAAAATTGAAAACATCCAACTGAGTGACTGACCACCCAAGAGAAACCGCCATAGACAACAATAGATGGATAGTGGTCGGTTTGACAAATGGGCAATAGATGTCCTTGAAATCAATACCAAGACGTTGATGAAAATCTTTGGACACAAGATGAGCCTTGTAGGGAGCAATAGAACCATCAGAGTTTTGTTTAACTCAAAAAATCCACTTACATCCTATGACATTTTGGTGGGCAGACGGCGAAACCAACTCTTATGTACCATTGGATAAAAGTGCATTAAATTCCTCAGCCATAGTATTATGCCACTCGATCGTCTTAACAACTTGAGAAAAGCATGTGGGTTCATAAATAGAGGTCGAGCCAACAAATAAGGAAGTGATATGAGTGGGTTTAAGACTACCAGTTTTGCTGTGGGTGACCATAGAATGGTAAAAAGGAGCAATAGATGGTTGGGTCAAGTCCACCATTAGATTAAGACTAGGAGAATTAGTTTGAGAGGGTAGGTTAGTCCCTGAAGTGGACGAGGGTTATACAGGGGATGAATGGGGTGTAAAATTATGTGAGATGGGGGATGAGTTTAAAGTGTAATTTGTAGAAGAAGAGAGCGAGCTAGGGACAGTACTAGAGGAAGTCTGACTGAGGTGAGGTGATAGGCAGAGTGGTGAAGAAATAGCCATGGTGGGAATAGGCACAGCAGGTATAGGAAGAGAAATGCAATGAAAGAGGATCCATTTGGCACTATTGAAGCCGGCACCACAGAAGGATTCATCTTAGCAAACTGGACAACCTGTTCATCAAAAAGCACATGGCATGAGATGAAGATAGTGCGAGAAGACAAATCAAGACATTTGTAACCTTTATGAATTTTACTATAACCAAGAAAAATACAAGGCCGAGATTGGAGTTGAAGTTTATGTTTTGAGTATGGGTGTAACCAAGGATAACATAACTCCAAAAAACCTTAAGAAAGTGATAATTAGGAGAGACACCAAATAACTTATGAAAGGGATTATCATAGGCTATGGTAGGGGTAAGAAGGCAATTAATGTTGTAAATAGCACATTCAAAGGCAGTAGTCCAATAAGAAAGTGGCACATAACTATGGTTAAGCAATGATAAACCAGTTTCAATGATATGACAGTGTTTTCTTTCAGCATGCCCATTTTGTTCGGGGTGTAAGGGCATGAGACTCTCTGAAAATTGCCATGGGTTCTCAAATAATTTTTAAGAGCCTAAAATTCCCCTCCCCAATAAGACTGAAAAATTTTAATGGGACATTTGAAGCATTTTTCAATAAGAGTTCAAAATTGAATGAACATATGAAGAACCTCAGATTTGCAGCGTAAGAAATACTATTTCCCAATTATTTTTGGTGTGGTGATTAAAAAATAATACATAATAGCGAAAACCATCAAAGAAGACAACAGGAGCAAGGCCCCAAACATCAACACGTATCAATTCAAGAGGAGATGAAGTAATCGAAGAAGAATCAGCAAATGGCAGTTTATGACTCTTAATAAGTGAACAAGCATTACACAATAAAGTAGAAGAGTGAGAAAATTAAATATTATTATTAATCAATGTGTGTTTAACAAGAGGAACAACAGAATGACCCAAACGGGCATGCCAAACATCTAGAAAAGCAACATTATACTAACAGCAGAGGTGTTTTTATTCAAACATAGAGAATATAAACCATGGTCACTCCAGCCTTTGAACAAAATTTCCTTTGTGTCCAGATCCTTGATGAGAAAATAAAAATTCAATAGAGACTGGATTAGAATTGGTGAGAGCATAAATAGATAATAAATTACGATGAGCACTCGGAACATGTAATATATTACGAAAGGTAAGAGTACGAAAACCAATAGAAAAGGAATTCTCACCATGTGAAATGGGTAAAAACATACCATTGCCAATTTGAACCTCCTTAGGACCCTGATTTTCAAAGTGCAAAGCAAGGTTTTCCAGATTTGCTGTCAAATGATGAGAAATGCCAGTATCAATAGTCCAAGGTTGAGTGTTGGTGGTGGCAAGGTTGGAGCAAGGAGAGGTACTGGTCCGATTCCTATTTTTAGAAGAAGGTTAGATATTAGTTGAATGACCCAAACCTCTACAATTGTAGCAAGTGACTTCATTAGAGAAATTTCCAGAATGTTGTTGTTTAGGAGTAGAAAATGACTCCTGTGAGAAATTCTAATAGTGACTACGCGAACGGCCTCCTCTGCCACGTCCGCGAGCTCGACCACGCTGCTATCTTGTATAACTACCAGTGGCCAAATGAGCTATGGGAGTAATCTTCACACATTGAACTTCATCAGCACGATCCTGTGCTATTTGTCTTTCTTCATTAAATAGTAATTCATAGACATGATCCAAAGTATGATCCTCCATCCGAGAATCAAGAGCACGATTAAAGGGACGATAACCGGGACCTAATCCCATGAGAATGGCATCAACTAAATTAGCTTCATTATATGGGTGACCCAACACAGCTAGCTGATTAGACAAGGCTTTGGCGCGTTAGACATAAGTAGAAATGGAGTCTTCACCCCTTTGAAGAGAAATAATTTGAGACCTCAGATTTCTGATCTGTGGTTTGGAACCAACAAAATAAGAAACAAATAATTCATCCCATGCATTTTTGGTGGTGGTTGCACCCACGAGTTGTGGTAGAAGTATTATATCAACAGAAGAAATAATCTAACTAAAGACGAGTTGATCTCTATGTTCCCAAACTTCAAAGTTAGGATGCACAGCTCATGTTTTTAACAATTGTGAGGGTGCAGGGATAGAACAATCAACATGGCCCATAAGCTCATGACCTTTAAAAATTGGTGTGATTTGAGTTTTCCAACGAAGAAAATTACAGGTGTTTAATTTGGTAAAAAAGTTTGTAATGCTGGAAAGTGAAGATGAGAAGATAGGGGCTGCAATAGGCTAACTATTAATTTCAGTATTGTCACACCCTTCACGGAACAGTCGTTTTCGAAGCGAAACTTAGTCGAAAACGGAACAGTTTTTTTTGTGCCGAACATATCGATATGCTTTAAATACCCTTACATTAATTCCGAATCAATCGACAATATTGTAAACAATTAAAACATATATAAAATAACTTCATGCCAAAAACTTACATTAAACACTCATCCATCAACAATCATAAATATAGTCAAACCACAGTTCAATCTTTTACCTTAATTAACTAAGTATATACATGCCAAAATACAACTCTGACTAATACAAAAAATCTTCTCTTCCGATCCGGCTCTACCGTGTACTATGCTCCTGCAACACTTCAAAATTTGCACGCAGTAAATACTACGTGCTGAGCACTAGATATGTCCAGTGGTGACTACTAATCCAAGAATTTTCCAAAATAAAGCATAATTACATAACTTATGCTACTATTATTCTTATTTCATTTAACATTTTCTTTTACTTCAGTCAATATTAATTTATTATTAACTCATATTTCTAGTAATCATTGATCTTTGGTTTTCAATTTTATAACTTTACTTTACACTATCTTCTAAGGTGAATCATTATCAGATTTCTTTTACCTGTATTTTATTATTTACTATAACTCTTACTTTTACGTTTACTTTTACTTTCGTTTTATCTTTTTTTTTTTGCCATAACGATATAATTATCATTTCATTAAAAAATGTATATTGATACTCATGTCTTTAAGGGTACCAAATTAGACTATTTTATTTCTTAGTTTATTGTTCAATTATCCAATATGTATTCTAATTATACTTCTTGATATACATATTATTTTATTTTTTTTAACTTTTAACTAATAAATACATCACTAATTAAAGGGCCTTTAAGTTTTATTGTACAGCAATATAACTATTTTGGAGCACTTTGCAGTCAAAACTTTCTTTCCTTTTTTTTTATACATTTACTTATGTTTAATTATATGTTTAGAACTTATATCTTTTACTTTTTTTCATTAAACAATTCTATGCCCTTTATTGTTCTACTTTTTATTTAATTTTTCTTTTAGAAATACATTACTTAAGTATCAAATTTCACTTAATATCATTGCCAACACTTTTTAACGTTAAATAGAAAATTAATTATTATTT